>OY787616.1:13559557-14159557 GCA_963678935.1 Umbilicus rupestris
TCACAGTAGCAGTTTGCTCAATTTGTAATTCAAGCGGCTATTGTCAGTAGCGGTTTGTCATGTTTAACGAACATAGTGCCCTTTGATGTTTTACGATCACAAATCGCTAATGCGAATAGCGGTTTTGACCTGATTTTTAGGTCAAATTACTACTAGCACTAGCGACTTATTATTTTTGCATATTCCACTGATGAGTAGGATCTCACTCATCTATTTATCGATCCAGTAGATCAAACTCTGCTGATAGTAACAGTTGTTCTAGAGATTGCAAAGGTAGAATGTTTTCGAAAAAATTGGAACAAAAAATACTAAAATTTATAAGTATGGCAAAATTGAAAAAATTTCCTTTATCTCCTTGTATCGGATTGGGTAGCCGATATTTTGAACAAAATGAGTAGCGTCTACGTTGGAAATTGAGGACATATTGTACATGGTAGGTAGCCCTCGGCAATGGGCCGGGCCGGGCCGGCCCGGCCCGATTTTTCATTAACCCTAGCCCATCCGGGCTATAAAAAAAATGGCCCGATGTACAAATCGGGCCGGGCCGGGCCGGGCCACCATAAAAACTAATTAGCCCGCGGGCTGCCTTCGGCCTGATTTTCATAGGGCCGGGCCGGGTCCAGCCCGGCCCATTATAAAATTTTCTTAAAAATAAAAATTAAATCTATTTTTCATTTTTGATGTTGTTTCAGACTAGTTTATACAGACTCTTATCATTTACACCCACTTTCAAACCTCACACCAATATTACAGACTCTGTAAATTAGCCCATTATAAATATATTACAACTATGACACAAAAGAACAAGGGTGCTATTACAAACATATTACAGACTCTGCTGAGCATTACAGACTCTGTTGAGCCCATTACAAACATATTACAGACTCTGCTGAGCATTGGCATTGAGCATGGCAACACAAGAATGCTATTTTTGGTGAAGAATCAAGTAGAAAGGACCGCGGCGAAGTGGATCTATCTCTGCAAAGTCTGTTGGCATTTAGGGTCCTGTCATCACAAACAACATCAAAAGTACACTAATATTTTAATTAAATTACATAAGGTTCTATGAGTAGAACCACAAAAAGCTAACCTATTACATCGTAATATCATTGGCTCTACAAACAGAACCACAAAAAGCTAACCTATTACATATTTACATTGTATCACAAGTTCTACGAATAGAACCACAAAAGTGATGATTATCATATCAAAAACAATAGGCAGAATAGGCAGCTAGTAGCCAAAAAATCATAACAAAATGTGCAATGCAGTAGCTAGAACTATAAAAACTGCAAATCAGAAGCTATGCAATTCAAAATGTTGCACAATGAATATAACTAGTATCAAAATGTGCCAATCAATAGCTAGTTTAAATTGTTACACCAAAAATGTAGCTAGTTACACAGTTAAATGCAAATCAGTAACTAGTACCGCTAATAACAGCCTGTTTCAGCAGCTAATTAGCTCAAATCATTTCATAGACAGGCACCAAAAAATTCATGTTATTAGCTTGGACCACAAAAGTATCACTTTCTAATATCAATTCAAAAGTGGAGATGATCGATATTACAAAAAAGTTGCACTCGCAGGTTGCACACAATCTGTTTCAGTAATATTAACATCAGAATTATCATGCACATCATCATCTTCTAATAACCAATCTGGCCTACTAGCCCTAACATTCATCAACTCTTCAGCAGCAGCTTCCTCAGCTGCTGCATCTTGTTTCCTAGACTTAGACAAGGACCAATCCTTCAAACAAATTAATGATTCAATAGTGGCAGGACTAAGTGAAGCCCTTTTCTCAGACACAACCCTGCCTCCAGCAGAGAAAGCAGCCTCTGAAGCTACTGTGGAGGCAGGAACACTTAATAAAGCTCTAGCCATGACAGATAACACGGGATACATACTGCTATTTGCATTCCACCAAGCCAAAATATTAAAATTACTATTTTCATCAACATCTAAGGTCTCCAGCTCTAAATAAATTTGCAAGTCAGTAGATGCACCACTACTACTTACTCTAGCTCTTTTTAACTTAGCCATAGAAGCTGAAGCAACAATAGGAATATTGACATCAATAGGTTGAGATTCAACAGCAATAGAGGGAACAGGATGGTCAGCACTCATAGAAGAGGAGGCAGCAAGTAATTTCAACTTAAAAACATCATATAGTTCATGTAAAATTGACTTAACATATGCAACTTTCATTTTTATGTCCAATGGATCCAGATCATACAAACTCAGCCAAGTCTCAATTGCTAAAACCTTAAAACGAGGATCCATAATAGTTGCCAAACAAAAAATAATAGGAAATTCAGCCCAATATTTATTAAATTTCAATTTCATGGCATCTAAAACAGATTTGAAAACATCAAGAGGTTCATAAGCTTTAAAGGTGGCATAAATATCAACTAAGCTATTTATCACTTTATTAGAAGTGGGAGAATAAACACCGCTGCAAACTTTAGTAGTTGAACTAAAAATTGACAAAAAATTCATGCATAAAGAAGCAAGCAGCCAATCATGCTCAGTTGGAACAGTAACAGAACAATTTCTAGACTCATTAATCTTTTGACAATATCTATGCATGGCAGTTTTATATTTAATAGCAACTTTCAAAAGATCATAAGTACTATTCCACCTATGTGGCACATCATTATCAATGTTACGCCTACTTAAGCCCAACTCAGAACAAGATTTAATCCATAACTCATGCCTTTTAATAGATGAATTCATTGATCTAACAATTACAGTAATCTTCTCTATGCTAGGTGACAATATAGCAAGTCCATCTTGAACAATCAGATTTAATATATGACATGTGCATCTAACATGAAGAAGTTTTTTTGAAATATTTGAAAGCATGAGATGGCCAGCAAGTTGTGCAACAAGAACATCATTACTAGATGCATTATCTAAAGTTAAAGTAAACACTTTATCATGCAATTGCCAAGCTATCAATTCATCATACATATGCCTAGCCAAGCTGTCACCCGTATGAGGATATTCAACCATTTTGAATGAAAAAATTCTTTTTTGCATATTCCAATCATCATCTATCCAATGTGCAGTTAGACTCATATATCCCATTTTTTGCCTAGATGTCCACATATCAGATGTGAAGCATATATTACCCTTAAATGATTTAAAGTAGGCAATCAGATCTGATTTGCATGCATTAAACATTTTCATAACATCTCGTTTACATGTATAACTGGAAAATTTCTTAAACTGAGGTGCTAACCCTCTTTGAACCATACCCACAAAATCATGCGTATCAACAAATGTGAAAGGCAATTCTGCTCTAATAAGAAACTCCACTATTTCAGCCCTGGCCCTATCATTATCAAATTGAAAATTAGATACAATCCCACCCTTATCTTTTGCAAGCAACATCTGATTTCTAACATTAGTCCCAAATGTAGCAGCAGATAAATGTGTCTTAACATGCCTAGACAAATGAGAAGTACCAGAATTACCGGAGCACACAAGCTTCATATTACAAATACTGCATTTTGCCTTCTGAATTTTTTTCCCATTTAATAATTCCTCATCAAGTTTAACAAAATAGTTCCAAACATTAGAAGTTGTTTTACTTGTAATTGAGGTGGGTGTAACATTACTGGTCTCAGGTCTATCATCATTACTCGAACAAAATGTTTCCATACTTAACATGAAATAATATCAAGCATTTACCAAACAACAAGCATCATTTGATGAACATTCAAACTCCAAGCAGCCAACAACATAACATTAAGAGCAATCACAGGCAGCCTTAAACACACATTTAAATGCAAGTTAACAGCAATAAACATTACCTCAATAACTTACCAGTTAAGTGCAATGCACATTACCATTAAATACCTTAATACCAAGCACCTCAACTCATTACAGCTCACATAACAACATTATACCTACAAAAGTATAACAAACAATTAGAGATTGTTTAAAAATAAGCTAGGAATTTCAGCTTTAGTAGTTGTAATGTACAATTAGTGTGTCACGAGGGTAATTGAGTGATTCACATAGCTGGACATATCTAAAATAATAGCTGGACATATCTAAAAAAATGTAGACAAATAATTTGATGCTGCTTCTGCTAGAATTTTACAATCATGAAGCTGAGAGATTTTTGTAAGCAATATTTAGGACTGTCAATGCTGCAAAATTCTAGCAGCAGCAGTATCAAATTATTTTGTAAGCAATGTTTGCAAAACACACCCTCAAATCAAAAACTGTCATATATTGATCCATTACCTAAGGAAGATTTGCACAGGAGATGGCTGGATCCCAAGTTTACAGACAACAAATTTGCACAATATCCACATCAAACTGTCATTATGTTGAGCATACTTTTCCACGGAACACTTACCTGCAAACACAGCAATATAACTGGGATAACTGGGATTTTCAGAATATGCACAGCAAAACTTACTCCGAACAAAAACATGCAGTAAAAACATCCAAACTATAAACTGCCTATAAACTGTTACCTTAGCAGAATCGAGCTGTCGGTGAAGAGGGACGAAGGGGAATCAAGCAGACAGTCAGTGAAGAGGGACGGAGGGACAAAAGTGGACAGAGCGGAGGGACAGTCGGTGAACAGAGCGGGCGCAGAAGAGGGAGCAGCGGGCTTAGGGTCGGGAGCGGGAGCGGGCTTAGGGTCGGGAGCGGCAGATTTTCTTTGGACGGCAATGTTTCTCGCTAGGATTAGGGTTTCAGAATGCACATATTTTCTCGGATGGGGCGGGCTTAGGTCGGGTCGGGCCTCCGGGCTGTATCGGGCTTGATTTATTGAGCCTGAGCCCGGCCCTTGTTACTCGGGCTGGGCTACATACGGGCTTCCGTACGGGCTGAGAAGGGCTTCAAGCCCACGGGCCGATGGGCTAAAATCGGGCCAACGGGCCGTCCGGGCCGATTGCTGAGGGCTAATGGTAGGGCAGGTTTTATGAGCGCATGTTGATCATTGCATTTCTCGTGTTTGATGTGTCATTTGACTTGATGTTGAAATTTGATTAGTGTTTGTGAGTGACGAGTGGTCACGAGAGTTATGTGGATAAGACGAGTAGTGGTTATGATAACATTTCAATGTGTGGATTTTTGTGCAAGGGTGTTGTCTCATTTAAATGTAGCTGCTATTAGATGAGTTGAAGTGATACTTAGATGTCAGTCAGGCTGGCTGTTTTGACTTATTGTTTACGATTATGGACACATTGATCTCAAGCCTACACCACACCTGGATCATTTAGATTTCATTTATACCAATTAGTTACGCTTAAATCTGTACCATGTGTACGGTGTTATGTTGGTTAACCACACAAGTTATATTTTCTGCTCATTTAAATTTGAGTCAACGTCATATATGGGATTGTCATAGTTGCCACAGCAGCGGCAGTAAAGACTTTTATTGATGATTACACAAAGTTGAACTATTGGTTTTCCGTGTGCATTGATATACAAGCACGTTCTTGACCTTTTATGGATTTCTGGATAAAATATATGTGTAGGATACATTATAATATATTATCATTGTATAAATATAATTTCAATATTTATGAACTCCACGACAAAACATACATATAAAAATAAAACATATCGTTTGCCTTAAAATGTGAACCTCATGAAGAAAATGAACCATCTGAGACTAGCGGGTCCCGTGCGCTGCCACTCCTGAGGGCCTATGGGTTACCCTCATCTGCATCTTGGCAGGATCTTAAGGTAAGCATTAGTTTCAGGGACTGCAGAAGCCCACTATGGGACGAGCTCCTTCCGTAAGACAACACAAAGATTGTGACATCGGACACTTTCTCCAGGATGCAATGCCTAGGTACCGGTAGACTGTTAATTTCATAGCGCAAGAAGGTACTGGAAAAAAGCCCTTGAGATATCCCTTTTGCACATGAATTCTATCCGATTCCATAACTAATAAAAAAACCCGTATGGGAGATGAACTCTACTTTCCATGATGCTATGGACAATATGTCATTAATGATATTGTTAGGGTTTGTTTTTTTAACTGAATTTATTATATAAATATCTAACTTAAATTAAATTATTATTTATCATTTTTTTCACACTTCCTCTCATTAATTCCACAAACCCCACATACTCCATTATCACACATCACTTCGGATGTGTTCTTTTGTACTTACATTTTGTACTTAAACTTATTACTTTACTTATATTTATTTATATGTACTGAAATAAGTATTTTATAAGTACAAAAGAACATGGCCTTGTGTGTTCTTTTGTACTTATATTTTTATTTAAACTTATTACTTTACTTATATTTATTTATATGTACTAAAATAAGTACTTTATAAGTACAAAAGAACATGGCCTTGTACATCCACCACAAGAGGCGGAGCAAGCAAGTGGGCTGCCCGGACGGTAGTTTAGTTAACATTTGGGTAAAAATTTTTTTAATAAACTTACTTCTTCTCTCTAGGCCCGGTCGTGAGGGGTGGCAGGTAGGGGCAGCGCCCGGAGCCCAATAAGTTAAAGATCCAAAATCAACAAGCACCAAAACCTGTTAGCTGATAATCAATATGTATTTAAGATTTTTTTTGCTTGTTGTTTTGCTAAGGAGAGTTGATTTAGTGGTTCATCTGAAGCAGTTTGCTGTTTGGACTATTTGAAGTTACAGGTTGAACTAGATGTATCGTATTTTGAGGAAGCATGCTTACCTTGTTTAGCTGGTTTTTTTTTTTCGTTTAGGGATTGAATTGGAGTTCATATAAAAATTTAAGATGTTGGATGCTTTTTGAATTTCATGGATGGTATTTGTTGGAGTATGTCCACTCCATGAGACAAACACCCAACTAATATGCTACTTGAGTGTGCAGGGAACGATTCCTGGAACGGACGTCACAACACGAAATCAGAAGTTGATAAAATCTTTGAGATTACGATCTCTATCTAGATTCTCGGAGCAAAATAAGGATTAAGATTGAAAAGATCCGGTCAAAGATTGTCAAGATTATTATGGGATAATCCTGACAATCTAAGAGATTTAATTTCCAAATTTGAAAGGTGAATCTGAGATTTGTTACCCAACAAATCAGGGATTTGCGGTTGAGCAAATCTAGGGTTTTTTCCAAGGAGAACAAAATAAAAGAGAAGGCAGAGCTTTCGACCTAGGCAGCGAATTGGAAAAGGTCCTTGACATCCATCAGCATAACAGCTAAGGCTCGGAAGACTACACTGCCAAGAAGTTGAGAAAGTAGAAGCTTGATACTCCAGAGAGAACTGAAGACGGCTCTGTAGACTGTGTCAAAAAGGAAGTGCTGCTTGTGGTGCGGCTGCCTCTTGGAGAATACCCCAGCAAACAGTGAACTGGAGTGTCTGGTTGCTTGTGGTATAACATCAAGTGTAACCGATCAAACACCTAAATACAAGAGTATTTCGAAATCCTTCTAGCTTGCTAGAAGGTAGTGGTTTTTCTCTCAGGTATCATTTAAGGTACTGGAGTTTCCACTATAAATTACTGAGCAAATCTATTTACTTTCTGCATAATTTACTTCCGCCGCTTTGTTACCTGGTGAGGAACAAAACCCTTTGTTACTCACTACAAAACACTAACCACGATCCAACAATTGGTATCAGAGCCTGGTCTCTAGATTTTTGAGTTTGCATTGCAGGAAGAATGACGCCGAGCTCTAGTGTGAATGACTCGTTCTGGAAACCACCTACACTAAAACTGGGCGAGTGCGATTGGTGGGCGGAACAATTTGAAGCACATAAATGCTCTCTGGATGGACAACTTTGGAGAATTATAGAAAAAGGACCGATACCGATAATGGACAAAACAAATCCAACTAAGGTTAAGGACAAAGAAGAATATGGCGATGCCGATTACAAGATACTCGAGAAGAACAACAGAGCCAAGAAGGTGCTCCATGTGGCATTAAGACCAGGAGATCTGAAGAAAATGCTTCAATACAAAACAGCCAAGGAAATATGGGACGCTCTCGAACGACTATATTCAGGGAATGAGGATGTCAAAAGGAACCGCATCCTTGCTGCCATGAATGACTATGACAGTGCAATCCAAAGTAAAAATGAATCTCTTACTGACTTTCACTCGTGATTTCAGGGTTATATCGGACTGATGATGTTTTTAGGAGAGGAGATCCCCGAGTGGAAAATCACCCATCATTTCCTTCAAGTCTTAAACTCAAAATGGGATGCAGTAACATTAGCAATCCAAGCTCAGAGAGACATCAAAGAAATCACTATCGAAGAACTCGTAGCACGACTTCAATGCAATGGCGGAATACAACGGCGTAAGGTTGCAAGGCGGGAAGCCGTCTGAAAATTGCGAAAAGCCTTTGAGCTTGCCCAAACAGATGACAAAGAAGAACATGAGGATGAAACGGTAGCCCTGCTAACTAGAGCTCTCAAAATGGCAGGGAACGCAAACCTTCGTTCCTTCAAGGGGAAGTGATCAAACAGATACCTTATATGGCACCACAGTCAGAAGAAAGAACATTGTGTCAAGGACTGTTTCAGCAAGAAGGCAGGAGAATCACCTGCTCAGAAAGATAGTAAGGTAATGATGGCTACATGGGGAGAATCTGAGGAGGAAAGTGAAGAAGATGAACACCCAAAGGAATTGTCCATAATGGCGACAGACGGAACTCCACCCCATGAGGTAAGTAACCCTGACCCTCTTTCATACTTGATTAGTAAAACTAACTCTCAATTGATGTCTATCATGAAAAACTTAGCACAAAAGAACGTCGACCTTAGTGAAACTATAGAAGAACAGGAAGAGTTCATCACAGGTCTCACAGAAAACAGTGAACTCTGGTCTACCAAAACCATGAAACTGGAAGAAGAAAGACAGTCGTACAATCACAAAGAAGATGAGCTGAAGAGAAAGATTCAATCCCTGGAAGAGGAGGTTGCTTGCTTGGAATCAGAAAATATCGTGCTGAGGAAGAAAATTGAGATACTCCAACCAAGTTATGAAGACAAAAAATAGGTCTGGCTCAAGGAACACACTAGCACCAAGATCGAAGAGGTGTGAAAAGACTTCACTGCACCTTTGTGTCAAGACCAGGATTGGGATACTCAGGAACAAATGATGAAATGTCACCAAAAAGCTGCAGCAAGCCAGAACTACCAGATCAGACAAAGAATTAGACCAGGAGGGAACAAAACATCACTGAACAAAAGGGGAACATTTCCTTTAACGATAGTACAGTTCCGTGGAACGGAGGAAAGGCATATGCCATGTGGCTAAAACAGGGTAACAGCAAGAAATCCTCCCACATAGACTTCCACTCGAGAATAGCAAACAAACCCATATGGGCAGGACAAAGCAAATATGTGGATCTCAAATGTCACAGGATATGATGGCACTGTAATTAAGCAGGACACTATAGAAGAGAGTGTTCCCTCCGAAGGACCCTAGAAAGAAAAGGTGAAGGCCAGGCATGCCCCGCAATCAGGAAATTCAGGGATCCGTATCAAAAAGAGAAAATTTTACACATATCACAGTACTAACCAACCCAACCTTATTTGGGTTCGTAAGAACTAACCTTCTCTTGTGCAGGTTGGAGGGAGAAGTTGTTCCTGGTATATCAACAGCGCCTGCTCAGGTCACATGACAGGATACAAGAATGGTTTGCTTCTCTCCGACAACACTCTGGAGGATCCATCACTCTCGAAAACAAAAGCAAAGAAGAAGTCTTCGGGTTAGCTTTGTCAAAATGGTAGGAACAGTGTCACCTTTGCTTCTAACGATTGTTGTGTTAAGGATATAAGTACAGAAAAGACTGTCTTGAAGAGAAAGTGCGAGAACAGAGTCTCCAAGGTAGATCCCTGCTTTGCTTCTGAGGAGGAACTTTGCCTCGCCACAATGAACGATGACTCCACCCTCTGGCACAAGCGGTTTGGACATGCCAGCTTCCCCCTCATTGCCAAAATTCACCATCAAGAGCTGGTGAGCGGGCTGCCTAAGGTAGAAAATAACACAACTAATGTTTGCAGTGAATGTACAAGAGGAAAATAGGTAAAATCATCATTCAAAGCTAAAACGAGGTAAGCACCTTTCGATCCTTGGAACTCATCCATATGGACCTGTGTGGTCCTATGCTAGTATAAAGTCGAGGGGAAATAGATATATACTTATGATTGTTGATGATTAATCAAGGTACACCTGGATTATACTTCTAATGACAAAGGTGAAGTTTTCGAAAATTTTGTAACCTGGATGAAAGCCGTGGAAAGACAGTTAGATTGTTCCTTACGAAGAATCCGTGCTGATCGCGGAACAGAATTTGAAAACTCACAATTTCTTCTCTTATGCAGGAACAGGGGCATAAGCCACAACTTCTTCGCAGCCAGAACTAAGACCACTTCACACAATTCAGAGGGAACACAGGAGGAAAATCCAGAAGAATAATTACACGTGTTACCTCAGACGGAACAGACACCAGAAGTAGAGGAGAACCCAACAACCACAAACACTAGTCGCGAGGAAAGAAATCGTTTCTCACCTGTGTGGCTACAAGACTACTCATGCTACACGTCAAATACGACTTACAATGAATCAGGTTCCCCAAACGTAGGTCTCATTAATAAATACTCGTGCCTTTTCTGCTTTTATGTCTTTGACTGAACCCAGAAACGTAGAAGAAGCCCTGGAAGACACCGATTTGGTAAAAGCCATGCAAGAGGAACTCATCAGGTTGAAAGAAACAAAGTGTGGAGATTGGTTCCAAGACCAAAAAATAGACAAATCACTTTACAAAGGAATGATAGATTTCAGGCTGATCCTCATGAAACCCACATCAAAGCCGTAAAATGCATCCTAAGATGCTGACTTTTCAGGGAACAAAGTAGAACGAAAGTCCGCATCAAGAACGGTTCAGCTTCTAGGTACTTGGGTTCGAAAAAACAAAACTCAGTAGCACTCTCCATCACAGAGGCAGAATACATTGCAGCCGCCGCGTACTGCGCCCAACTCCTATGGCTCAGACAACAGCTAAGTGACTATGGTATTTCATTTGCTTCTGTTCCCATATTGTTTGATAACATATTTACTAAGGCACTCAAAAAAAAAAGGGACTAAGGAACAAATCGCTGACATATTCACCAAGGCACTCAACAGGGAACCTTTTAAAAAGCTGCGACTTGGGCTAGGTATGATTTCCTTGGATTGAATATGCGACATCTCATGATCTCCCTACGGAATGGTTGAAATTTGCTAACATGAGTATAAGTAGCTTGATATCATAGATTTTGTGGACGTATGCTATTTCTCAAAAATGTTAGGATATAATCTGACTAGGATGAGGTGTGATCACTAACAAATTACCTTCTGAGTATTGCTGCCAGACATGATAGAGAGAATTATTCTTTTGGCCCAAAAGATCCTTCCTAATGCTTTGCACCCACATTACAAGCCCAAATAATGGAAGGAATCTATGACCACCCTAGCCAACTCATGAGTAGACGATCATATGACTCCCTTGATAAATTTCTGGATATTGTTCCTCATGAGGTAAACCTAAGTTCATCTTGAAAACATATATGCTTCTTCTTGTTTTTCTTTGTTTAATATGGTGCCCGCCTCGTACCACTCGGGTAATCTCACCGCACCATATCAGCTTTCTAAAAATCACGGATAATCCTAAAGGCCTGGTTGGAACAGAAGGAACAAAGTCGTGGAAATCAAGGAAAGAATATATCTTGTAATCTACGAGAACAAAGGAAAACAGATGGCTGACTACTTTTAGAAACAGAGCGGGAGTCTTTGGTGGATATTTAAGAAAAAAGAAAATAGCAAGGTTCTCCAAAGGGAACAAAAGCGAAACACCAATCTTATCCAGAACTGTGTCCTCCTAAAAAAGCTAAAAGGGAAGAGCCAATTAACCTGCCAAAGATCATTATGCAACATATGGAACACGGCTATCAGAGTGACGACCATGCACTCCCTTCCCCAGCGTGATCAAGAAACACCATATATATCAACTACTGTATGGGGAAAGGAAAAAAAATAAAAAAGGGGAAAAAAGAAAGAAAAAAAAGGAATAGGAGACGCACAGACAAGGTAACCTGCAACCGCTCTCTAGATGAAAGTAACCTGAGAAAGATGAAATTCGTTAGACAGGAAGGGTCCTGTGGATTCGTACTCAACCAGCTGTAGAAAAGCAAATTTAAAAATCAGAAGAAAGTGAGGCCATGAAAACCAAGCAGGAGAACACTAAGACCAGCACCATCATCCAGCAGCCCTCCCTCGCTCCTCCGGTCCCTGATGAACCAACTGACCCTTGAACGGTTATCCGGCTGATTATCCTCCTTATTCCCGGCCACATTATCCCAACTCTGTTTGGCTTATTTTGTTCTTATTTTTCTCTATCGTGAACTTGGGGGTATGCTCTCTGTTGGTGCTTGGTGAACTGATTACTGCTCTACCTGTTTCAGATTTGGTCTCAGGCTGTTTTAGTTTAATTGTCTTACGTTCGTTAGTCTATTATTCATGCTTGCCTTTTCATGATTGGGCTGATGATGCCAAAAGGGGGAAGGTTATAGAGACGGCGCATGACCTAAGGGGGAAATCATATCTGCTGATATCGAAGTTTTTCTGAAGGGGAAATCTACAGTGCTGAGGGGGAACTGTACAGTGTTGAAAGGGGACACAAAGGGGGACACTAGTTGAAACAAACGCTGATTATCAATTTATTGTTGAGGGTGTTTGTCATCATCAAAAAAGGGGAAATTGTTGGAGTATGTCCACTCCATGTTTTTGATGAGACAAACACCCAACTAATATGCTACTCGAGTGTGCAAGGAACGATCCCTGGAACGATCCCTGGAACGGACGTCACAACACGAAATCAAAAGCTGATAGAATCTTTGAGATTACGATCTCTAGTTAGATTCTCGGAGCAAAACAGAAGCTGATAGAATCTTTGAGATTACGATCTCTAGCTAGATTCTCGGAGCAAAATAAGGATCAAGATTGAGAAGATCCGGTCAAAGATTGTCAAGATTATTATGGAATAATCCTTGACAATCTAAGAGATTTAATTTCCAAATTTGGAAGGTGAATCTGAGATTTGTTGCCCAACAAATCAGGGATTTGCGGTTGAGCAAATCTAGGGGTTTTTTCTAAGGAGAAGAAGATAAAAAAGAAGGCAGCTTTCACCTAGGCAGCGAATTGGAAAATGTCCTTGACACCCATCAGCGTAACAGCTAAGGCTCAGAAGACTACACCGCCAAGAAGTTGAGAAAGGAGAAGCTTGATACTCCAGAGGGAACTGAAGACGGCTCTGTAGTCTGTGTCAAAAAGAAAGTGCTACTTGTGGTGCGGCTGCCTCTTGGAGAATAGCCCAGCAACGGTGAACTGGAGTGTCTGGTTGCTTGTGATATAACATCAAGTGTAACCGATCAAACACCTAAATACAAGAGTATTTCGAAATACTTCTAGCTTGCTAGAAGGTAGTGGTTTTTCTCTCAGGTATCATTTAAGGTACTGGAGTTTCCACTATAAATTACTGAGCAAGCCTATTTACTTTTTGCATAATTTACTTCCGCTGCTTTGTTACCTGGTGAAGAACAAAACCCTTTGTTACTCACTACGGAACACTAACCACGATCCAACAATATTTCTAGCTGATCTCTGGATAGGATCGGTACGAATTAGGGTGGATTAGCTCATATATTCTGCTAGTGCAGTTTTGCTCATGATGAAGCCGGTTATTGAGTTTTGGATTGCTTCGTTTTGTCCTCATAGAATTTATTTGGTTGGTAATTGAAAATTAGGATATGTTAGTGAATCTGATTGGTTTGATTTTATTTAAGAAATGGATTAGTGCATGTAAATGATCAATTCCAGCCCATCATTCAGTGTTGTTATGGCATGACTTGCTTGTAAATTTAAAGGTATGGGCAAGCTATGGAATGGATTCATATTGTCCTTCGGATTGTATGGAAGTTTGCCAGATGTTATTACATATTTACATCATATGATGTCTCCCATTGACATTAGAAAATTTAGTTGTGCTTTTCAAGTATCTATAGAAAGAGCATTTTCATCGATGAATATTATCAAGAATAAACTTAGAAATAAGAAGAATGATGAGTTTCTTGATGATCTCATAGTCTTTTATGTTGAAAGGAGATTTGCAGATTGTATCAGTAATGATGGTGTAATTACTAAGTTTGAGAGGAGTGGACCTCGTACGGTAAAATTAAACTAGTTATGTATTTTACATAATTTTACATGATTCTGTTTTGCCTCCTTGTAATATATTTTGCATTAATGAAACAATCGGGGATGAGCCTCCCATTTTGTTCTTAAAAAAAAAAAAAAGCCATACAAAATTTTGAATCCTGGCACTGCCCTTGTCCACCACCAGTGGCGGTTTCAGGGGGGCACGAGCCCCCCCTCCCCCAAATCCTAAATATATATGTTTTTTAATATTACCTACTCCCGGCCCAAACCAGCCCAATTCCCAAACCCACACCCACCTGCCCGCCTCTTTAATCTTCATCCAGTATTCCAGTTCATCGTCACCCTAAACCTCAGTTCTCAAGCCCCAACCCCCGAGTCCCGAGCAGGCAGCAATCCGACAGGTGACATCAACACGACAACACCCGCCTGCCACCTGGCCGCCTAACAACATCAACAAGCGCTCCATCACCTGCCGTCGTTTTCTGAGGTAAGGTCAAATTTGTGTCGCTCTCACCCCTTTCAATTTGACTCGCCCGAATCACTTCCCTTTCAAATTGATTCGCCCGAATCACTTGTGTGATTCGCGCAAGCTTTGACAAGTGATTCGAGCGAATCAAAGTGTGTGCATAAGCTTGGCCGAATCAATTGATTCGGGCAAGTCAAATACTCAGTGTGCAATGTAGCTAGGCGAATCACTTGATACGGGCAAGCTTCAAAGTGATTCGGGCGAGTCAAATGTGCTTGGGCCGATCACTTTGAAGCAAATTCCTTGACCTCCTTTTATGAATTTCTACTATTGTTTAACAATGTTTCATAAGTTATTTTAATGTCGTTCTTATTGAAATTTATTTTATTGTGTTTGTTTGTGGACTAGGTAATACAAATATGGATAAATTTGTAGTACGCCGTGATGATGCTGTATGGCAGTGTTTGACAAAATCAACACAAGTGAACAAGCTGCTGCTACAGTCAAAGTTCAGCACAAGTGAACGAGCTAGTGAACAAGGAGAATCTATAGCAGGAAGAAGCTACAGCAAGAGCTTGTTCAGAAGAGCTGTAGCGTCTGTCCGTGCAGCAGCAATCTGTGCTTTGGAATGAAGACGTGGCAGTTCATCTAAGAGCATCAGGAGAGGTTCTAAGTTGCGCTAGAGAATATTCCAGAGTGGAGATTCCTAGCTGAAGTAGGAGTTGTGGTTTAAATCTCAAATCAAATCTAATCTCCTAGAAATTAGGATATTGATGCTGCAAGGGGAACTGCTGTAATTTGATAATGAAGCAGTGGACGCTCATATATAAGAGAGTCCCTTCAGAGCGATGAAGAGTGATTGAAGCGGAGAGCCTGAACGAGTACACACACACACAGAATTCTGATAGAGGATTTTTGGGTTTTTGGGTGTGCGAGGAAATCTTCAATCTTCACCGAGAGCAGAGCGTGAACGCAGAGCTGAGGTAACAGAAGCAGAGTGCGATCAGGACTTACAGAGTCTGATCCAAGCTTGATCGGGAAGCCAATTCAGAGCAGTGGTGCTTGTTGGTTGATCAAGGTAGGCCGCGGAGGAATTGTCGAGTGGAGGAACTCAGACAATCGATCAAAGGCAAGCTCTTGCTAGTGACAGGAGGTCACTGAGTGAGGGGGAGTATTCCAGAGTGTGCAGCGCTCGTGGAATCGTTCGAACGGCTCAGCGGAAGGCTTGGAGCGACGCGGACAATTTGTGCATTAGCTGTGTGCTACAGCAGATGATATAGCAACCCTGCAGAACTTGAGTATTGTTTAGAATAGGCTGAGTTTGAGGATAAAATAGCCATTCCACATACATATCAGTAGAGGGTGTGCAGCCACAAATCAGAGCCTGTTCTGATTGTGTGCGAGGATCCACCTAAGGTTGAGTAGCATAGGTTGCGTGGGTTGTAACCGTGGGTACTTGGAAACCTTGAGAATAGTGGATTGAAGACTGAGAAGAGTCCTCCCCAGACGTAGGAAATTTGGCTGAACTGGGTGAACAACTTGTGTCCTTGATCTTCTTGCTGAAGCAGTTTACTGGTGAACAAGAGTGTGTTGTAGCAACTGTTTGTTCACAAATCAGTTTATTAGAGGCGCTGCGAATTTCACGCCGTAAGAGAGGATTAGAATCTAGTGTTGAACCTCCTTTGGATAATCATGTTGAATCCGAAATTGTTGCGAATGCTCCTCTTCAAATTGAAAATTTTATTGATGAAGAGGTTGGTGCTTCGGGTGAAAAAAGAGACCGAACAAAAAATGATAGTGATGATATTATTATCAAGAGTGATCCGGCACTAAGGTTACCGATCAATCAATACGATCATTTAGTAAGAGACAACGTCCAGAGGGCTTATGTAGTTCAAGGTCCGTGCCAACCACATTCACATATTTTTTCAAAAACGAACTTGGGAAATACGTTGAGGTGCTTTCAAAGTGAGTGGTCTATGAAATGGGAATGGTTGGAGTATAGCGTGTCTAAAGATGGAGCATTTTACTTTTGGTGTTATCTCTTTAGTGGAGATAGCCGAAATGATGTATTTGTAAAGAAAGAATTTCGAAATTGGAAAAAAGCTACCGTCAAATTTAAAGAGCATGTTGGCGATATGGGTAGTGCTCATAATAATGCCAAGACATTATTTTTCAGTTTCAAGGATCAAAGACATAGTTTGGTGAGAAAGATATCTTCCAGAAGTCGAGCTTTGGAAGTTGCATACCGTACTGGTTTGACCGCAGTTGTTGATGTTGTTCGATTGCTTATTCAACAATGATTAGCTTTTAGAGATCACGATGAAATGGAAGGTTCACTCAATAAAGGAAACTTTTTAGAAATTCTAAATTGGTATAGTTCAAGAAATGATGATGTTGGAAAGGTGATGAATGAGAATGCGCCGGGAAATAATAAACTTATTTGTTATTCGATTCAAAAGGATATTGCAACGGGCATGTGGATATTTGACAACAAAAGCCATTATTAGTGATATTGGAAATAAATTCTTTTCTCTATTGGTTGATGAGGCACTTGATTGCTCGATCAAAGAGCAAATGGCTATAATCTTGCGATATGTCAACGATGATGGAATTGTGATAGAGCGCTTCATTGGACTCGTTCATGTTGTCGATACTACATCACAAGATTTAAAAAGAGGAATCGATGAAATCTTTTATAAGAATGGATTGTCTCTTTCTAGACTTAGAGGTCAAGGATATGATGGAGCTTCTAGTATGCGAGGTGAGCTTAATGGATTGAAGACACTTGTCTTGAATGAAAATCCAAGTGCAAGGTATATTCATTGTTTTGCACATCAACTCCAATTAGTTTTTGTGGCCATTGCTCAAAGCAATCGATTTGTGAGTGATTTTTGAATATTTATCTATGGTCATAAATATGGTTGGTGCTTCGTGCAAAGAAAGGATGAATTTCGACAAAAACAACATGAACACTTGGTAGAGATGTTAGCCATTGGTGAAGTTTCTACGGGAAGAGGGTTGAATCAAGAATCAAGTTTGGCTCGTCCGGGCTCTACTCATTGGGGTTCACACTACACATCAATTGTTCGTCTCTTATCTTTGTGGTCATCAACCATCGAAGTTCTTGGAATATATTTGATGATGAAACCGATTACAAAACTAGAGGATTTGCTTCTAGCTTGGTTCATAAAATAGAGAGTTATCAATTTGTTTTCATTGCTCACTTGATGAAGCTAGTATTGGGAATGACAAACACTTTGTCACAATTCTTGCAAAAAAGAGTCAAAATATTATGGAGGCCGTTAGTTTGATTCGTAATACCAAAACAAGATTGATGGAGTTGAGGGAAAATGGACGGAAGGATCTTTTACAATCCGTGAATGACTTTTGTGTCAAATATCATATTGACATTCTCAATATGGAAGATGAAGTCAAAAGTTGCTTTCGCTCTACAAAAAATGACTCCTACTTTCGAATTGATATAGATTATCAGATATTTTTTTTAATATTCTACTTTTTGTGTTGAAGTATTTTTTTATAATCGTACGTTAATATTATAAAATATATTTTATAGGTGATTGATCGCATTAGTCAAGAGACGGAGAATCGTTTTTGTGAGTCAAACACAGAATTAGGGTGTGTTCTTTTGAGCTTATATTCTGTACTTAAACTTATTACTTTACTTATATTTATTTATATTTACTTATATTTATTTATATGTACTTATATTTACTTATACGTACTTATATGTACTATTCATCATCACCACCACCCCACCACCACCACAAAAACACACACCACCAATAAAAAAATAATTTAACTTAAGTTATATAAGCCTAGCATAGCTTAACTTAACTTGACTTAGTTTAACTAAACTAAACTAAACTTGACTTGACTAATAAACTTAACTTAACTCCACCAACAACACCATCACTCCACTACCACTACCACCACCATTACCACAACAGAACACCACCACCATCATCACAATACCACTACCACCACCATTACAACAACATTACCCCCACCACCACCACCACAACAACAACAACTCACCACCATCACACCACCACAACATCATTATCACCACCACCAGTGGCGGATCCAGAGCTTCGACGGAGGGGGTCACAAAAAAATTATCGTATTTATTAATAAAAATTTAGTATTTAATAAAAACTTATTATTATTTAATAAAAATTATTTTTTTTATCAAATTTTCCCCCTGGATCCGCCCCTAACCACCACAACAACAACATACCACCACCATAACAACCCATCACCACCATAACATCATTACCACCACACCACTATCACCAGTGGCGGAACCAGGGGATATAGGAGGGGTCCCGTGCTCCCCTCCCCCCTAAAATTTTATAAAAAAATTATTTTTAATTATTTTATAATAAATATTAATAAATCTGTACAATTTTATTTTGTGACTCCCCTCTCTCGACTCTCTCGAACCGTCACTGACTACTACCACCATTACCATCACACTTCCAAAATCACAACAACCCAACAACACAAAAATAAAACACCACTAATAAAAAATAATAATTTAACTTAATTTAATTCAAGTTAACTTAACGTAACTTAAAATAATGAAAGAGATTATGAATAGTGGTGGTGTGTTGATGAAAGAGATGATGAATAGTGGTGGTGGTGATGATGTTGCTGATGAATAGTGTTGGTGATATGTTGATGAAAGAGATGATGAATAGTGATGGTGGTGCTGTTATTGTGGTGGTGGTGGTGATGAATAAGAGTGGTGGTGTGTTGATGAAAGAGATGATGAATAATAGTGGTTGTGGTTGTGGTGTTGTTGTTATGGTGGTGGTGATGAATAGTGGTGGTGGGTTGTTGATGAAAGAAATGATGAATAGTTATATTTACTTATATGTACTTATATTTACTTATATGTACTTATATTTATTTATATTTACTGATATTTACTGATATGTACTTATAATTATTTATATTTACTTATATTTACTTATATGTACTTAAATAAGTACTTTATAAGTATAAAAGAACATAGCCTTACTCACTTGTATCGGATGTCTTGATCCTAAGAACTCATTCTCCAACTTCAAAGCGTCAAACATAATTCACCTTGCGGAGCTTATCTACAAGAGTTCTCCAAGTGTGCTTTGATGGAGTTGGAAGACGAACTTAAAAGTTGGATTTATGATGAGAGAAAATGATACATTTTTAAAGATACAAGACATTAAAGATGTGGCCAGAAAGATGGTTGAGGTCGGTTATCATACTGCATTTAATTCCCTTGGTATATAATATTATTGAGTTGATTTTGGTGTTACCGGTTGCGACAGCTACAGTTGAAAGAGCTTTTTCTGCAATGAAGATTGTTAAGACGGATTTGCGTAACAAAATTGGAGATGAGTTTCTAAATGATTGTTTAGTGTGTTACAGTGAGAGGGATGTGTTTAAGAGCATCGACAATGAAGTTATAATGCGCTATTTTTAGGACATGAAGACTCGCAAATAAATTTTACCTTCTTTACCGCCTTCGGCGGCAAAGTGACATAGTATTAGTGGCTATTTAGCTATAACATTCTTTTGATAACTACTTAAATTGAATATTTATGTTTCATTGTCATTTTATATGAAGTAAAAAGATTCAAAATCTCAATGTCTTTCTGTAAAAGATATATACTACTGTATGAAATTTTTCGCCCCCCTTTGTTAATCGGCTGGATCCGCCACTATCCACCACCACACTCCTACCACATTAACTCACCACCACTTCACGCACACACCACCATACTCCACCTCACAACTACCCTACTACACCACTATCTCTCACCACCACCCAATACCACCACCACACACTCACCTCAAAACCACCAAAACTTACTGTTACCCCCTCTCCATATTCACCACTCCGTGTCATCACCTCCTACTACATACTCACGGTTCATCCAACCACCACCCACTACATCTCATTGCCATTTCATGATCAACGTTACCCATTCATTGTCACTCACACACCCCTAGGGCGTAAGAGATGCATAGTTTGTGCTTCTTAAATTAAAGGATGCACCACAAACTTGGAATTTAGCTAAATATATCAAATTACTATTAAAAAATACAAAAGTTCAAAATTCGAAGGGTGTATAATTTACAATACAACAAAAAAAAACATGTGGTAATGAATTGATTAGCGTCACACGACAAAGAGATAAAAGTAATGCGTCACGTGGCATTGCTTATTCTCTTCCGTCGTATGTGGCCAAATTTGAGCTTCGTCGATTATTGCCATAAACTAACCCCACACCTCCCCTTTAAAACGCCGTAGTTTCGGATGCATTCATCACACCTGTTTTTATTTAAATAAAAAAACTACTAATATTTACTGTTTATGGCTACGTATCTCCCTGTATAAAAAACCACACTCGGCCTCGTCAAGTAACGTTGTTTTCTACACCGGCGGCCTCTCTCTCTGTGTTCTCCTTCATCCACCAACCATCGCCATCTTCATCCCGATCTTACTCCGAGCCACTCATGCCGGCGAGCGAGCGAGAGAGATTCACAGATTTGTCAATCCCTTTTGTTTAATTTTTGGTAGAACTAGAAGAAACTATGGCGACGGAGAACGCCTTCAACTACCTTCCTGACGACGTGCTTCTCAATATCCTCTTCAACCTCGAAGACGATCCCCGCCACCTCCCGCGCCTCGCCTGCGTCTCCAACAAATTCGCCTCCCTCATCCGCTTCGTATGCTGGAGGAATAAATGCTACGCTAACATTCCTGACGTCGTCTCCGATCTCATCTCTTCTTCGTCCACTGAGGACCGTTCTCCTGCGGGAGGCTGGCCGGCGCTACACAAGCTGGCCGTATGCTGTCCTGGATTACTTCACTCCGGCGTCCTTTTAGATAACTCTGATTTTGGATTAGAGCGGGAGTTGGGGCCGGAAGAGAATTTTCCCCTTGCTGGTACTCATCCGGTCGGTGACGGTGAGAAAGAGGCGCCTAACGGTGCTGAATCTGGGAGTGCGAGTGGAAGCAGGCAGCCGGATGCGGAGGTTGGCTCCGGATCCAACTGCGGGTGGTCCCTGTATGATGATCTGTACATGGACACGGTTTACGATGCTTCCGAATTTCAAGCTGATGGTGATGGGGATGAAATGATGGATCGGGAGGAGATTAGCGAGCAGGAGGGCGTCATCAAAGCCGGCTGCGACAGCTCTTCCATTTGCAAGAAGACCAAGGTCAGCCGATCGCTGCGTTCCCATTTAGCTTCTGGTGTTTGGAACTTATGCCGCGAGCAAGGCAACAAGCTTCTGGCAAGCAGGTTCAGAGGCGACTGCTTGTACATCTGCGACTGGCCAGGGTGCGTTCACATCGAGGAGAAGCGCAATTACATGCTTTTCCGAGGGATTTTCAAGGATTTCAAGAGGTCTAGGGTTTGGAGAACCATCAATGATGGGAACAGGAGTAAGGTCAATTTGAACTGTGCTTATTGTCCTTGCAAGGAGACTTGGGATCTGCATTCAGCATTCTGCTTGAGACGTGTTTACGGATATCATGATGATGGCGAACCAGTTGTTCGAGCTTATGTATGCGAGAATGGGCATGTTTCTGGAGCATGGACGGATTGGCCGCTCTACACTTGATTCATTATGGTACTCTCTTTTATTTTAGACAAACAATTTCCGCAACTTTGAGGCAGAATTTGCCTTGCAGGCGTATGTCCTTGTTGTGTTTCTGTTGGGTGATTTTGATTTGGTATCCAATAAATATAAAATTCTCATTATGCAGAGTGTTCTAGGTTCTGATCATGTGCACATATTTGGGGTGCCTTCTTAATGGGAGGGTTGCATTATCGTTGTGTGCAGTCCCTAGCGTTGATGGTTCTCTTCATTGGCACTTTTTTTATGCCAACCAGTGTGTTATATACATTTCATGATAAAATAATTCTCGCATTCTTATTCCTTTTCCTGCATGATGCATTCAAGGTGAATTTTATCTCATTTTTGTGTTCCTTTTTGAATACTGGAAATGGTACTGTAGCCTTGATTTTCCATCCCCATTTGTTGAATTCTGAATGAAGAAGCATCTCATTTGCTTTGAAGCTGAATGAGAATGTGTGATTTATTTGATCTGGAAATATGGGAGTTCTGATCACTCTGAGATAGTACTTGGACTGAGAGCAGTTGAATGTGATAGCTTCTGGAGCTTGGATGGATTGGCGGCTCTACACTTGACTCATGATGGTACACTATTTAGTGATTCTGTATGCAGTTATTTTAAGACTGGGATAGAAGATAGATGCTGGTTTTTGCAATTTCCTTGTAATTAGTTTGGCGTCGTCAGAATACTCCTTGCAATGGAAATGGAACATAGTGAAGGTTCTAACCTGTTCTCAATAAACAGCGGACAACTCGAGTTTCCAGCTAGCATGGGCAGATGCAGCACCCGGGCTGCTGCAGCCTGGGTAAAAATTATTCTTAATTTTTTTCTTTTTTCTACAAATTTAATTCCTCCAATGTCAAGGATCTGGTTGATCAAGTAAAAGATCGAAGCTTTTTTTTTCAGAATGAGATTGTGGAATATAAGTTTCGGATTTGATCAAAAATCAGTAGGAAATTATAATAGGTCAAAGATATGGTTGATTTGGTAAGAGATTGAAGTTTGAACCTTATTGTTCTTTTACTATGTTTGAGTTGAAGCCTGGTATTATTTCGGGCTGATTTTGTAAAATTTGAGGTTGGAGTTTGGTTAGTGCTTGGGGATTTGGATTGTAATTACTGAATTTGAAATGTATTTTAAAGGTTAATTTTAGTTTGAGTATTTTTATAATTTTATAGGGTTTTTGGTTATGTGTTTATGTAACATTTTTTATTTTTGAATAATTAGGAATAAAAGGCATAAAGAATGTACCTCCGCCCTCCATTGAGTTTCAAAAATATCGGCCCCTGCAGCAAGGCAAGAATGGACTTGTTGTTTGCATCATGGCTTCAGTGACTGGTGCAGTCTACCGATGCTTCAATCCCCAACTAGAAGAATGGTTGTGGTTCATCATAGTGGTGTTGGGTTTGTGGTCTATATATAATAAGCATGAGGGTACTATTTAAGCTTTAATTTTTCTTTTTATCTACAACAGATAATGTCATAGTTATAACTACACTACAATAACACTTGTATGCATGCTGTGTTAATTAACAAGACTTTAGTATATATATATTATGCAAATGGTCTTTCTTTATGTTGTATTTTGGACCATACGCCGATTGGTCATCTCCGCTATTGACCATCCTGGCATTATATATAGGATAAATACAATGTGCCATGCTTGCTTATTAACATTCCTGCACGTTCAAATTTGGGAATCAATGTATTTTGCACGAACAAAAGTTGAGAACTTAGCATGAAGGATTCCACCTTCACGTACAAAATGTCTTTACCTAATAGTTAACAAAAGAACAACTTTGAAACTGCATTTGCTTTTACCAGAGTCATGCCTTTGGTTGTTTAAAACCAATGAAATTCGTTTAAATAATTGAGTTGTTCACAGGTAACTCAATTAAAAATTACTAAGACGAATGAGCCATTGACCTTGCCTTTGCTACCACCAGTGTCTCTGCCAGACACTATCGGGTCTGTTATTATTACCAGATTCAGCTTGATGAAGTGAGGACTGGTGAAGGTCCACAGTGTCAAGCGGGGAAGTTAGGAAGTGATCCCATGGATACATGTGAGATGGCACTGGATGCAGTACTTCATGAAGGTTCCGCACAGCTGGCGGTTGCAGGCCGTAATATGCTCCATTTTGGTCAGGATGGGATGATGGTGTTGAAACTACAGATTGTCTTTGATAAAAATTGACATGTCCGTTGCTCTGCATAGAAGGGATAACAGGAGCAGAGCTGAATTGTTGGAAGACAGGATGCAGGGACTGAAAGATCCTCTCATGGCTCCTGCCTGGTGGAAGAGGAGTGACAGAAGGTAGAAATGGCCCCAAAGCTCTAGTACTGGACCTGTTAAAAGAGAAATACCATGTTTTTGAGCAAATATGAAAGAATGTGACATCACATCTTTTAATCATAAAATTCTTACTTACAAATAAAACTAATCTCAGTCATACACCCTGAAAAAAATATATATGTTCTTGGTATAGATGCAATAAGAATATGTCACAAAGACTCATAAATCCAATTCAATATACTTGTAATACTGGATTATCACTTATCAGAGGAAAACCTCGAATCTGTAATTTTGAGGGAGGGTCCATTTTGTTTAATGATATTAAAAATCATTTTCCCTTCTTACTATAAGCCTCACATACACAATTGGATTAATTGTGGTCAGGCGTATAAACGCATCAAACCATGAATACGACCAGAGAGAATTACTCAACATATGCAAAACTCTACTCACCCTTGACCAAGAAGAAGGGCATGGGTGGAAGATGTTGATCTTGTCACGGATTCATTAAGCTCAGGCCTCATAACGGAAGTTGGATTTCGCACTTGGTCAGCTCCGTCAATATGGCCATGGATTGGAAGAGGATGATGGATCCAGCTTTGGTACTGAAAATCCACGATTGGAAAACAATGTGGAACAGGGATTTCACCGTGTGTTATCACATTCCAATGATGACTGAAGACTGGCTCCTCAAGGCTATCTGTTGAATTTGAGAGCGGAGGCTGACCAATTTGGTTAGCATATGAGTGTGATTCAGTTGATGCAGCAATATTTTCAACAAATAGGGCATGTTCAGGCAGCCCATGATCTGAACAAATTACATAAAGAAAAGGCATCCTAAAAAGTCAGCATTGTCACTCTAAGTGTTTATTAACAAGATGATTGGCCAAGATATGAGTAGTCACTTACACATAGCAGATGAGGTGTCCACATCCCTGTATACAACATGTATAAAAGTTAAGCACATAACTTGAAGCTTTTGATGTTTACAGTCAACTGTTAAATAACTCACTCCAGTAAAGATATAGCTTCAAAATAAAATGAGTCACAAACAGTCATTTGAACAGGATTACCAAACGTTCTGGGGATTTAAAGATGAATGGTTTTTGCAATCGCAACATAAAACTCTACTCGCATAGAGTAGTATGTTTTACCCCACAACAGACAACTATTACCTGCATGAGAGTTAAACCTTCTGCAGCATTTCTGATTTTGCCCCATTAGCAGGTCTTATCCCAGTCTATGTCGCTAAATACTTCTAGCTTCTAAATGCTTAACATAGTAGCCCAGTCACCGCAATGACACATGACCATATAGGTTCTAGATGACACAAACGGCAAGCAATTAACATGCAACTTTACTAATTTAAGTTCTTGGTGACACATTTGACGAGCAATATCGAAGCTCATTGTTAATTAATTTACAACACCATACTGTAAGTAAATAGGATTAACTCCCAACCTATCCTCCATAACTAGTTACACTTTGGAACTTGATAAATCAGGGGTACCCACATGGAACAGCAGTATACTGTATACTTGTACATCTAAGCACTACTCATTTGACATAGCAACCTGATATCAGTGATTCAATTCCAAGCAAACAAAAGAGAACCTGAAAGCAACTTCAATATAGCACAGAGAGGGAAGTACCACTTACTCAAGCATGGAAAGATGTCTTGCTAGTCCACCATATGGGCACCAATGCATTCTGAATGGCTGCAAAAGGCAGTTAAAAACAAGTAAACATCAGAGTAACAGAAGCGCATGATCTTAAATATAAGAGATGGCGATCCTTTAGATCATTTGGTTTAAATTCCAAGCAGCTGATAATTTGCACTAAAGACCGGTATAGAAACAAGTGAGTCAACTAAGAGACCAATTCCAGAGGATGGAAACTCAACAGAAAATTATTATTTTTACAAGCAACATTTGTACCTCAGCAATCGAGCAACTATCTGCTTGCTCTAACTTTGTTAATACGAACTTATCAGATTTAGTTTGTTTTTATTGAGACAATGCACCCAACAACACTTGATAAATAAAAAAACAACCTTAAGGAAATGGAACACATATTTTTCTTTCTGGAGGAAAACAAAAACTAGCTATAGTGCTTTCTGTCCCTTCTTGCAGCTCACAAGCCAGATCCCTCAAAGCCTTATCTAGTTTGAAACATGGAGTATATTCAACATGAGCATAAGATAGAGACACATCTTCAGCTCCCATTATCTTAACCCATATCCGAATCACAAATAGTATACCAAGTTCTTTATTCAAGAGTAAAATATTTAATTTCACCAGTTCAGGGAATGCTAGTTCGTAAGGCTCCATATCAGGAGTCCATTCATCAACACTGTACTCTGGAACATCACGAGCAGCATCATTTGCATACAACCAATGACCATTCTCAACCATCCGACAGTTGGGACACTGCATTAACCCCTTCATGTTAAAAGCAGACCCTATGCAGTCTGTAACAAAGAAAGATAAGCATTCTTTTAATGTAAAGTGTTATAAAATGTTTTTTGCAATCATAAACTTCAAGGATCAAGCGAATGTTGAGGACTGAAACTTTGAACACCTAAGCATCTTTAGTTCAGTGAAGATAAAAAGATAAGGAGCTAAATCAATAGCTTAAAACCTTCGTGAACTGTAAGAAGGTGAGCAAACAAAATGCAGGATATATAAAATGGGCTAAAACTAAATAGAATATACATCGACGCAACTAACCAGGTCTGCAAAAGATACTGTGCATAAAATGGGAGTGTGACCCTGAAATACTGCCCTAGTTCCATGAAGCATATCATTTATGGATCTAACTGATTATGCCATTTGTATTACAGTGGGAGTTATCAGTTTCCTCGTCAACCCTTATACAAATGTCAGTCAGTCCAATGCATGCCCAACAAATAAATGTAAGTGAATCAGCTTCGCATTATTTTCCCATACATTTTTATTCTGCACAATCAACATCTTAAGCTTCAGTTGATGTCCACTGACACATCGATACAGCAGAATGAGTTCAACCAAACTCTGGATGAATAACAAGACTTCATAAATTGCAAAACCAAAATCAGACAAACAACTCACATGCAGCTATCTCAACCCAACACCAACTACCTCATCAATTCCAAAACACAAACGAAAAAAAAACTATTATTTTTTATAGCAGTAGAACAATGATAGAATTAAAATCGCACCTAGATGAAACTGGTGACCGCATATGAGCTTAGCACAGGCTCGTTGGGCGTCATTCAACACATCGTCTAGGCAAATCGAACAGGAAACAAAGGCAGGATCGGGAGAGCGCGGCGGTTCGTCACCAACTTCGACTTCATGGATTGTAGTCATCCGATCGTAATCGGCTTTTGATCCAACCATGCCTTGAATCGCACATAAACAACACCGCACCGCCCCCAATTAGCACAATTGCGGTTGGTGAGATAAGCAGGAGGAGACAGCGATCGGAGAAGAAGAAAGCAAACAGATATGGTGCGGCGAGCGAGCAAAATAATCGCGTTCCTCCGATGGGAATCTTCTTCTTCTTCCCGTAGTCCCTCACGCTCCGCTTTCTGTCTGTTTCCCGTAAGAATAAATGCCTCTTTTTTATTTATAGTTCTTTCCTTCCCGGTGCTCTCTATTTCTCAAATATAAATTACTAAAATGCCTCATTTCGATCATTGTTGGCCAATACGAATACAATCACATCCCATGGCCATACCAACCCAAATAAATTACTTTTTAATCTCTACGATTATATAAAATGATGAATAATTCTCTGAATTTAAAGCATATTAATTTGGAAATTCACCCTTTCCATTCCCGACTCCGACCATATCAAGACTGAAAAACCTGAAACGTCCTCAATTTCCTATATTATTCATTTTAATAGAGACTTATTTGTGTAGTACGGCCTGATGAAGAAGGTGACTCTAATCCTTATATGTAATTTCATTCAAGTATAATATATAAAATAACTTTCTATTTCAATATGAATTTAAGATAAAACTGGAGGATACAATTTTGCCATTAATTAAATTCTTAGGTTAAAAAGGAAGAGATACGATTACAACAAAACTCAAAGGATAGAATTTTCCATGTTCAGGATACAAGTATAGGATTTTTGTTTCCATACATGTGGTATCTCTTGCACAACTTCTCCAAAGTGGCTACTGAATGCTGCAGTGAATTTAACTTTATATCCATGAACATTTTCTGAAGAGACAACATATTCTGTCAAGGACTATACAAAGTTTATATATGAAGCTTGTATGTATAGTCAAAAGGCTTACCTCATAATCATCTCCATATTTCTCAACTAGACGACCGATGTGAACTCGCTGAATTGCTGTCAGGGGCTGCAATGGAGCACTCTTTCCATCTCTTCGTTGTTTACCAAGGGCCGTCTTTAAATCTGTACAAAGAAGATGCAGAGAAGTCAATGAAGCATAAAAAAAGGACATGATTTTCAACCCACGGGTAGATATAAACAACTATTATAACAGTAACATAAAAAAATCAACTGCTATTTTGTTTGTATCATGATGAAAAACCAATCCAACCGCCCTTCACACACTTTAAAAGGGACATGAGCAAAAAGCTTGATCTGAACAAGGAGCAGAGTCCAGAATCTAGATATACTAGTCCGTAAGCAAAACCTCTAATGCTAAAATTCTCGTGGTATGATACATGTCCAACTATAATACAACCCACAAACAAATCTTATACTTGTCCAATTTCTAAAGCACTTCAACTGCAACAATTTACTGCGCGAGTGTACCACTAAACAGGCCCTATCAAACAAATTACCCTTTGCGGGAAAAGGCATTGGCGTCCAATAGGATAAGAAAAAAGCATAGACGGCAAGCCATATTGGTCAGATGAAAACCGTATTCCACCTCTTTGATAAATAACACCTCAAAGCTACACTCCTTATTTCAGTAATTGAGGCTTCTAAGAGATGATGCAAAAAAAGGAAAAACAAACAAAAAAGGCAATCATGTGAAATTTTCAGAATAATTTTTTGCTTCAAAACTTGGATATAACAAAAAATGTGCAAGGAGAGCAACATATTCCGGATCATAAAAGCTTCATCTTTCCTACTCCATGAACAAATGTCAGCTTGTAAAATTTTGCGGATAGATTCAAGCCACTGTGAAGGTTGAAATTAGTCTAAATCTTAACCAGGAGTCCTACCAAAAACAACTAACAAAAAGTGAACAAACAAAGTGAACACCAAAACCGAATCTCAAGACTAACCATCCTCTTCGAGATCACTCCCCGAATCAAGATTTTGCAGTTCGGCCTCTACATCAATTTCATCAAATTTTTTCTCTACTTGAGCGGGCGGGACTTGTAGAGACTCAGTCTCGACGATATGCTGTGTCCTGGAACGAACGCTGAGCAAATTTGGATTGGAGACGACGCCGAACGACTTGTAGTTGGTGATAACACTCCCCTTCTCGTCCCACTTAGTCCCCAGCGGATCGATAAGCGTACGGAGCTTCGGCGGGAGACAGAAGGCCGGCTTGAAGATGTGAGGGTTCTTCCTCGGAAGGCCAACTTGCACCTTGGCTCTCGATTGCTTCATTTTTCTTCTGGATCGACCCATCTTTGCTTGGCGAGATGGAGGAGGACGGAGACAATCTGGGAACTAGGGTTTTGAATTGGGGCTTTGGATTCTGCCTTTATATATATATATATATATATATATATATCATTGTTTAGGGTTTAGGGTGGTTCAATTTGATGAGACCGGACATGCTCAAAACGACACGCATTTTTTGCGTTTTTTTTCAATGAATGTAAATGATACCGACTCTACACGTACATCAAAGACGAGCATCGTTTGACGCAAGCCAAACACCGATAACGACACCGTTTATACCCAAAACTCCGCAGTTTGATCGATGACCAAAACGGTATCGTTTCATATATGGTCCAACCGGGACAGTAAAAAACATGTTTTATTTTATCAAGCTAAGAAGGTGATACAAAAAAGGAACTTTCTGCTGCTCTGTCTCATCACATTTTGAAGAGAAAAAATACTAATGCTACAACCACGACGCCTATATATATCTAAATCATCTTACGAGTATGTAAGTTCCTCATCCAGTTGCTAGCCAAAAACGACCTTGTGGAGGCCTCCTAGATGCCCGAGGAACGATTCGCATACTCCTGTACCAGTGCCGCAAAAAGGGATGGCCATTCGAGCAAACGCGTCGGGCTATCAAACTCCTTGGCAAGACCTGTATAAACGCATGCCATCAGTTTCTTCCATATACTGAATGTAGATAATGAGATATTTGATGAGATGTTATCAGCAGTCAGCACAACTTAGGGGATTTTAAGGAGCAAGGAATACCTGCATCTATAACTAGCACTCGGTCACAGTCCATCACTGTGGGTATTCTGTGAGCAATGCTTATGATTGTGCAGGCCGCAAAGTCTTCACGGATGATCTTCTGGATGACTGCATCAGTTTGTGAATCCACAGAAGCTGTGGCCTCATCCATGAATAATAGTTTGCTGCGCTTCAGCATGACCCTTCCTAAACAGAGAAGCTGCCTCTGCCCGACACTCCAGTTATCTCCATTATCCACCACTGAAACGACGAATGCATTCATCGACTTAATGTATGTTCACATAAAATAGGTGAGGGCTAAATGGTGACTACTGATTACATACCTAAAGCGTCCAATTTTTCTGGTTTACCAGCCACCACGTCTTTCAGTTGGCAACGCTCCAAACTCTATGTAACCAGAGTTACAAAAAAGACATGTTAGCGTCGAAGTAAAGACTAAGGATGTTAAGAACGAGCGATGGAGCTCGCAGCTCACCTTCCATATTTCTTCTTCAGAGTACTGTCCAATTGGGTCAATGTTGCTTCTGACAGTTCCTTCAAAGAGGACGGGCTCCTGAGGAATGATGCCAAACCGAGACCTTAGATCGTGAAGCCCCAGAGAGGAAATATCGATCCCATCAATGATAATCTTTCCACCAGAAGGCTCAACCAATCTAAACAAAACTTGGATCAGAGTTGACTTCCCGCTCCCGGTTCGACCAACTACTCCAATCTTTTCTCCTCCTTTAATGTTTAAATTGATGCCCTTAAGAACCAATGGTGTATTGGGGCGGTACCTAACCTGTTCATCAGCAAGTATAGTCGAATGATTATCCATTCTAAAATGTTGCTGAGATACAAAAATCAGTTGAAATACATTGCAGTCATTACTTGCAAGTCCTTCAGTTGAACACCTCCCTGCGTGGGCCAGTTTGGAGGAGGAACCCGGTCCTCGATTCGCCACGCTGCTTCTGAAGGTATGTCTGTGAACTGCTTTATCCTCTCAACAGACACCATCTTATTCTCGATAAAACAACTCATAAGGACCGTAAAAAATAGAACTCCGTTGAGAGACAGGCCGTAGGAGAGCGACAACCCAACATTCTCTGAGACGTTATTTGAAGTCAGCATCTGATAAATAAATAAATAAAACTAGACAAGAAACCAAACATTGAAAAGCAAATACCTGGTTTTATGATGCTGCTGGGTAGAAGAATCATGAACAAAGTTGACATACAAAGGATGATGCTCCCCATTAGTTCTAGACGGAAACCCAACCACTCATTTGCTCCATTATTATGAAAATCCATACGGAGGTTATCATTGACACGTTTAACATTTTCGTGACTAAATCTTCCCTGCTTTCTGAAACATCTAATAGTCATCACACCTGCAACGGTTTCGGAGAAGTGATGGATGACAGGAGCCTTTGTTATCGAGTCCAAGCGGGTCATTTCACGGGAAGAGGATAGATAATATCCCTACATTTATCAACAACAAAAAACCATTTATATAGATTTTCATCAACTAGAGTTTGATAATGAAGCTGAAGTAAAACGGATGATGATGTTCATACCCTGTACCAAAAGTTCAGAAAACCGAGAGGAATGAGTAAGAAAACGGTCGGCCAAGCATACTGGCATGTGATGATGATTATGCTAAGCAATGTGATATACATTGCAATCATTATGCTCATGAAGAATGGAACGAAAATATCCACATTTGTCTGATCCGTAGATGCCTGGAACAACAAACGAAACAGTTAATTATCCAAACCAAACAAAAGGCGAAAGACACTGAAACAAAGGGATAGACCATTTTGTCAGACTTAATACTAATGCTAAGATATTCAAACCATAGGGAAGGAATATTAACTCGGCTGAGAATTCTTCCAGAAGGAGTGGTATCGAAGAAAGACATCGGAGCGTGTAGAATACTTTTAAGAATTTGCGAAAAGTAAATATCTGCGGTCTTCAATCCCACTCTGGTCACGAAAAAGGCTCGTATGAATATCAGAACAAATGAGATTGCAGCTATAAGCGCATAAACGCGCATGAATAGAGAAGGGTTGAATGTATCGGCACGCTCTTCCGCAGTTTCATAAGCCAACCAATAATCTCCTGCCATGAGCGACCCCTGCCACACCAAAGAAAGGAATAAAACCCCTGCAACACCCCACCATCCATAAGCCTCTGTGCAATACAGCTTATACACATTCGTGCTGATTTTCCCGGTTTCTCTTTCCTCTTCTTTAATTAATTTGGAACCCTCCGTGGATTTCTCTGGTTCGAGGGATTGGCTTTCCCCATTTACTTCCGTAGAAGACTGCGGCAATTTTGGAGATCCTAAGGGCTTCTCAGCCATTGTTTTTGTTTCCATTTCTACGAGTTCCATGGAGGTTTCATGAGCAGTGACTAGAGCCTTGAAATCCACACCAGATTCCATTACCTCTTTATACTTGCCTGATTGCACAATCATTCCGTCTCGCATAACCTGGTTATTGGAGGCATATTAGAATTTCGAAAATCATTCTCATGTTTCCAGTATACATTTAATATACATATTGTTTCACCTACAAAAAATGCGTACCAGAATATGATCCACATTGTGCAAGAAATCAACTTGATGCGTAACAAGGATAATGGTCTTATCTTTAAGTGTCCCCCGGACGCAGTCCTGCAGTTAATAATGGTAAGCTTGTGCGAGACGAATATACTAATAAATCACAATGAGTGATTAATAGAAACAAAGAAAAAATATATTCACCTTAAATATTTCAGATCCAGTGTGAGCATCCACAGCGCTGAAAACATCATCCAGCAGATAAATATCACAATCCTGATAAACAGCCCTCGCAAGTTGAATCCGCTGCTTCTGTCCACCACTAAGGTTGATGCCACGCTCTCCGATCTCTGTTTGATCTCCATAATCCATCATTTCAAAATCTTTTTCCAAGCAGCAGACCCGAGTCACTTCACTGTATCGCTCCCTATTCATCGGTAGACCAAATAGGATATTCTCTTCAATTGTCCCATTTTGAATCCAAGAAGTTTGCCCTACATAAGCTGTTGATCCACAAACCCTGACCTGTCAATAAATAGGCAAACCGTAAGTATAATGGATTCAACAATTCGGTATCCGGGTCAATATTATGAATTTCCTGTACCTTTCCATTAATTTTGTGCATCTCCCCGAGAATAGCACCCAGTAATGAAGATTTGCCAGACCCGACAGTTCCAACAATAGAAGCTAATTCTCCTTTCTTGATATCCAAATTTATGTTTTTCAAATCTTCGTTGCTTCCATCATCATCCCAGCTGAATATGCCATCTTTTATTTCAACAGCTATTCGACCATCGCAATCTTGTCTCTCTACAGCTTCCTCGACCAACTCTTTACTCAACATATAGTGATCAATCCGGCCGAGTGATATGATGGCTTGAGAAATGGAAATCATAGATTGTGGGAAGTTCCTAATTGGTTCCTGCAAAATTTTAAAGACGGATGTCGTAGTGAAAACTGTTCCTGCGTCAAGCCTAACGCCTAATAAAATGGCTGCACCAAATGTCATGGTCGAAATGAGCAAGGGTGTGGCCCACATTACTACAATATTTGCAGACATAGAATACAAGAATTTAGTGAGCCATCCGAATTCTGCCTCCCGAACAGCTAGAATTCGTTTATTGAAATGCTCCTCCCATGCCTGAAACTTAATCACTCGCATGTAATTAAGCATCTCGTTAGTAGCCTTCATCCTTGAATCTCTATTTTTCATCAAATTGAACTGATAGCGATTGTTTCGTCGAGTGCCAAATATAACAAAAATAATCACTCCGATGATACCAAGAATTGCCGTAGCCGCTGCACCACCCAAATACCCGTATAAAATCACTAAGGCGACAGAAATCTGTAACGGTGTTAGCCATATTGAGTGCAACTGAAGCATCATATCCGACAGTTGTTGTGCATCTACGGCCATGTAATTCACAATCTGACCAAGCCCGTGATCCTGGCGTGCAGAACATGACAGCCTCAAACCCTTCTTGTATAAGGATGTTATAAGTGTTGATCGAATTAGCATCCCAAGCTTCTGAGAGTTGAAATTGAACTGATGACTGGACAAACCCTCCACAAATTTAGCAAGTAACAGAACCAAAACAAGATAATATCCTTCATAAGGCGAACTCCGTTTCCCAGATGTGAAATCCACAAAGTCTTGAATTAGGATAGGACCGACGTACATGACAGACAGTCTGATTATAGCTAAAAATGCAGTGAACAAAATTTCTTTCCAGAAGCAACGGAATAATGTGGTCCGAACAGGATGGCTGCATTTTTCACTCGGTTTAGGCCAATGCATTTCAAAGAGCTGGTACATCTTTTCGGCTCTATGCTCTGGCGAAAGAGAAGGGATTTCATCAATCTTAAGAGGTGCTTTGTATCCTTTACTCAGAAGAGGATTAATCCAAAGCCAAAAGGTTTTCGAGACGATGCTTGCACTAGCATAAGCCGTCACATTTCCTTTTTCCAGCAAGGGTTCATATAACTTAGCATCATCACTTCCCAATAAATTACCATTTTCCCCGGCAACTGTAATACCAGTCCAGCCTCTGAATGCAGCATACAGAAGAGCTCCGACAAGTGGGTAAACAACTACCGAAACTATATCCTCGGACCACAAACTGACCTCATGTCCACTTCGACGCATGAACAAGCGCACTATCCCAGCAGCAGTAAACAGAGAAGTGAACACAAAGTTTACAAACCAATAAATTCTGAGTGACATTGGATGAGTAACAGCTTCGAATCTCTTCTCATGTGCAATCAAAACCCCAATCACTACATGAGTAATCCCTTGAACTAGCCAAAACAGCGCATCAGCCAGCCTCCATGACGAGCCCGAACTCCTGGCAAAAGAGACCAGGCAGAGAACTGTGTACACAAGCCCAAGCAGAATAGAGGAAATGAGCGTCAGCTTGAACCAAATATCTGTCCTGATAAGAGCACTACTGCTTCGATGCTTCTGATTGCTCAAATTCCCAGCGGACGTAAATCTAGTATAAAGCTTATGAACTGCGAATGAGAACAAAACAACCAAGAGCAAGATATCTATGGATGACAAAATAATCCTCTGAGGACACGGCGAAAGGAATACAAAACCAAGCCATTGGAGCACAGTTGAAGATGATGAGCTGTCTGAAGAGTCGATCACAGAGCTGGAACAAGAGAGGTCTGTGAACCAGGAAGCAGATGGCATTTTCGCGAATTTGCTACAATGCCTTGATAAGCCTGGAACAAATTCAGATCTCCAAATTCCTGAAACGTGTGAGAGTTGAATTATTTAACACAAACTGCAAAAAGGAAGTAACTTTACTGGAGATCTTAAAAGGGGTTTGAAGGACAAGAAATATATTCTTGGCCAAAACCTCAACGAGTGTGACAAATCGATTACTGACATTAAACTTGAAAATAGCCGCAAGACAAAAAAGAAGACCAGCAAATCTTCAAATCCCCGGAGTCAGAAGAAAAACACAAAAAGATTGTAACTTTATACAATTTCAGCAATATAAAACTGGACAGAAACAAAAACCTTTTGCAGCGGAAAGATCCAAAATCATTATAAACATAAAGCAAGAAACGAGCAAGGATGTGCGCTATGCGTGTTCTAGAGACCCTCAAAGCAAACAAAGAGCATGCAAGCCTAGAAAAGGCACCAAATCTGGAATCCAGATTATCTTACCTTACGATGAGATGAAGAAGCATGAGGAGGAGTCCATGAAGTGAGAGAGATGAACCGACAGAAAGAGAGAAGAATGGAGGAGGAGCTGCGGAAATGTGATGGTATTAATAATAGAAAAAGCGAAGGAGGGAGATGAGTTGTTGAGGAGAGGAGACGTGGTGGAACAAGGTCATCAAATCTTTTCCTCTCCAATTTACTGGTTGTTTCCTGCGAAGTACAGTCACGTTTTTTCTACAACAATAGAAAAGTATAGCCTGAAAAACTATGTTAATGTGATGGATGCAAGAATCTGTTTAAAACAACAACTAGGCTAGCAATTAATATGTATGGAGCTTGCTATTGCTAAACAAACTCATAGGGACCAGATTTGATGCATTGATTTGCGGCCACTCTAAGAAATGTGGCACAACCCACACCTCCAACGCCACCAACCACTACATCAACCGATCAACCCGTCTCAGGCCTCCGATCAATTTCCTTTAAAAATGGAACTAAATAAAAGAATAAATGAGCGAGTGATGCATCTCACACATTATGTTTGAAGTCAAAATTTTTTAAAATTTTAAAGGGATTATTTGTCATAAATATCAAATAATAATTGGATGTGTATACATTATTATCTTCAACAATTAATGAAGGAAACGCCTTGAATGGAAACATCAAGTAGATGTGTCATAATGTATTTACATCCAAATGAGGAGTCAGATTTGTTTGTTTATTAGCCATGCATGAGCACACCCTAACGATAAGCATGATGTTGACTATGTGCTCAACAAAATAACTTCACTTATTCCTCTTGGTCATATTTCAACAATTTTTACATTTTAAGGCATATTTTAAATTTAGAGTTGATATTTTTTAATCGCCAAATGCAAAAATAATCAATGCGATAATTGAATTATAAAAAGTAATCAAAATTTCTCCATCAAAACAATATATTATCAGTTTCCATCTTCTAAATTTTGATAAAAATATATGGGAAAAATAACAAAAAGTCTGCATTGGTTTTTAATTTTCTATGACAAATCAAAAATAAAAGTTTTCATTCACCTTCGATATCTATTTCTCAATTTACCTAGAAGCAAACTTGGTAATCAAAATATTCCCTTGAATTATAATCATATTTTGTTTTACAAGATATTTAACGAAAATAATATGAACTATGCATTGTTTAAGTTGTATAAAAGAAAATGAAATATAAATTGGACGAAAATTTTACTTTTAAAAGAAAATTTTATGTTCTTATCTATATCATTTTCAATGCTATTAGCAGAATGTTGAAACAATTTTGAAGGATAATTTATTATCTTATTAAAGTAATAATGCAAACTAAAACATTTTTGACATTACAAAACAAAAGTCAGGCACAGCTCACAAGTGGGTGGGAACATAATAACAGTACACAACAAGCCATTTAAGGAAATACACGAGGCTTCTAGAAGCAGACGAGGACCCATGCGTAATCTGGTCCGTCCGGACCCGTTTAACATTCGAATCACACTTTACTGATTCGGTGGTTCAAAAATATGATAAGCACCAGATTTCCTTACAAACCTCAATCTCCACTAAACGACAAAATTTGTTGTTCTAAGCATGTCATACTCTATGTAGCCCTTCGTCATTAATGACGTCCCACGAGACGACAAGATCGCCAAAGTTGATGTCGAACCATCCAAATACCAATCCGGCTGCTACGTTGGAGGCTAGTTTACTAAGTTTCATTGATTTATGGTCTTTCGTTTTCTCTACACAAATTTCTTTGTGTATTACTTGACCCAATATTTGAATATTCATAATTTGACACGTGTGTCGTGTTTATGTCTTCACGCATTTGGGGTTAGTTAGTGAATGGTCAATATAAAAGTATTCTATACGTTTAAAATTCAGAAACCAAGTCCAAGTTGGTTACACCATTTGGGTGGGGCATGATGTGGTTGAGGCCATTAATGCCACCTCATTTTTTGGATCCACATACATCACAAACTCTAAATGGTTTACTGACATTACATTAATGGTGTCTTTCAAATCATAAACAAGAAAAGCTCATAATACTATTCTACTTAGGATTAGTCCATGGTGGTCGAGTTCATCGATTTTTAAACTGCCCTATAGTGAAGTTCATGTTTCAGATCTGCCCTATCTGAAGTTAAAGTTTCAGTTTTGTCCTATTTTTAAAGAAGCCGGTTCAACTGACAACGGTCTGCTGAGATTTTCAATGAGACCGGGCTAAAGCAGCCCGGTCTGTTCAGAAAAAGGCCGAGCTGGACATCATTTGCCTAGTCACGGGCCAGGTAGGATACCGGGTTCAGTTGAACCGGTACGTTTTTAGAGACCGGTCTATTGCAAACCGGTCTCATCCTAAATTTAGATCTGCAACTCCCGATTTCTTCATACGTCTTCTTCACCCCGATTTCTCCCTTCAGCAGCGACTTTGGAACTTCTCGGCCGGTCCGTCGCCTCTGCTGCCTCCTGCTGCCGACGCCGTCATCAACAATTTATCTGCTCCATCGAAATATCACCGGTCCAATTTGATTGAGACGGAGGAGATTGTATTTGGCCGAGGTCCATACCGGCTGCTGCCTCCTTCATCTCGTTGAGGTCCGTCCATCCGTCGGTCTTCTCCTCCGCTTGTGCCATCGGCGGTCGTTGGTATTCTCCGCCTGCTGCCCGGTCATCAGGCTCCGCCTCGTGCCCGCTGCCTGATTCCAAATAAACGAGGTGAGTTCCATTTTCTTTAGCAGGCGGAAATCATACGAGTAATTATTAGGGTTTAGGGTTGGGAATTTTCTGGGTTATGGATTGCAGCTTTGGTATGGAATTGTGGTTGCACGTTTGAGTAGTTTAATTTGTAATTGGGGTATGTGAACAACAAGCTGTTATGATAATTTGAAGTATGTGAACAACAATCTGCTATGAACAACAATTACTTATGTACACTTTGTTATGATAATTTGAATGTACATTTGAATACAATCTGTTACTGGAATACATTTGAATACAATCTGTTACTTGAATACATTTCAATGAACAACAATCTGTTATGATAATTTGAATGTACATTTGAATACAATCTGTTACAATCTGTTATGTACATTTGAATGAACAACAATGTGTTATGATAATTGATATGTACACTTTTAATTTGAATACAAATTGATGCGATGATTAATTTCATTTTGTACATTTATTTTGCTGATGTTATTATTACTGCACGTACAGATGGATATTGAGCCTGGGCCTATTGAAGGAACTGTGCTGACACAACAACAGACGCACCGTTCTGAGGACATTTGGATTGATCCGGTTAGTAGAACATAAAAACGTACATAATGAATATAATTTCATCACTTGTCGACAAGTCATAGCTGATATGTTGTTATGTATTGCAGGAGGGTCAAATTATTAAAATGGTGCATCAGAGGATGTGGGAGATGGATGCCAGAATAATGCCATACGTTGCTAGGGCAGGTTTTTTTCCGTGGACCCAATTGCGGAACATCGAAGCTGACTGGGCTCTACTCACGGCACTGGTCGAGAGGTGGAGACAGGAGAGGGTATCGGATATACTCAGTTTGTAGATCAACATTATACTCTCGAAGCGTATTTCGCGACCTGGAGCTACACTTTTAATGTCCTGAGAGATGAACAACATTGGAGGCCATATGAAGGCCTTGCGCATGTAGCCAACTCAAATTTCAAGCGTAATGTGGTTGGAAGGAACCCTTCAAGGCGCAGGCATAACGAGATGGATCAAGGACCTTCGAGCAGTCAAGGTCCTTCAAGGATTATAAAATGTGGGTTGTGCCGCGCATCAGGCCACAATAGGAGAGCATGTTCAAGCCGACAAACAAACTAGTACGATGTGCGTATCAATTGTATGGTTTCAACTTGTATGAGTTAAAACATGTATGAATTCTGTGGAATAAATTGTCTGAATGATGAATATCTTCCATCACACGATTCCATCACACGATTCATCACACGATTGCATCCTAACAGAGTCAACAAGCACCAAAATAACTTCCATCACACGATTCATCATTCAGAATATCCCCAAAACCTACACATATATGAATAGAAAATCCAAGGACAGGGGATCAACACAATGCATACTGACAGAGTCATCAAGCTCCAAAATAAAACGTATATCAACCAAAAGGATAATCGAACTGGCGCCCTTCTATCTCGTTTCCCGAGGCGCGGTTCCGATGGACCTGGTTCATCATCTCCTAGAGTGGTGTGGTGTTCCCCCTGCTCATCATCACCCATTTCAATTAGAGTAGGATCGACACCTAGGGCATCCTCCTCACCAAGCTGTCGGAGTTCCTAAAAAGTTGTATGGAAAATTCCATGTGTTCCATTCCTTGAAATTGGGCAGGTAGTACTACGAAATATATCAGCAGCCATACGACCCACCTGCACCAAAGCTTTGACCTGTCATATAACAAAATGAATTTTGTTATCATAAATTAATGATTGAAAATTGTGAGGCATTTCAAAAGTTGGTGTGATACTTACAACTCTGTGGTGTTCAGGAGCGTTCGGACGGTAGGGTAGAAGACTGTCTCCTCGCGGCTGTATAAAGCGTCTCGTTGTCTTCTGATACCATTCTCTGTACTCCGGTGTAGGCACTTCGACATCCACATCGGCATCACCAACAACAATTCTACCCGCACGAGTCCTCCACATCTCAATGTAAGTGCGCAACTCAATTGACCAATCCTTCCTACTCTTCCGGGTCAAACCATGCTTAGGGTCAGCCGACCCCCGCGGAGCATCTGGAATAACTTGTCTCATACCGTACTGCCGCATAACTCTGGATGAATGGTGCCACTCAATAATGTTGAAACAAAGCAAAGGAATATCCAGACACCAACTCAAATGGCCTTCGATACATACTGGATTCAACAGCTCAAATACATCATCCTTGTATGGCCTCCAGATAAAACCAGTCTGCCTCATCCGATCTAACTGGTCGGGATAGAAAATCAATGATCCATGCGGGGTTTCGATGTAAGACTTAGGGCCATACCATTTCCTGAAGACAGAACAATTTTATAGTTACGGTATGATCCTATCATTTTCAAGAACATCAACACAAAAACAAATTGAAGATTACGTGAATGAAATTCTATACACAAATTAAAATTAGACATACGTACGTGTATGACCATGTGCCTCTGTAGTATGGGTCAATGGCTGCCTCAATCGGTTCAAGTGTCCTACTAAATCCTTTTGGCCTACCGATTGCAATGCGTTCCCAGCTCCATAGCTGCAATAGGATAATGCAGCCCCCCATTTGTCTATGACCCTCGCGTGCCGCGGAGCACAACTGCCTGTACAGGTATGCAAGGACAGCACTACCCCAACTGTATGTCCTCGTCCTGTCCAAATCTGACAACAAAGGAAGATAATGGAGTGACACTCGGTCCCCCGACAGATCAGGCATCAACGAAGATCCAATCATGCATAAAATATATGCCCTCGCATATCGGACAATAGTCTCTTCAGATGCATCAACCGGTATGTCTTTCATGTTCTCCAAAAACCAACGTCTTTTCGCCATAGTAGGCGACTTGGAACGGTCCGGGTAAGCACCAAGCAACTCCACACATAAACTCTCCCAGTCCTCGGACTCTTTACTAGTCACAACCTCCCCTTCTACTGGCAAGCCAGTAAGAAGTCCAACATCTTGCAAAGTAATTGTAGCCTCTCCAGTCCTTAGATGGAATGTATGTGTCTCCTGTCTCCACCTCTCGACCAGTGCCGTGAGTAGAGCCCAGTCAGCTTCGATGTTCCGCAATTGGGTCCACGGAAAAAAACCTGCCCTAGCAACGTATGGCATTATTCTGGCATCCATCTCCCACATCCTCTGATGCACCATTTTAATAATTTGACCCTCCTGCAATACATAACAACATATCAGCTATGACTTGTCGACAAGTGATGAAATTATATTCATTATGTACGTTTTTATGTTCTACTAACCGGATCAATCCAAATGTCCTCAGAACGGTGCGTCTGTTGTTGTGTCAGCACAGTTCCTTCAATAGGCCCAGGCTCAATATCCATCTGTACGTGCAGTAATAATAACATCAGCAAAATAAATGTACAAAATGAAATTAATCATCGCATCAATTTGTATTCAAATTAAAAGTGTACATATCAATTATCATAACACATTGTTGTTCATTCAAATGTACATAACAGATTGTAACAGATTGTATTCAAATGTACATTCAAATTATCATAACAGATTGTTGTTCATTGAAATGTATTCAAGTAACAGATTGTATTCAAATGTATTCCAGTAACAGATTGTATTCAAATGTACATTCAAATTATCATAACAAAGTGTACATAAGTAATTGTTGTTCATAGCAGATTGTTGTTCACATACTTCAAATTATCATAACAGCTTGTTGTTCACATACCCCAATTACAAATTAAACTACTCAAACGTGCAACCACAATTCCATACCAAAGCTGCAATCCATAACCCAGAAAATTCCCAACCCTAAACCCTAATAATTACTCGTATGATTTCCGCCTGCTAAAGAAAATGGAACTCACCTCGTTTATTTGGAATCAGGCAGCGGGCACGAGGCGGAGCCTGATGACCGGGCAGCAGGCGGAGAATACCAACGACCGCCGATGGCACAAGCGGAGGAGAAGACCGACGGATGGACGGACCTCAACGAGATGAAGGAGGCAGCAGCCGGTATGGACCTCGGCCAAATACAATCTCCTCCGTCTCAATCAAATTGGACCGGTGATACTTCGATGGAGCAGATAAATTGTTGATGACGGCGTCGGCAGCAGAGGCGACGGACCGGCCGAGAAGTTCCAAAGTCGCTGCTGAAGGGAGAAATCGGGGTGAAGAAGACGTATGAAGAAATCGGGAGTTGCAGATCTAAATTTAGGATGAGACCGGTTTGCAATAGACCGGTCTCTAAAAACGTACCGGTTCAACTGAACCCGGTATCCTACCTGGCCCGTGACTAGGCAAATGATGTCCAGCTCGGCCTTTTTCTGAATAGACCGGGCTGCTTTAGCCCGGTCTCATTGAAAATCTCAGCAGACCGTTGTCAGTTGAACCGGCTTCTTTAAAAATAGGGCAAAACTGAAACTTTAACTTCAGATAGGGCAGATCTGAAATATGAACTTCACCATAGGGCAGTTTAAAATTTTTTCCTGGAACTTGTGAATTACCAATTTAACGACTTCTTCTGTTATCTTTCTCCTGTTGTGCAACTTGAACCGATAGAATCATGTCCCGAAACAAAGAGTGTGATTCTTCAACTAGTACTAGCTCATTCGATCCTAAACGAAGACCAAAAAAGTATTAAGCTTTTTCAAAAACCACGTATGTAACATTCGGGCATTCGACAAAATCTGTCCCCATCCTGTGATGCATACAGCACATCATGCACAAACAAAGACCCAAAAGGCCGACAGGGACACGGCAAATTCTGCCAATTTTACTACTTAAAAGTCAAATGAAAATCAAAGATTGGTTTCATTCCAGGCAGGGGTGGCTTTGGGCAGCCTTGAGCAATGAAAGAGGCAGCTGGCAAAAAACAAACAGTAAATTCATTAAGATAACTAGAAAACACCTGACTGTATCAAACAAGCAGACCAAAATCTTCATTCCATCAGAAAAGTATCAAAACTTAGGATTCAAGAAACATACCATCTTCTACCCTCAGTCAAAGGTGCACACAACAAACCTGAGAGTCAGCGGAAGACCAGATATAGACCTCCATCACATCATACGCCATGAAGGCGATCTGAACAATTAATTTTCAAGTTGTGGTTTGGTTCGGTGCTAATTGAACCGGAAGGAGTCAATTGAGCCCGAGTTATTGGAAATCAAGATCTGGTTCAGCGTCATTTTGGATCGCTGCTGCTAACCGTTGGACACTCTTAGATGAACGGCTAGATGTGTTGCTCGATTCAGTATTAGTGTTTTGTTTGCTTTTGTTCTTCGTTCTTGAAAGCTAGGGTTTTGAAAGCGTGTGGAGATCGAGCGGAGAAGAACAAAAGGCAGCGAAGGTGTCTTGCGAAGTCGGCTTTCTTTGGTAAGCTAGGAGAGGTTGCGTCCCCTGTTACTCTGAGTTAAGAGCTGTACTCTGTAATAGGAATCAACTGTTCAGATCAAACTTATTTTGTAAATGGGTCCAAAGCTTGTTTTGTAAGCAACAAGGCACCGGACGCCAAAACACAATGAATGACAACTTTCTCTTTCCTCTTCAGATCTACTCTCTCACTTTTACTGCTCGAAACCCGGGTTTTCAGGTTGATTATTCTTCATTTAAGATCATCTTCAGAAATGGATTTCTCCTATCTTCGTCCTCTTGGCGAGGCCTAGACAGGGAAACACTGTTCACATCGAAATCCGATCTCATTGGTATCGCTCCAATGACACCACAACTACATGACTACACATTTTTGATCAATTCCCTTCCCGAACTGAATACATCGTAGCTATATCTACGCGTTTTGGGAACTTATTTGATGATCCATTGCTGATTTAGTGAGCTTGAACAATGTAGTGACACTCTGGAAGAGTACCTGGACAAGTTCGAATCTGCTCTCACAGGAATATCTGTATCTGTTCCTTATGCCTTGAGCATCTTCCTCACTAATATGTCCCCTCACCTTGACTTCCACGTTCGACAATTTAACGTACGTACTGTAGCCGAGGTAGCTCGCATAGCCCGACTCCATGAATCCTCTTTGCAGCATACACCAACAAAATACCATAAAGCTCCCTTTGTCCTCTTCCAAAAATCCTTACCCAAACATCTTCTTACAAACCCCAGACCGCACCCCTCTTACCTTCTCCAAATACCACAAAGTCGATCCCCAATAGCCACTCACTCATCCCACATACTTCTCTAAACCACCTCGCAAATATTCTTATGAGGAAATGCAAGAACGTCGACTCAAAGAACTTTGCATGTTTTGTAAAAAGCCATACTCACCCGACCATAATTTGAAACACAAAAAGTCTCATTGTCGTTCTCATTTGACCGAGTTGTGGGAATCAGTTTCATGCTGTTGAAGGCAGTTCCAACCACGATGAAGATGGATGGTTTTCTGATTCAGGGGACGACGATTTTGAAGATAATCTCTATAAAAGAAGATTGTTTCCTTCTTATGAAATCATCAATCAGACAACGACTACAACTCTCTTCTTCTCTGTTTTCATGTGTGAGTTCAATTTGTGTGCATATTCGGTGATAGCGAAGTCCGCCTGCCTTTCGCCGTCCTCATATCGATGCAAGTGAAAGAAGGTTCACTTATTGTATCCTGAGAGGTCGATTGTCATTCCACATCCAGCACCAGACGGGGTAATTTGACTTTAAGGAAATTGCCGAGCAAGCCTCAACCCCAAATTCGATTTTGTGTCTCTTCTCTATGTTTCCTTAATTTTATTATTACTCTCGTCCTCCTTTAATTAATTATGTATGTTTAGACGTCAGTGGGGTTTACTAGCATTTATTAGGCATAGTTGATGCACCCGTTACTCGTAGACTTGTATGTGCAATAGTTTGTTTTTGGTTGTAATTTACTGCATAATTGACACAAACATGAGCTGTAAATTTACTGTCAGTATATTGTCTAACAATCTTAAAAGTCAAATTTATTTCTTGTGTGAATCATCCTTGAAACTCTCGGGGAATCATCCAAATTTCATTGAAAATGTGTTTGAAATCTGGATTCTAGTTTCTTGGGTAGTTGTTATGCATGGTTTTGATACTTAGTTTTCTGTTAGTTATGCCAGTATCTACCTATCTTTTTGTTTCGATATTGAAGTAGGTTGACAAGTTTTGTGCAGTAAGTGTAATAAGTTCTTTGATAAGGAATTTATTATTTTAAGAATGAGATTGAAAGAGACCAGCACACGCACTTGCCTTCTGTTGTTTAGTATGCAATTATGTAAAGTGAAAGCACCTGTCAAATCGTCTTATCAAATGATGTCGTGCAAATTTAAATATGGGAGTCTTCTCTTATCGGATTCCAGCTTTTTACTTCTATAAAAAAAATGCCTTGACCTACTCAAAGGGTGTACGCTTTTTATAGGGAAAATTTTTAGAACTGCCCTATACCCAAACTTGCTTTTCAAATCTGCCCTATCTGAAAATAACATTTCAGATCTGCCCTATTTTTTAAGAGACGTTTTACTAAGACCGGTCTCTTGGATTTTCAAACCAGACCGGACTTGTTAAGCCCCCGGTCTGCTGTGTTTTCAAAACAGACCGGGCTTCACCAGTCCGATCTGCTATGAAAGCAGATGATGTGGCATGATTCAGCTAAGTTAGGCCCATCTGCTTTCTAAGCAGACCGGGCTGGTTAAGTCCGGTCTGTTTTGAAAACACAGCAGACCGGGCTTAACAAGCCCGGTCTGGTTTGAAAATCCAAGAGACCGGTCTTAGTAAAACCGGTCTCTTAAAAAATAGGGCATATCTGAAATGTTATTTTCAAATAAGGCAAATTTGAAAAGCAAGTTTGCCGTTGGGGCAGTTTGAAAAATTTGTCTTTATATAGTACAGGTAGAGTGGAGTCATGTATACTCATGGACTGGCTTTTTTGGAGTAAAAATTTCCATTGCATCTAAATTAATCAAGATCCATGTAGTCAACTATTATACTTCTCGCATGCAGTACCTGAGTCTTGCCCATTTTTGTAAATATGAATAGGTATGTGTCCTGTTAACTTATATAAGTTTGTGTCTGCATTCTTTAACTTGCATGTAACATGCATTTAGTTTAATATTTATAAGCAGAATTCATTTAATGCTTTAGCTTTATTGCATAAATCAACACGCCATTGCTGCATAGTGTAATTTGTATCACAATTTGATTGTTTATTTTCAAGCTTAAAGGTTGATAGTTTTAGGCATTATTAAATTATTGTATTAAATTGATCTATTTTTATGTAGACATAACTTATGAAAATCAAAATTTGAATGTTGATAGAACTGCTACTGTTAGTGACGCGGCACAACTTGCTGATGTGACTATTGGAGTGGTTCCAACTATTGTTGATGTGACGGCCGGATTGCACCAAACACATGTTGATGTGGCTGCCGGAGTGCAGGCTGTGGTAATGCAACAAACACATGTTGTTGCTAGTTTTACTGGAGTGCAGCAAGCACCTGCTGGTTGTTGGGAATGCACATGTGGGTCATGTTCCAGCCACACCAACAGTTGTTATGCAGTGTCTTAACCCACTTACAGCTGCGGCCGAGAATGGATATGCGGGTCATATTCCGAGCGGTGAAGTAGCAAGAGAGCCCCCTGCAATTATGCTGGCTGAGAGGCCTGAGAAGTTCAATGGTTTCAATTTCAGGAGATGGCAACAGAAGATGCTTTTCTATCTGACCACTCTGGGATTGGCTTGTTTTCTTACTGAGGATCCTCATGTGATCAGTGAAAATGATACAGATACCCAGAAGCTTATAGCCTGTGCCATGTGGATGGAGTCTTACTATATGTGTCGGAACTATGTCATGAATGGACTAGCTGATAATTTATACAATGTGTACACATCAGTGAAGAAGACTAAAGAGTTGTCACAGTCGTTAGACCAGAAGTACCAAAGGGAGGATGCTGGGTCCAAGAAGTACATAGTGGGACGATTTCTTGAATTCAAGATGGTCGATTCTAAGATTGTGGTGAGTTATATGCAAGAGCTACAAATCATCTTTCATGAGATTTCTGTAGAAGGAATGATGCTAAGTGAATTATTTCAAGTTGCCTTTGTGATTGAGAAGCTGCCTCCAGGTTGGAGAGAATTCAAACATTATCTCAAGCATAGAAGCAAGGAGATTAACCTTGAAAAGATATATGTTAAGCTCCGAATTGAGGAAGAAAATTGCGGTTCTGACAAAAGGTTGAAGGTGACAACCGAGAGGGTTAATGTGGTGGAGCATGATGATGCTCAAAGAAGAAGAAATTTTCTCAAAAGTTGGCTCCAAATGGTAAACCCTTTAAGAAGAAGAAGCAGCAGCCAAAGTTTTAAGGGTAATGCTTCAACTATAACAAAAAGGGTCAAAAAGCTACTGAGTGCCTAAAGAAGAGGAGGGAAGTCAACATAACCGATGTAGATGAAAACTTGGCGGCTATGATTTCTGAGTTAAACCTGGTGGATACTACTGGGAAGGCATGGTTTGTAGATACTGGAGCTACCCACCAGTGGCGGAGGCAAGATTTCAAAATAATCCGGGCTAATTTTTTCGTACGAGTTAACCCTATTAAGTTCCACAAATTATATCGACCATATATCTTGTATCCATACAGCACTCACCGGTCATTGAGCCTGGTTTACAACACTCACTAAGCTAAATTTAAAAACAGTAATATGACTATTAAAATTATACTGTAAAAGATAATTTTTGATAACAACGCTATAAATAATTACTACTCAAATATAAAAGGTATTTCAAGATCAACTATCCACTCATGGTACATTGAATGTCTAGAAGATCGATGAAAATACACTTGAGAGTAAGTTTAAACTCTTTGAAACAAAAAATGCAAGGAAGTAGTTAAAGTAGTAGTTTATATTGTTGATTTAACTCTTACTTTTTTAATTTTCAAATTAACATTGAATCCAATCATAATACGAAAAAGCATATTGATTGCATCAACAATGTTTTGATGCTGGGTATTGATATAAGTGGGGTGCGTATTCTGAAATTATAAAAATGAATTGCAAATAACTTATATTACAATATGAGAAAAAATACCACTTAGAAACAATTTAGGTAAGATTTTTTACTTAACATTACTATTGACATTAATTAGCTTTTCGGGAAAACATTATCTCCTATGAAAGTTCTAGTAAATAATGGATCAAATTCATGTTAGCAATCAATAATGTTCATAGCAAAAAAAAGTATGTTTTGTAAAACACTCAAGTAATAAAAACTAAATGGACTGTAAGTAACATGGTTTTTAATTCTTTAGGCGAGCGATATATTTGATCAGAAAACATCACCAAGCATCACTCCACTCATTCCAAAAAAAATGAGAGTGCTAAACTTTAATTTTATTATATTTAGAGTTTGTTATTTTGACTTTAAATTTTAGTCATTCACATCAATTATGATCAATTGAGAGTAAGTAACATCATTTTTAATTCTTTGGTCGATCGCTATATGATCAAAAACATCTTGAAGCATCTCTCCACTCATTCCAAACAAAAATAAGAGTGCTAAACTTTAATTTTAGTATATTTAGAGTTTGATCTTTTGACTTTAAATTTTAGTCATTCACTTCAATTATGATCAATTCAATTTTTTTGTTTTGGCTACTTAAAATTAACATTTACTTCAATTATTTTCAATTCAAAAGAACGCACCCTTATAAAAAAATATTTTTTAATCTAAACTAAAAAACTCATTTTTCTTCCAAAACCTACCCGGGCTACAACCCCTGCTACCCACCACATCTGCTTAAATATGCTTTCTCCATCTTAGAGCGTTCTGAGGCTGGAAAGAAAGTTTATATGGGCAACTCGGCGACTTCTGAAGTAAAAAAAAGGCAGTGTGGTTTTGAAGTTCACCATTGAGAAGGAGCTGAAGGTCACCAATATCCTCTATGTGCCAGACATAAAGAAGAATCTCATCTCCGGGAAATTGCTGATTATCCATGTTTTTAGAATGATGTTTGAGTCCCAGAAAGTTGTCCTCACTAAGAATGACATGTATGTAGGGAGGGGTTATGTTCATGAGAGGTTATGAAAAATGAATGTAATAGTCTTAAAAAGATGAATAAAAATGATTCTTCTGTTTATTTGCTTGAGTCTTCTACTTTATGACATGAAAGACTAGGACATGTGAATAATGAGTCAATAAGAAAGTTAATGAATTTGGAGTGTATACCTAAATTTCAATTTGACTCTAAATACAAATGTCAAACATGTGTCGAAGCAAAACTAACGAGGACATCCTTTCATACTACAGAAAGGAAAATAGAACCCTTTGAATTAATACTTAGCGATCTATGTGATTTAAATTTCATGCCAACAATAGCTGACAATAAATATTTTTTTACTTTCATTGATGATAGTACAAAATATTGTCATGTGTATTTGCTTAAGAGCAAAGATGAAGCTATTGATAAGTTTGTCATCTATAAACTAGAAGTTGAGAACCAAACTCAACAAGAAAAGTAAAAGAGTGAGGAGTTGACCGTGATGGAGAATATGTAGACCATTTGGGGCATTTGGTGCACGACATGAGATTATTTATGAAGTCACTCCACCAAACTCACCTCAATCTAATCGTGTTGCTGAAAGGAAAAATCGAATACTAAAAGAGATAATGAACGCAATGCTATTAAGTTCTGGACTACCTTAGTCAATGTGGGGGGAAGCTTTTTTATCAGCAAATTACCTATTAAATAGGGTACCTCGCAAGCAGAAGGATAATTTTCCTTATGAATTGTTTAGGGGACATAAAACATCCTATAAACACTTGCGAGTGTGGGGGTGCCTAAAGTGTGGCACAAGACCCTAAACGAATGAAAATAGCACCAAAAACGGTTGACTGTGTTTTCATTGGCTATTCGCGGAATAACAATGCATATAGATTCTTGGTCTATGAATAAATAAATTCAAATGTAGAGGAAAATACTATTATAGAATCTAAGAATGCATCAATCTTTAAACATGTGTTTCCTTACAAAGAAATGGATTATCAACATCAGGAATAATCCAAGAGGTTGAGGAGTCATCTCAAAATCAAGAAGATGAGCTTGTAATTGAAACTGACTCGCAAGAACCGAGATACAGTAAATGGGTTAGAACGGAAAGATCGTTTGGCCCATACTTCTTAACATATACGCTTGAGACTTTGCCCCGAACTTACGATGAAATCAAAAGAGGACAAGAGTGATAAAAAAATTAAGGAAACAGAGGAAGACACAAAACCGAATTTGGGGTTGAGGCTTGCTCGACAATTTCCTTAAAGTCAAATTGCCCCTATCTGGTGCTGGGTGCGGACTGACAATCGATCTCCCAGGATATAACAACTAGACCTTCTTTCACGTGCACCGATATGAAGAAGGCGAAAGGCACGCTAACTTCGCTATCACCGAATACACATGATGGAGCGTATTTATACGCTCCATTGAGTTGTTTATTCCCATAATTTTATTACATTTTGCGTGAATCGATTACTCTTTTGTAGTGTTTTCGTATCGCAGGTGTGTTCAAGATCGCATCGGATTTTATCGCATATTTGAAACACTCACCCAAGACCAAAAAAGTCAACAGCAGTCAACTCTGCTGGTTCAAGTGGAAATCAGATTTGGTTCAAGCACATGAGGTTCAATCAAGGTGGTTCAACCAAAAAAAAACCCTAAACCTAAAACATGGACTAATTGGGAAAAGAATCATCTCTCTTGAAGTAGACATTTTCTGGACAACACTATTCACGCGGAGATACTGTTCACGGCAGGGAGGAGCTCTAGAGAGAAGCTGCTGGAAAAGTCGCCGGAGTTACTATTCACGGCCGGTTACTGTTCACTGTTCACATTTCACTATTCACCGTTACTGTTCACGGCCGGAATTACTGTTCACGGCCGGACTTGTTTTGAGCTCAGTTTGTGTATTGTAGTGTGATGAACCTAGTTTCTATTGTATTCATGGATATTATGAGTAGCTAAATCAATATTTCAGTTTGGGGATTTATAGTGCAACAATGGTTTGAGGTCAATGAGTACATGATTTGAGCTATGGATTGCTGCCCTTGTATGAATGAAATCGAATGCTTTGATTGACAATTTAGTGCAGCTTAGCGGTGAGCTAGATTGATATCAATTGCGTTACACTTGACTTGATTGCATTGTTGGGGAAAACCTAGCGGTAGAACCAATTTGTAGTGTTAGTCGAGTAACTATTGAACTTGTTCGAAGGCCTAGCGGTTAAGAATAGGTAGAATTTGATTGTCGACATATCTTTAGCGGGAATGTTGGACTAAGGCAGAATTCACTAGCTTACTCATGTATTCGATCGGTGATAACTAGTTGCATTGTATTCCCCGAATTGATTTTCCTTGAATTGATTTCCTCAGTTGCGTTCCTTTTTCTGTGACTCTCATTGAACTCCGACTCATTTGCTCTCTTTGGGTTCGACCCTGCTTACCGCTTGCTAGTGTGTTACAGGAGTTACAAATTCTAATTTGAGGCGCACGACGACGCGCTGTCAACACACACAAATTGAAATCACACACGAAAATAGAGAAAGAGAGAGTTGTAGTCTTTGTCTGATTGATGATCTCATAAGAAGGAATCAACCTTCTTTTATAGAGATTATCTTCAAAACCATCGTCCCATGAATCAGAAAATCACCCACCTTCATCGTGGTTGGAACTGCCTTCAACAATATGAAACTAATTCCCACAACTCGGTCAAATAAGAACGACGATATAAAGATAGGGATTTTAGAAGCCCAAGTTCGTTTCCCACAAAACTACGTCGTTTTGTGTTAGTAGATGTTCAACTTCCTTTGTCACAAAGCTTCAATATAATTTTTCCAACAATCCCCCACATGAAGAAAATGAAGTGGTGAGAATTAAAACAAAACCCGATTCAATGTGGTGATAATTTCTATAGTCTATACCTGCAAATGATATGTCGGCAACGCCCTTGAACCTTCCCTTTGAAAGATATGCATTGTTGACTGTCTCTTCAGTAGACGCGCGATGTCTTTGAACTATTCGTCATTTTATGTCAACAAATACATATTTCCTACATATATATTCATGACAGCCTTCCATTTCTCATTGGTGGGCTCATTTCGCTCATGAAACCTCTGCATGGTTCAGCGAGAGTTGCTAAAGAATTAAACCCTTAATTAATTCCCCTTAAAACGGCCACATTTCTCTCTCACATATGTGCTTCTTACAAGGTATTCTCATGTTACCAGTTTCTGGTTTCCAAACCATAAAATCATTAGAAGCTAATAGCTTAACCTCGAACGGGAATCACTATGTAATAAGGAATGGGTTGGGGGTAACCCTCATAGTGACTTCACTTCGTCTTAACAATTAGGTTGTCCCATTGAACCAAGTTCTTGGGTTCCCAGCCATCTTGATTGGGTTTTCCTTCGCTATACTCTAGGGCTTTAACCCCATTCCTTGTGTCGTTTTCTCTACTTGGTCACTATTTAACCCTTTGGTTAGCGTATCCGCAATATTATCTTTGAACCTTACATAGTCAATACTTATGACTCGGCGTATATGTCTAGACTAACCATTATACAGCACACTCTATGCTCTACCAATAATCGATTGATTATCACAATGTATGCATAATGGTGGCACAAGTTTTGTTCATTTAGGAATATCCTCAACAAAATTTCTCAACCATTCATCTTCTTCCCCACACTTATCTAAGGCCACGGATTCTTCTTCTATCGTGGATCTGGTTATCACAGTTTGCTTTAAGGATTTCCTGGACATAGCAGCTCCTGCTAAGGGAAAAAACGTAACCACTATTGGCTTTTGAATCTTGTATGTCAGATATGCAACTGGCATCACTGAATCTCTCAATGACTTCTGGATATCTGGATAATTTAAACCATATTCACGTGTATATCGTAAATACTTCAACAATTTAACAACTGCCTTCCAGTGTTCTAATCATGGATTACTCATGTACCTTGCAAGTCTGCTCACTAAGTAGGCCAAGTCTGGTCTTGTACAATTCATTAAGTACATCGGACTGCCTATTAGTCTCACATACTCTAACTGATTGACATAGTCTTTTTTGATCTTTGACAGGATTTGTCCAACTTCGATTGGAGTTCTAGAAGTAATATAACTATCTTTCCCAAACTTGTCCAAGATTTTATCAATATAATGTGACTGAGTCAATTTTAGCCCATTTGCCGTACGTGTAATTTTTATTCCTATAATCACATTGGCTAGTCCTAAATCTTTCATATCAAACTTAGAGTTCAATATTGATTTTGTGGACTTAATCGTGCTATCATTGCTTCCCAAAAATAAGCATGTCATCAACATATAAACATAAGATCACATATCCTTGATCGGTGTTCATAATGTATATACATTGTCACATTCATTGATTTTGAAGCCATTAGACAACATTACATTGTCAAATTTTTCATGCTAGTGTTTTGGTGCTTGTTTCAAGCCGTTTGACAAGTTTACTAACTTTTCTCTCTTGACCTGGCACAACACAACCCTCAGGTTATTTCATATAGATTTCTTCTTCTAGTTCTTCATTGAGAAATGCAGTCTTCACATCCATTTGATGAATTTCTAAATTGCGCAGAGTTGTAATTGATATTATCAGCCTGATGGAAGTGATTCTCGTCATTGGAGAATAATGTATCAGAGTAGTCTAGACCTTGATTTTGTCTATATCCTTTTATTACAAGTCTCCCCTTGTATTTATCTATTATGTCATCTACTTTCGATCTTTCCTTGTAAATACCCATATTTAACAAAGGGGTTTGCATCTTGGAGGAAGATCTACTAACTCCCATGTATAATTTTGCATAATGGAGTCAATTTCACTTTGTATGACCTCTTTCCACAAGGGACCCTCTACCGAGCTTACCGCTTCGCTGTAAGCTCGGGGCTCGATCTCAAGGATATATGTTAAGAAGTCAGGGCCAAACGATCTTTTCTTCTAACCCGTTTACTATATCTCGGTACTGGCGAGTCAGTTTCAATTACAAGCTCATCTTCTTGATTTTGAGATGACACCTAAACCCCTTGGATTAATTCCTAGTGTTGATAATCCATTTCTTTGTAAGGAAACACACGTCCATTTCTTTGATTCATACACCAAGAATTTATATGCATTGCTATTCCCAATGAAAACACAGTCAATCGTTTTTGGTCCTATTTTCATTCGTTTAGGGCATTGTGCCACTACTTTAGCTAGGCACCCCCACACTCGCAAGTATTTATAGGGTTTATGTCCCCTAAACAATTCATAAGGAGAATTATCCTTTTGCTTGCGAGGTCCCTATTTAATAGGTAATTTGCTGATAAAATGTCTCCCTCCCCACATTGACTGAGGTAGCCCAGAACTTAACAATATTGCATTCATCATCTCTTTTAGTGTCTAATTTTTCCTTTCAGCAACACCATTAGGATGAGGCGAGTATGGTGGAGTAACTTCACGAATAATACCATGTGAAATTCTGTTGCGTTGCTGATGCGGAGTTATAGCTTCTGCTTAAGCACTCTCTGTATCTTTCTGCGGAATTACTCTACTGAAGAATAAGAAAGACATAGTGCGTTTGTTCACCCAGTTCAACAACTTTGCCTACGTCTGGGGAGGATGCTCCAATCATCAAGATTCCAATATTTCAGTTTAAAGTACAAGGACTCACACCTCTACTCCTCACCTAGCCGAAATCTAATGCCCAGTCTAATCACCCAGACTAGCTAGTAATCTGATCTCATAGATTTTCTTCGTTCAGCCTACACACTCTCGGTAATAAATAGCTACAACTCTGACTCTCAAACTTAGTCTATTCTATTACAATACGTAGCTCACGGAATGCTTCAGCACCCTTCACCAGAGTTGTTATATCTTCAGTCCACGACACTCCAAGCTCTTCAGCCAAGTAGTCGGACACTCTGAGTTCTTCAATTTCAGCCTTTGCTCCGCCTCAATCAATGACTCACTCTGTCACTATTGGGTAGCCTCGATCAATGCTCCTCACCCCACGACACTGCCTGTCCGTAGCTGATCACCGAGCTCCGATTGTCCCTTTAACGAGAAAAGCTCCAGTTGAACTCCGGATCAATCCTGAATCAAACTCCACGAGTTTTGATTCCCTCGGCACCACACATGTCTTCAACTCAGTGTATAAAATCCTGCTACCGTAAGTTGATCTCTGTGTGCTCTCGAGTTTCTCTCTATCACCGTGTGTGTTCTGTGCTGCGTCCCCGCCTTCTTTTTCAAGCTCTTCAGCACACCAAAAATGTCAAGGATCATTATTTGAATCTTCTCCTAGATTCTAGCAAGTTTGTTGAAGGTTTCGTTGCCAAATTTGGATTCTTGGTTCTTTATCTCTTTGACCACGTGTTGGTGTTTGCTGAGTTTTTGATGTTGTCTGCATACCTCTCTGCGCTTCCCCGATGTCAGCCAGATCAAGCTGGAGCCTCACCGTTCAACGCCAGGTTGATCGGGCATTCTGCTCTAGCTCTGGAGCATTACGGAGTGCTAAAGCAGACTTTGTCTCTTCTTAGTTGTCTCTTGCCCATTCTTCAGATAGCGTCTTAGCTTCAAATCTTCAGAGATTGCTGAAACAGACTCTGGTTCTTTGTTGTTGTTGTTATTATTTTGTCAGTCTTCAGATTATGCTCCATCCATCATCTTCAGAGAGTGCTTCAGTAGTCCATTGAGCAGTTTTGTCAAGTAATGTTATATCCTCAACACCATATTGTGCACAAAAGGCCCCAAATGGTTCTACATATTCTCCACCACGGTCACTCCGCACTCTTTTAATTTTCTTGTTGAGTTGGTTCTCAGCTTCTAGTTTATAGATGACAAACTTATCGATAGCTTCATCTTTGCTCTTAGCCAAATACACATGACAATATTTTGTACTATCTTAATGAAAGTAGCAAAATATTTACTGTCAGCTATTGTTGGCATGAAATTTAAATCACATAGATCACTATGTATTAATTAAAGGGGTCCTGTTTTCCTTTCTACAATATGAAAGGATATCCTCATTATTTTTGCTTTTACAAATGTTTAGAGTCAAATTGAAATTTGGATATACACTCCAAATTCATTAACTTTCTTATTGACTCATTATTCACATGTCCTAGTCTTTCATGTCATGAAGGAGAAGACTCAAGCAAATAAATAGAAGAATCATTCTTATTCATCTTTTTCAAGGATATTAGATTCATTTTCCATAACCCCTCATGAACATAACCCATGAAAACATAAATGCCATTCTTATTGAGAACAACTTTCTGGGACTCAAACACCATTTAAAAACCATGGTTAACTAACAACGTCCTGGAGATAAGATTCTTCTTTATGTCTGGCACATAGAGGACATTGGTGAGCTTCAGCTCCTTCTCACCGGTGAACTTCAAAACAACACTAACTTTTCCTTTGACTTCAGAAGTCGCCGAGTTGACCATATAAACTTTCTTTCCATCTTCAGAACGCTCCAAGGTAGGGTAAACACTCTCATTTGAGCAGATGTGGCTGGTAGCTCCAGTATCTAGAAACCATGCCTTTCTAATAGTGTCCACCATATTCAACTCAGAAATCCTAGCCACCAAGTCTTCATTGACATCGGCTATGTTGACTTCCCTCCTTTTCTTTAGGCAGTCAGTAGCTTTGTGACCCTCTTTGTTACAATTGAAGCATTTCCTCTGAAACTTTGGTTGTTGCTTCTTTTTAAAGGGTTTACCCTTTGGAGCCAGCTTCTGAAAAGATTTCTTCTTCTTCAAGCTATCACCATGCTCCACCAAATTAGCCCTCTCGGTTGTCGCCTTCAACCTTTTGTCAGAACCGCGATTTTCTTCCTCAATCTAGAGCTTAACATATATCTCTTCAAGGTTCATCTCCTTGCTTTTATGCTTGAGATAATATTTGAATTCTCTCCAACCCGGAGGCAGCTTCTCAATCGCAGAGGGAACTTAAAATGATTCACTTAGCATCATTCCTTCTACAGCAATCTTATGAAAGAAGAGTTGTAGCTCTTGCATCTGACGCACTACAATCTTAGAATCGACCATCTTGAACTTAAGAAATCGTCCCACTATGTACTTCTTGGAGTCAGCATCCACCCTTCGGTACTTGTGGTCTAAAGACTTCCACAACTCTTTAGCCATCTTTAGTGATGTGTACACATTGTATAAACTATCAGCTAGTCCATTCATGACATAGTTTCGACACATATAGTCAGATTTCATCCACATGGCGTAGGCTATGCGCTTCTGGGTATCTATCTCAGTTTCACTGATCACAAGAGGATCCTCAGTAAGAAAACGAGCCAATTCTAGAGTGGTCAGATAGAAAAACATCTTATGGTCCAATCTCTTGAAATTCAAGCCATTGAACTTATCAGGCTTCTCAACCGGCATAATTATAGGGGGTGCTCGTGCCACAGTCCCGCTCGAAATATGACCCGCATATTCATTTCCGGCCGCAGTCGTAAGTGGGTTACAACCCTGCATAACAACTGTTGGTGTGGCTGGAACATGACCCACATGCGCATTCCCAACAACCAGCAGGTGCTTGTTGCACTCGAGTAAAACTAGCAACAACAAGTGTTTGGTGCATTCCCACATCCTGTACCCTGACAACCACATCAGCATTTGTTTGGTGCAACCCGACTGTCACACAGCAACAGTTGGAAACACTCCAATAGTCACGTCAGTTAGTTGCACCGCGTTACTGGCAGTAGTAGTTCCATCAAAATTCATATTTTGATATTCAGAAGTCATGTCTACACAAAAACAGATCAAGTTAATACAATGATTTAATAATGCCTAAAACTATCAACCTTTAAGCTCGAAACGAAGCAACCAAATTGTGATATATATTACATTAGGCAGTAGTGGCGTGTTGATTTATGCAATAAAGCTAAAGCATTAAATGCATTCTGCTTATAAATATTAAATTAAACGCCTGTTACATGCAAGTTAAAGAATGCAGACACAAACTTATATATATTAACAGGACACATGCTAGATGTTAATGAATCACCTACTACAGATACAAACTCATTTATAAAATATATTAAACTAAGTGCATAAGGACATTCTACTATAATAAAAAGGGCATCGAGCTGATCTGTAACTGATCAAAGCGACCGAGAGAACACATACTGCACTTTAAGCTCTTTAATACTCAGTATACTTGGTAATCAGATTTATCATTCAAGCTCTTTCAGGCATTGTATCAAACTGTTAGTTGCGGTGAAAAATGTTAACTGATTTCAAACTTGAGGATCTCATATCCATCACAGAGATTCAAAAAAATAAAGGACAAACACCGAAGAGATGAAGGGAACACAAAAATCTAAACATGTTTTGTCTAACTGAAATAAAACCAATGAAAGGGCAATACAAAAGCAAATGTTTGCAAGTGACAAATTACAACATGTCATAGTTTGGAGGTTTTAAAATTGTCCGGAGTCCACAAAGAGAGATGATGTTGATGGAAGTATATGTATGTAGCAATAATTGAGATGCGAGATGTTTCTAATGAACTATATGATGGGCCCTGATGCATGATAAACATGCCGCAAGTGCTTGATAAGGAAGACGCACAACAGTTCCTTCTAAAACTACCAGTTTACTAACTCTGTAACATCGATACCAATTCAAAGCTCTCAATTATTTTCTAAAGAACATGCATTGTTAGTTACAAGAAATTAATTTGACTTTAAGATTGTTAGATAATATTGACAGCAGATCATGTTTGTGTGAACTATGCAATAAATTACAACAAAAAACAAACTACTGCACATACAAGTCTTCGACTAATAGGTGCACCAACTATACCCAATAAATGCTGGTAAACCCCACTGATGTCTACTCATGTAAACAAACATACCGCATATATGTAACAGAATTAATCAAAAGAGGACTAGAGTAATAATAAAATTAAGAAAACAGAGAGAAGACACAAAACCGAATATGAGGTTGAGGCTTGCTCGGTAATTTCCTTAAAATCAAATTGCCCCCATCTGGTGTTGGGTGTGGACTGACAATCGATCTCCCAGGATACAACAACCGGACCTTCTTTCACTTGCACCGATATGAGGAAGGCGAAAGGCTGGCTGACTTCGCTATCACCGAATACGCACACAAAGTGAACTCACGCACGAAAATAGAGAAAGAGAGGATTGTAGTATTTGTCTGATTGATGATTTCATAAGAAGGAATCAACCTTATAGAGATTATCTTCAAAACCGTCGTCCCATGAATCAGAAAACCACCCACCTTCATCATGGTTGGACCTGTCTTCAGTGTCATGAAACTGATTCACACAACTCGGTCAAATAAGAACGACAATGTGAAGATAGGGCTTCTAGAAGCCAAACTTCGTTTCCCACACAACTACATCGTTTTGTGTTAGTAGATGTTCACATTCATTTGTCAGAAAACTACATCGTTTTGGACATTTATTTTTTTCACACCAATCAATACAAATTTCCAACTTACTTCAAGTCGATGGAGAAGCTACCGCCCCCTATCAACCATCCTAAGAGCTTTCGCCAAAAATCCCAAGTGTCAGATTAGGGTTTCTTTCACTCGATGATCGTTTCTAATTTTGAAAATATGTGGTAGCGGTTTGCCAAATGTAGTTAGATAAATGTTATTTTCACCATATAGATGGTATGAAGATGCTGACTCAGCTTGTAAAAGAAAAAAACATGAACAAACTGCTATTTGAGTAGTGATTTGTTCAAAAGATGATATAAGTGAAATATTTTCAAAAGTAACAAATTTCACCCTAGTGGCAAAAGTGATTTTTTTTTAATTATTAAAGTTGCATAAGAAGAAAAGGCTCTATTGAGTAGTAACCAAGCTATAGTTGCTGAATAAGAATCTAAACTCGCAACGTTATTGAATGTGTTAAAGTTTCTAAGTTCGTAGGAGACAACAAGTTCGCTTACCACTGACGCTACTCATCTACCTAATAGGATCACCAGTAAAGCGGCTGTTAGAAATCCATCATAACATGTCTAGGCCTCGATAGAAGATAGAAAGCCACATAAACCCTAATGAAATTGTAACCCTTCACCGCGAAAAAGGGTAAACACACCTAAAAAATATTAAAGAGCCCAAGGGTTACCGGAATTCAATCAGCGTTTCGAATCCTCCTGAGACTCAGAGCTAAGCTGGATGCTCCTTCTTGTAACTCCTCGTTAGGGATAATGCTGAAATGTCCGATAAGCTGTATGGCGTCTTGACCCGATCTTGAACCGAGTATGGTAAGTAAGAACCTCGGTTCGAGGGTCGTAGGGTTGGGTTTGGCTCGCGGCTCGATTCAGATTAGGTTTGAAGGGCTAAGTTCGATCTGATAGATTAAGGTTCGGTTCGATCCTAATTTTATTTAAAACTTGACTATTTATATTAGTTATTGATTTTTACTTTTTAATATATCATTATATTTTTCATAAAAATTTATTGGTTTAACAAATAATTATAATACTTTTACTATTAAATTTATCTAACCCGACCAAAAAAAATAAGGAGGGCCCGACCCAACGAACCCAACAATTAAACCCCAAACCCAACAAAAATTAGGCTAATAGACGGCCCTAAAATCCAAAAATTATATTTACCCTTATTCGATCCGACCCAATCAAAAGTTCAATTAAGGACGGCTCAAATATTATCAACCCAAGGGCCGGCCCCGCCAATGAGGGCTCGAGATAATCGAATTTTACACCGTTTTCGGCTCATTTCAGTTTGATCGGTTGAAATTGAAGCGACAAGACCGAATGTCGGTTCAAGATTAAAGTTGACCTAGTTTCTGTTCGTAAAAAAATAAAACTAAAACCGTCTCTTGTTTTTCGGTTCAATTGAATTTGATATTTGAACCGTAATGCTAATGCACCTCGGTTCAATTATCCACGTGGCCAATGTAACGACGTCGTCCGGCGTCATTGGGCGCAGGAGGATTAGTAAGCGAAATATTCAAAATCATTTGTTGGTTACAGTTTGGTTCAAATTCAAAAACTGTTTTTGAAACCTCTCCGACTCTCAGATCGGAGGCGATAGTTTGCAGTCGACAACTCCACCGGCTTCTCCTTCTCCGGAAAGGAAATGGTTAGCGATTATCTTACGATTCTCTCCTTCGTCTTCGCTTATTCGGAAATTCATTCATCGATCTTTTCTGTTTACATGTTTTCAAATTTAGCTGTCGAGAGCAATTCCGTATGCGATGTCAGATCTGTGATTCAGAATGAGTATTTTCGATAATTCGTTTCGCCAACGGCGTGTATTGGTTGGTGTTATTAGGATGGAGATGTTAGGGCACTGATTTCGTCATGAAAGTTCAAGCTCCGATCTGAAACAGTTCATGTTTTATTTTGTGATTTATACTGGTTACAACTTACAAGGCGTTGTATATTTTGATCTTATTGAATTGAGCTGAAGAAAATGGTGATGTCGCCATATCTGTATTTGATAGGGAAATCTTTTATGTTATTGTAGCGGAATTCTGCGTTATGGTTTAGTTAACATTGGCTTTGGCTTCCCCAGCAATTATTTGCTTGGGAAATGGTAGATTTTGGTAATTTATATACTTGGTGATCAGTCACTTTCATCTAGTTAGGTGTGAGACTTAGCAAGAACACTACATATCCCTTTTTATAGTAATATGGTTTTGGAAGCCTCGAGTCTTGACGATTTTATGCTTCAACTTCATGTTATTGTTTGTCAAATGTCTATCATGGTGAATGATCAACTTTAACATGGTTATCTTCTGCAGGATTCAGATGATTCAAAGCAAAGCTCGGCTGACATGACTGTTTTTGTAAGATTATAACCATTCTTGTAACTAGTGTATTAGTTGTTGTACCTTTCTTTTATATTGTAGCTAACGCTAATGGTACCTTTCTGGTCCTCTTTTCCATGTTTAAAATGATGTTCGCCTGTTAGTTTGATTCAATGGTATGTAATTGACAGTATATACCTTTACTATAGCTTCCTAGGTTTGTGTCTACAATGTAAATGACGTAGTTGACATACATTTTTGAACTTAGTTTTCAAATGATTTTATGTCTTTTGTGTAACTTCAAAGTTGTTGTACTGACTGCTTTCATCTTGCCATCTTGCTCAGGTGCAGAATCTTCTTCAGCAAATGGTGAGTTTCAAGAGCAATGTAATTTCAATGCTACTAAAATATCTAAGTTTCAGCCTTTGATTGATCTTTTTCTCTTTTTTTGTATGTGCAGCAATCACGATTCCAAACAATGTCAGAAACCATTGTCACAAAAAATATCCTTTTTCCTTCATCCTTTTTTATTTACTAGCATGTCAATCTAAACCTATTTGATAGTTGCTATCAGAAGGAGGTGCTCTATATTTCTGCTCAATTCTATGAAACATAAATGTTTTTACATAGGATGATTGTTATAACTTATAAGTAGGGGTTTCATGGTAAACTGTATGTATTGCTAAAGGTTTAACTCCCTAATCCCGGGCTCTAGAAATTTGGACCCACCCTTTGGTTGTTTAGCCCTTGTGAACTTCTTGTGCAAGTCCATCATGAACATATTGTAGGGAACATGGAAGCCCATGTAATTCACTATGTGCTTAAATCTAGGCCTTCAAGTAACACCATGAAGGTGACATACACTATTTTCTTGGGTTTTGTTTTAACTTGAACCTTCAAGTTCCTTAACTTGTGTGCACTTGATGAAATGGGTAGTCGCATTAATGAGTTGGAGCAAAGCATTAATGAGTTGAAGACAGAGATGGGTGGTGATGGTCCACAATCACCATTAGCATCAACTGAGGAAAAGCCTGAAGATTCAGCTTAGAATGGTTCGTGCTGCATCTACTTGATTCGTGAGCTACAGACATCATGTACTCATATTTGTTCAGATTGTTGTTCAAATTGTTTGGTTGAAAACTCTACTTCAGTTGTAAATCTGAACCAGATATTGCGTACTCAAAACATTGAATACATTCAAATTGTTTGGTAAATTTACTCTATTACTCAAGTTTAGTGCCTGGCAGTTTTTGTAGGATGTCAAAAAAATAACACAACAGAACCACAAGCCATTTTCTCATGTTTTAGGAAGCAAAGGAACCTTTAATCTCCGTCCTCATAAAAATAATCAGAACCAAGTATGATATAGATTGTTGCATAGAAAATGGAAGCTTAACATTTAGACCCTATGGATTTACTCGTCCAGATGCGGACATTTGTAATCTTGAAACATACTACAGAATGAATTTGCAGCTAGTAAGTTACACAAGTATTGTTCTTGAAACATGACACACTTCTCCAGCAACAAAAATAACTCGAAAAATATAATCAGCTCATGGGGAATAACTTGTCTATTTTTATTATCACCTTCATATTATATACTACAGAAACCCTTCAACATGACTCATAGAATTTACCCACTTGCTTCATGATTCAGTTCATTCACAAACATGCATCAAGATCCACAACCCTCCTCCTATACACAATTCTCCTTACTTTTTCTAAGTGTGGTTCCAAGAACCCAAGAAGATGATAGTTCTAATAGGATCTTCAGCACAATATCCTCTACTCCTGTCAACTGTGCCGGTCCGTCTCGGATTAGCCTCCTTGGTAGCCCTGTAAACTAGCCGAAGCCTCTTTCCCACAGATCCCTTGGATTCACTGATGATAATGGGATTCTCTCCTGATAGCTGCTGAGGATTCATCACTCACACAACAAGCCCAGCTAGCTACACCTCACTTATGCACTGAATTCTCTAAAAATGATGATTGGACAATTACTGGCTAGTCTACCTACAACTAAAACTTAAGTTGATAAGTTAAAGAAAGTATTGGAATATGGAAGATGAGTGATAGAGCTCACCATTTATAGACCTTTAAGGCATCAATTTTGGAATTGGATTAATGTGCCTGACCCTACATTTTCTGGCTTTAGTGGAGATAAGGAAAAAGTATATTTTATGTTTACCAACTCATAACATCTGAATTTTTTAAAATTTCATTTCTGGTGGAAAATAAAATGTCATGCATGTGTGACAGGATAGAGAGAATATGAAGTTAGAATCTCTGTGAGATTATAACTCTTCTTTAAATAGTATTGCAATAAATTTTTTGAAAAGTTCAGATAATAATTTTAAAAATTGATGGCTTATTAAGGATCCGTTTCCATAAGAGAAGAAAAGATAATAGCTAGCCAGCCAGGCAGGCTTGCCACTACCTATCTGATACGCGCTCAACGGTTCACTTTTTTTTTTTCGCCACAAACAAAAAAGGGACAATCAGTGATGTGATAAGTGCAGTGTTTGTTCTTGGTTTGCTTCTTAATATTTTTAGATTATATTGCCAAAGTCTTTTTTCTTGAATACATAAAACGTGATTCATTCTTTATTTTCTTTTTTACAAAATGGTATTTCAAACCATATATGTGGCACTTGCCTAAACTCAATAAACTGAATTATACTCTCATCCATCAAAAAAAAAAAGTAAAAACATTTCATTTCGATTTGTAATTCGACAAAATTTTGAATTTATTTTATGCGGTCGGAATTGAATGTGCGGGTGTGTTTTTGTGGTGACTTGGGAGGCCAATTAAATTTGGCTCCTTACGATATCAAACGGTCAAATTATCCGATGCACCACATTTCTTGTTGGCTCTTCACAATCCTGAAATTTCAGGCTTTCTTAAGGGGCAGTTTCGGTATATAGCCATGGACACTGCGTTTGTGGGCCTGGGTCGTAATTATAGTGGCCCATTAGTCGTTGGGTTGTCTTAATAATAATGTCCCTGGCAACTCAGTTGGACTCAGATTTCATGAAATAATGTGTATGCCATAGGCGGATAATGGTTAGGAAGATTTGAAGGGTAAATGTGCTGATTTGGAGGGCTGAGATCAACTGGCAGCGTCGAGCAGTTTCTACTGGGAAAATCAGTAGACTTCTCACAACCTCCTATCCTATGTTGTGGGAATTGGTCTTTCTCCCTTTCTTCTTTTTCTTCCTACTTCCATTGCCAACTTCACTACTCTGGAATGCTTTCTTCACCTTCTTTTTGCATCCTTATTGACACTTTCAAGATCATATGCCTGCCCAACAGAAACAGCATATGCATATCAAAAGCACATAAATGCTGACAGTTCACCTGGTATGTCACTCCAAGTCTTTTTGCCATCACAGGCAGTGTGTACAAAAGTTACACTAGAAAGAGAATGCTCTTTTCAACGAAAACTACTTTTAACCTAAGGATATTTGTTAAATATAAAAGAAACACTTGTTTACAAAAATAACTTCTATATACTCCAGGATATTAAGCAGCAGAAGGAATAGCAGCCACCGTATCAACTGATCTCAGGCATAAATTATGTAACGTGTAAATGCTTTGGAAAGTTTTAATAAGATCAAAGCATCACATATCATGGTTTAATCGGGTGAGAAAGGCAATCAGCTGGGATGTTGAACAAGTGTCACTTAAATTGGACTTAGGTGCTCCCAATCATAATACTACTGGTAAAAGTCAGATAATTAAAGATCTACAAAGTGATGGAAATTCAGTCTATTACAATTTACCAACTCCTGTGTTTCAAAATATATATCACAGAAGCACCTAACATCACAATTGGTGCAGGTAAAGTACCCTGGTCAAAAATACCATTTGAAAATGCTGGCACGTGGAACACCTACAAAGTAACATAAATGTCACGTTTTAAAAAAAATAACCTTAAGCCAATGAAAAATGAAGAACCGCATCAGCTGTATACCGCCTATGTTGCACGGGTACTCCATAGAGGGGGCAAATCCCCTATCCGAACTGTATACTTAATGGGTACGGTTAGGGTACGTACCCAAGCCGTACCCAATTACGCGGGTTCTTCTAATCAGTTCGATACGGTTCGAGTACTTATCCGATACGATTCAATGAAATATTAGACGAACTCTATACGGTTCGATTTGAATTTCTAATTTTACAAAATTTCTCTGGATCTAAATCCCGACAATTGCTGCCCATACGACATAACAAAAATCACCATCTCACTCTTTCCTTTCTGGCTTGTGCAGGAGAAATCCACTTTTGGTACGTCAAGTTTCTTTTTTTTTTTGTTAACTGTTCTCGATCTCAATCGATGTTCACTGTTCATGATCTCAATCACTGTTCACGATCTCAATCAATGTTCAATATTCACGATCTCAATCAATGTTCACTGTTCATGATCTCTATCGTTCACTGTTCACGAACACTTCAGTGTTCAAGACATTAAACCTAATTATTTTTTATGTATGGAATTTAAACCGAGATACTTTTGAAATTCTAATTTTGCCTTACGCAAATCGTATCCATACCCTATAATTTTTAATTTTGCCGAACCTCGTACTCGTAGTTCCCTGTACCCGTATCGGTGCAACATAGCATACCCCAACAATATCATACTGCAACAATATTAGAGGGATAAACCACAGTAAAAGGGTAGAAGGTAAACTAATAGTTCAGAGTGAGGTAAAGTATACTAGGAACCACTTGACACTTCAGCATTAAAATTATTACTATTGAAGCTGGATAGCATTGAGTTAAGACTCAACAGAATACTGAGAGCAAGTGATGGTTTGACAATCCTGTAAGATCGAACCTACAAGCCAATGAGATCACCAAAATAATCAGGGTCGTACCTACAGAGCCGGTAATTGATATACCCCTAGCTAACAGTTCAAAATCAAGTAACAAGCCGTTATCACTTTGAAATTCAATTCAGACAAGGGATGATGGAAAGAGAGTTAAGTTAAACGAGGAACTTCAAAGTTGATAGAAATCTTAGGCCACTAACCTTGGGGCTTCCCGATATGACGTAGGTGCATAAGGCACGTGCCAGTGAGCAAGCGAAGGCAATGCGACGAGCTTTCAGGATATGAATATATAATTGAGTCAAAAAATCAAACAGAAAAGATACTTAATTGACGTATAATAGGGACCTAATTCAAGACAGTGTTATGATCCCGCGAAGGCCAATTCTTTGTCACATTTATCAGCTATGTAGCACAAAACACAAATCCGAACCAGCAAATCAAAATAATGGAAATCGTAAAATTAAACATATTAATCTTTATGAAAGCACACGATGACTAATAAAATGACATAAGATTTGATGAATTCTTCCACAGCCATCACAAAAATTAAAATAAATTAAGCAAACATACAGTTCAACATTATAATGTAATCGCAAAAAGATAAATGATTCAAAAACTCATAACCCAAACATGAATTACAAACTGAACTCATGCTATGTCTTCATGATCATCGTCAAAGAACACACTTTCCATCTCCGGCTTATCGAGGGAGAGATTAATAAAGTCAAGAATAACAATGTCATCCAAAGTTTCAATTCATCACCGCCAATATCCCATATTATGATTCTCTCGTCAAGATACTTCGTCTGGATTATTTCTAGATAAAAATCGAAGGTTGTTATGAACGAACAAAAGATTTTCAGCACGCTTTGGATTCAGCTTATTCCTCCTAACTGAATTAATGAAAGAATAAGTGCACCAGTTTCGCCCAGCACATGACGACGAAGTAGGTTGTCCAAGTAAACAAATAGCTGGTCATTGGAAAAAAGGCGTGGCTGCTCCAAAGTTAGCCCAATAATTTTTAAGATCCATTGTGTACCTCATTTCAATAGCATCTGAATCAACAAAACATCCTTGTCCAAGAGAAAAAAAATACCAAATTCAGTCAAAACCTTATTATAATCTTCTTGGCAAGGAAAAAGCCTTTTGAAGCACTTTCTTCATTCCACTGAAACCTCATCATCCCTGTGTGGAGGTTTTCTAGCAGGGTCCTCTTCAAGCCATACACTATTATAATATCTATGACAACAAACATATAAAATCAAATAACCGTGGTATGTTTGAATGAGCTTCAGTATAACCTTTTTACCTAGGGTTAATGAATGAGTAAACAGTGGAGAGGTGTGTTACTTTTGGACCAACGAGCAACAAGTATCTTTATATCACAATCTCATAAAAAGTGTTGTTATCAAAGTCCTTAATATGTTCATGCTCATAAATAATCTTCTTCACCGTCTCTATCATCATATCCAACATCTCATAGACCAAATGGAGGCAAGGGTTATCAGTGTCACAAACTTTGATCATCTCATAAATTGAACTTATAAAGCCAATAATGTAATCCACTTTATCCCACCAATCTTTTTTCAATATTGTTTCTCTCACAAATCTAGCCTTAGCTTGATCATCATCTCTATATGTCGATCATTGCTCACACACAATCATCACTTTCAAAGCATGCTTGATAAGTTTAAATCTTTTAAACATGAAAAATATTGAAGCAAAGCGAGTTTCAGCAACTGAAAGCAACTTAAGTAGACTGAAGCGCATGCAAATTGACTATCTCATACCATGATTCACAATGAAGTTCTTGATTTGAACAACATCATTGTGAATCTCGGTTATCCAATGAAATTCTACATAGACTTCCTCGTTGTTATTCACATTCTTCGCGACACAAATATTCTTCAAAGCAAGATTGAAGTGTGAACGACACATGGAGTCCAATAAATGTGTGGATAAATGCCTTCAATGATCTCTAAAGGCTTTGCAATTACTAGCATTGTCAGTGATGATTTGTTGTGAAAGTCGGCCTATGTTTATCAAAGCTGTAGATTGCAGTGGTGAGGTAAAGAGTAGAGACTTTATTACTCATTTATTAAGAGAAGTAATTGATGAGGTTGGTCATCAAAATGTTGTTCAAGTGACCGAGATTCACAATGATGTTGTTCAAATCAAGAACTTCATTGTGAATCATGATATGAGATTGTCAATTTACATGCATTTCAGTTGCTGAAACTCGATTTGCTTTACTAGTTATCATGCTTAAAAGATTTAAACTTGTCAAGCATGCTTTGAAAGCGATGGTTGTATGTGAGCATGGTCGTCATATAGAGATGATGATCAAGCTAAGACTAGATTTGTGAGGGAAATGATATTGAAAGAAGATTGGTGGGATAAAGTGGATTACATTCTTGGCTTTGCAAGTCTAATTTATGATATGATCAGAGTTTGTGACACTTATAAGCCTTGCCTCCATTGAAATATGAGATATGAGATGCGATTATAGAGACGGTGAAGAAGGTTATTTATGAGCATGAGTATATCGAGGACTTCGATAATAACACTTTCTATGAGGTTGTATATAAGATACTTGTTACTCGTTGGTCCAAAGTAAGGCACCTCTACATTGTTTGCTCATTCATTAAACCATAGGTAAGAAGGTTATACTGAAGCTCATTCAACATACCATATTTATTTGATTTTATGTATTTGATACTTGTATTTTTTTTTGTCATAGGTATTATAGTGAATGGCTTACAGAGAACCCTGATAGAAAACTTCCATACAGAGATGATGAGATTTCAGTGGAACGAAGAAAGTGCTTCAAAAGGCTTTTTCCTTGTCAAGAAGATTATAACAAGGTTTTGACTGAATTTGGTATTTTTTTCTCTTGAAGGAGGATCTTTTGGTGATTCAGATGCTATTGAAATGAGGTACACAATGGATCCTAAAAATTAGTGGCTAAATTTGGAGCAGTCACGCCTTTTCTTCAATGACTAGCTATTCGTTACTTAGACAACCTACTTCGTCGTCATGTGCTGAGCAAAATTGGAGCATTTATTCTTTCATTAATTTGCGAAGAGGAATAATATTGAATCCAAAGCATGCTGAAGATTTGTGTTCATTCATAACAACTTTTGACTTTTATATAGAAATAATTCGGAGTATCTTGACGAGAAAACCAAAATGTGGGATGTTGGCGGTGATGATGACATTGCCATTCTTGAATTTGCTGATCTCTCCCTTGATGAGCCGAAGATGGAGAGTGTGTTCTTTGGATGATCATTCGGACATAACATGAGTTCATTTTGTAATTTAATTTATGTTTGTGTTATGAATTTTTGAGTCATTTATCTTCGTGCGGTTACGTTATAATGTTGAACTATATGTTTGTTTCGCATGTTTTAATTTTTGCAATGGCATTGTCTAAGGATCCATCAAATTTTATGTCATTATATTAGCAATTGTGTGTTTTCATAAAGATTAATAGGTTAAAATTATAAAAATATATATTTAATTTTGCGGTTTCCATCACTTTGATTTGTTGCTTCCCGATTTGTTGCGGTTTCCTTTTGTGTGCTACATAGCTCATATATAAACTGAAATGTAAACAACATAGGTGGGAAGTCTTGTCCGAACTAAGCCATGTTAAAAAAATACGTAAGCTTAGAAGAGCAGCTTTTCATGATTGAAGCGTCTCTGGGATACATCATACATTATTTATTGTTAGTACGAAAAAAATGAAAGCCTTCAAAAAGAGAAAGAAACTTACTAATCACTTTCACCGTTATGAATCAACTTTGCAGACACATCCTCTATGAAGGCCCTTATAAGAAACAGATTCACCACAAAGGATTGAAGGCACACACCCAGAGATAGTACTAGTGACACAAATATAAATGTCCGCCAGTCTACAGGAAATAAGGGTGGCAGAAATAAAGAAGCAGCATGTACCTTTCAAGCACCATTTCAGCAAGCGGTTGGTAGTTGAATCCTTGTACCAGGCTCGGGATATAAAATGAAAACGGAACTTCATGGTATGCAGCTGATTAGGAGCTGTGAACAAAAACTGTACCCTGAATAGAAGCATAATGAACAGAGAGTTCTTTGACAGATATCACTAGCACAATAGCAAAAAGTAATTCAGCATTCAAGCAAAAGTCGCTGGGAGCTTGACTGATTCTAACTAAGTTGGATGGAATCATATCAGTGAAGGTAATTCTACTACTTGTACCGTAGGCAACTCAAAAAAAACCATCCTTCTCTATATGAACAAAAACAAATACATAAAGAACATCAAAGAGGTAAAAAAGAGCTAATACACCCAGTAAATCACTACTAACATGATGAAACATGCATAATTCAAAATAAATACAGGAGCATATTTTTTCTTGTCCAAGTATAAAACAGTTAATAATAGAGCTTCACAAAGTAGGAATTGTTCAATAAGAAAGTTTTATTTCAAATCATTTCATCACACGTATAACTTTCATATTGTCCATTGCCTCCTAAATCTAATGACAGGGTACAATAATTTAACTGCAAATTTAGCTTTCCTTACCGAGTCTCTAGATATCATTACTGACTATAATTCAAACTTTCCCTCTCTCATTTGAATCTCGCCATTTTTACTTCGAGAAAACCATTTTCTCGATCACTTCATCTTAAATCAAGTTGTCTCTACTAGATTCACCAGTCGTTCTACTAATGAGAAACTGTCTGCTCATAAGAAGGCCAACTATAATTGACATAAGAACAGACAAGACGCCCTGTCGAGAAAGCCCGAACTCAGTCCATGTTAAAGGCTTGGTGACATTGAATAGCACCTTTCGAAATTCTTCATTCAAGTCATCCAACGATCCAGTGTTGTTTACTATTATATCGGCCTTTTCCCGCTTCAAATCCAATGACATCTGAGCGTTAACCCTATTTCTGGCTTCAAGTTCTGAGGAACTGTCTCTAGCCATGAGTCTATTAAGTTGTGTCTGGGGATCAACCCATACAACAATAATGGGTTTTGTCCACTTGTCCAGCTTGGCCTCAAACAACAATGGAATATCAAGAACAATCACCTTACATCCCTTTATCCACAGCTTTGCTATATCAAAAAATATGCCCATTGATATATGAGGAGCCAGTAGACTGCAGATGTTACATAAACACAATCAAATGTAGTTTGTGATGATGGCAGATGATTGTATTCACACTGATTAAACTCGAAACTTGTACCAGGAACTATGGAACATTAATTGTTCGCATCTTTAAAAATAATTTCAAACTAATTACCTTGTAACCAAAACTGCAAACAAAAACAAAAACAATTCTTCTTACCAATTAAGGAGCTGACGCTTGGAAGGATCGGAGAACACTATCTGGCCCAGTCTCCCTCTATCAACTTCTCCATCAGCTTGCAATATGTCAGGTCCAAATGCTTTAAGTACCTTCTTCCATCCCACTGTTCCTTTCTTCAATACATCCTGGATAAACAACCCCATCAGCCTCGCTAATAATAAGCTTAAGTTTCGTCTAGGAAAAATCTAAACCGTCTAAAACATTTCAAGATAGCAATGAAGAATACAAAACCAAAGAAACATACATGACTGAGATGTTAACAAGCTATGCTTTGCTACTTGATAATCACAACTCATTTCACATTCAGTTTTAATTATAGTATCAATTGATCAATCACACCACTTCATCAAAAAATACAGTTCAATCAGAGCTAGGGATAGCTATAACCGAATCAGATGAGTGAGAGAGATGAATCGATCAGTATACAAGAAGATGTAACGAGTGATGGAAATCGAGAGTGAGGAAGTACACGAGCGACAATATCAGCATCGACCACCGGGATGCCGTTAGCCTTGAATAGATTGGAAACGGTGCTCTTCCCGGACGCAATCCCTCCCGTCAATCCCACTAGCCTCATCTTCTTCAACTCTACTTCCTTGCTCGCTGTCGAAGCAGACGGTGAAACGCACACCCACCTTTGATCGATCATTTAGGGGTTTTCATCAGCTGGCGTTTTCAATTGGACCGACTGACAATCGAACCGGACTGCTAAATCGACCAACTTCGCGTAACGGTCCAACAAATCAAACCAACAATAGGAGGAAAGAAATGTGGGTCGAATTTCTCAATCAGCTGCATAAGTGTCTTTTGCGAATTAGGTCACGACAATTACAAACCTACCTACCATGAATTCGGTGAGGACAAGTATAAATATACCAACCATGCATTTCATAAAAATATAGACACATTGATAGAGTAAAGTCGTTAACATTACCTTTCTTTGGTTCATGGAAAAATAGGAGGAAAGAAAGTGGGAAGGAAACAAATTTCATGAAAAGTATGATTGGGTTTTTCATTTTTGTATGGAATATTTTTTGTATGAAAATGATTATATTTTCTAAATTATATTTTCAGTAATTTTTTCCCATTCATTTCTTCGAACAAACAAAATTAATATTCTGTCTTATTTTCCATGAATCAAAGGAAAAAGGAAAGTTCGGATTAATAATCTCAAAAATCAAATTCAAACTCATGCTCACAGAGTCATGCCAAATAGGGCGAGCTTGAGTATCAATCTTTTTAGTTCGGCTTGTAAATTTTTTATGAATTTTAATCTGTTTTCTTTAGTTTTAAAAATATGTATTTGAGATTGACTTGTTCAATTTTCACTACACTTTCATTCGAGCACTTTAATTGAATTTTCTTGAGATGAATATTTATAATTAACAATCTTTCGAACATAATTTAAATGAGAACAAAAATTGTTATATAATGGATAGTGAAATGTGTCAGTCTTTTAATGTTTTGACGTATTCGAGAAAGATACCAAAAATAAGAAAATATCGAATGAAAAATGCATATATTTATGCCTTATGTCAATTTTTCTTGAAATATTAAAAAGATTAACTCGTGAAAATTATAATAATCATATTGAATTTTGATATTTGAAATTTAGTTCAATTTTAATTTTAAAATATATATTTAAAACTATGATTCTATAGTACATATAAGCTAGTATCGATAATAATTTAATATATTTTATAATAATCATAGTTCTTAAACAGATAACAACGACAAAACATAACATTATTAGTAGACGATGAAGACGAATCGAAAGCAGAGACATCATTCCACCAAGCCATGATGCGAGCTCGATTAGTGTTGAAGTTCGCTTAAGGGGTTTTGAGGAAGTAATGGATGTTTTTGATAGTTGACACAAGAAGACAACAAGTAGGTGAACTCCACCTTTTCTCATCCCATATCCTATAAACTTATCCTCCAAACTAAGTATCTCCTCTCCTACACTCGATTAGAAAAGTAAAACAAGTTGATGCATCAGCTTATTATATTTTGTGCTATAAAAAGGAGCCTCAGATGAAGAATAAAGTATCCCCCAATTCCTTAGAGAATCCTTCATCAGCTATTTATCTCTCATCGTTTCAGTTGTTTGATCATTTGATTTTAGTATGTGTAATTTGAGTTTGGTTTGAGTTATTTTCGAGTTATCGAGTATTTCACGTCCAGATAATATATCAGTGTGATTTCTTCCATCCTACTCCATCAAAATTAGTGTTGCATGTTTATATTGATCATGAAGATTATTTTTATCCATGTTTTGGCCTCAGAGCTAGCGTTTTTCACAAAATATCAGAGAGACATTTTTGCGTTGCAAGTCAATCATGTCTAATAATATTCCACTGCAGATACCAAAGCTCAACGGTCGGAATTTCATAGATTGGTCTATCCAATTAAATGCATTTTTTTTTTGTCCCAAGATTTGTGGAGTTTGGTTGAAATCGGCTGCACCAAAGTAGCCAACGGAGCTTTTGACGAGCTGAAAAAAAAGGAAGAAAGGATTTCATTGACGGAAACCAGCCGATCATGTGTTATGCTGCCTCAAAGACAAAGGAGACCAGAAGCCTAACCAGCCATGTATGATTCTCAGTTGTGAAGAGATAATGCTGATCTGCAGAGATAAGTCAATTATATGGCCAGGCGTCAGGACCACTAGCGCGTCGCGGGAAGATGTCGATGTCGATGTCGCGGATGATAATCCTTTCGGGACTGATCAAAATCCTCCAGGGATCCACATTGGGAATTTGGCTTCATGGTGGATATTCAAGAATTGGATGGTAGCCTTCAAGCTGATGACTTTATTGATTGACTTTCTCAGGTTGAGGAGATTTTTGACTTCAATTGCGGCGAGACTGGTCATAGACAGGCGGATTGTCGCAGAACACCAGCGGGTCCCGTGGACTGTTAAGAGTGATGTTCCTGAGTTTAATTCTGTTCCCGTTGATGGTCCTCCTATTTTTAACACTTATGGTGAAGAGACGAAAGTGGCGGAGGAATATGTGACAGAAGAAGTCGGTCCTGTTTTGAAGTTGAGGCAAACATTCTTGACCCCCTCGTGCATCGGAGCAGACTGAATGATTACGTAACAATTTGAACCGGTCAACTTGCACAATTGGCGAGAAGGTTTGCACCTTCATTATTGATGTAGGGAGCTGTGATAATGTAGTTTTGGAAGTTGCGGCTTCGAAATTGGGGATCCCTACTGAAAATCACCCCAAACCACGTGTGGCCTCTTCGATTAATGCTGCCCCACAATATACTGTATTGTCTCGTGCTTACTTTCAGGCTGCTATGAAAGATTCAGACTTACCACCTCTACGTGATATTCAGCATCATATTGATTTGGTGTCGAGCGCTATCAACAAGCTTATTCGAATTCGAGGACGAATCTTCTCTACCCTGGAGAGAATGATGCGGAGACACCATCTTATATAGTGCAAATCGGCGGTGCCAGTCAGCAACTTTTGTGCATCTGGTGTCAGATGTGCTATTATGATACCTTTTTCCAAGCGGAGCGCGCCGGCAGCCCAAAACAACTAGTTTTGCTCGTGACCTATGGGCTTTTTGGGCCATCTGACGTCGTTTAATATTTTATTTCGAGTTTCTAGGACTTTTAGGGTTTGCGTTTTCATTTATTTAAGCAAACTTTCTAAATCTTTGGAGGCAGTTGAATTCGATTAATAAAAAAATCGAGAGTTTTTCTTTCCTTCAATTCTTAATATTCTGCATAATCAACGAGTTTTGACCTATCACCTCCTACGCACGCTGCATCACACAACAATCGCACATGAACAATAATTGAGTCCATCAATGTGACAGTAAAAGGATGTGGAGGAAAGTCCACATGATCATAACGATGAAGAAGATGTCGTAGCTGGAGAAACTGAGCAGTCTAGACTTGTAGATCAAAGTATAGTTGATCAAGACGATGCTTCAAAGGTTGCTAGAGAAGAACCGAATGATCAATCAGTAGGAGAAGTTGACCCAATTAGGATGTTGAAGTTGTAGCTGAAGAACCTCTTACTGCTTCTATCCTTGTGTTACACAAAGAGTTTAAAAGAATCATCCTCTTTCAAATGTCATGGGAGATCCTACAAAAAGTCGACGGATTCGAGGTATCACTCATGATAACCTTTGAGATATGATAAGCAACTCTTGCTTTCTATCAAACACTAAGCCTAAGAATATCAAGGAAGCTTTGGAGGATGAATACTGAATAGCTGCTATGCAAAAGGAGCTGGGTGAGTTTGAGAGAAATGATGTTTGGGACCTGGTAGTTTAGTGGTAAGAATTAAACACTCTACACTTAGAATTTGTTCGTCCCAAACAAATATTAATATCATGTCAACAAAACTAATGACGAATATATAAACAAATAAGATTTACAATCATTCATTTTAGTTCCTCAACTCATATTATTATGCAGCTTATTTCTAATTTTTAACTATCATTGAAAAAGTAAAAAACATAATTTACTTCTAACTCACTTTCTTAGGATTCACGATTGTATTTAACACATGCATCAAGCCATTTAAACCCCTAGGCTATCTTAGTGGACGAGTTTTATCTCGTGAAGGTTTTCAGAAAGAGGAATATCCATAAATCCCCAAATGCAACTTAGTTATATGCAACTGCATGAATGATATTGTCAATAGTCAAAGTTTTTTGCAAAAATCTTAGCCCATATCGTTTAGTACCTAAGCGCAAAAGTATTTAATAGATGAAAAATAGCACATATAAATTCACCCACATATCATGTGAAGCTATAATATGAACTAAACTATAAAAGAAAAACAAAAGAATGACTCACAAAGCGGGTTACTTCCCGTAAAGACCTTGTTTAACGTCTTGGCATGACATAGCAAAGCTCCCCATAAAAATCACTCGTAAGAAGTCCTTTGGCCGGATCCCTTCTCACGGGGCCTTGAACATCAAAAGTGTAAATCCATCTTCAAGTCCCACTTGAATCTTCGTCTATCAAGTCTACTATGGACTCTTAACTTGATATAGAGTCTCTTCCAAAGTTTTATGTCTACTATAGCCAAGAAACTCCATAGGCTCCCTTCAATAGGTTTTAAGATATAAGGAAAGAAGCTTACAAACTTACCCGGGGTCTTAAAAGCAATATCCAAGAAAGGATCTTCCCAAATAACCCGAAGATAGATATTTAAGCCATCTTCTAACTCTTCAATGATGCACTTGGGTGCCCGCTCTTCAAGAGTTTCCTCCAAAATCATGTTCACTTATGTGCAAGAATGCTCTCTAGTTGAATCCAAATATACTTCAACAAAGTCATCATATCATTGAAGTTTTGGCGGTTCAACATGTTTCAGTTTTATTCTCGCATCCATTAGAACTTCAAGGTCACTCGTAGTGAATGGATATTTAGGGAAATGAGGCAAAGTAGTCTTCTACTGTTGAATAGTCTTCATTTGCCTCTTTATCAGTTTCGGTAGGCTGTCCAAAGTTGTATTCTAACAATTCTTCGTCGATTGATTCCAAGACTTTTTCTTCACGAGTATTTTCCATAATCTCTTCATTTATGAATTCATCGATTTCGCTTGAATTTGTTGGTGGAATAATGTTTTGATATTGCCTTTCAAATTCCTATGCATCTTCGTCTCAAGCCAATGTTTTTCACCTTGCTCGCACATCCATCTTAACAATTCCATTAAAATTTATTGATTTACATCATTCGAGTGTTCAACTTATTGATCGTATGAAAACATCCTCGCAAAATAAGATGAACAAAAGTTAGCAAAGGATTAGAGTATAAAAGGATATACAAAAATAAAAATATCTACAAGAATGGTCTATATTCCCACACAATCTAAGCTAGTAACATGCTATGCTCCTCGACAACGACGTCATTTGACACGTTGGATTTTAACCTATTCTTATTCGAGTTTGAGGATCAATATATTCAAATAATTTATATATATTGGGCAAGCCAAAGTCGAGTCCTAAGGAAGCAAGATAAGCACGTGTACTAAGTAAGAGGATGTTTTGATTTAGCTATTCTAACTCGAATAATAAAGTGTGTAACCTAAAAACTAATGTAATCTGAAACTTTATATTGTTTCTTTACCAATTCAAGATAATATTCCAAGGTCACAACTTCACCTATATGTACCACTCACGTAGATAATGAGTAAAGCATACATGTAATGTCTAATAAAAGATGGGAATAGATTGTGTATGTATTCGAGTAAATACCAACTCTCGTTGAGTCTTTACCCTTCAAACATACACCTTAAATACGATTCCCCTTTTTCAACGCGTATACTCAATTATTTCTAGCTCGTTTATCACCAGCTATCTTTGCGTGATTAAACGAGATAGAGATCAAAAAGTTCTAGTCTTCCAAGCTAAAATGCCAACTTCCCCAATAAGATTGTATGCCACCATCGTGGTCACTACTGCTTAAGGTTGATTCAATTGTTAGTCGAGTTTTCTACCTCATCATGTCGGTTTATTGGTATTAAACTTATGTGTTCATGCTTTAAGACGTTTCATCAAACACATTGTATGTATAAACTAAGACATGTAATCATATTGAATAAAATCTTCAAATTGATATGAAACATTTATTTTCATAGCATAATCATGAGTTGAGTACAAGTAGGATCCGTAGGACCCTATAACAAGGGTCTCTACTCACACATCAAGCTATTGGACATAGCATACATCTTAGAAGATAAATCTTGAAAATACAAAACAATAGAGGAATGATGAAACTTCTCTATGTGTGTTGAATCTTCACTTCCCTTGATGTTGCCTTCCTTTCATCTACGTTGACATTTTGTGAGCTCCCTATTTTCTCTCAGACTAGGTCAAAAAATCTAATTTTCGGACCCGTCTCAAACATACCCCTTTTTGTATTTATATTCTTAGTTTTTTGAATTTTTAGGCGGTCTCCCGTATCGGTCATATCACATGCCGATATGACCGATATGAACTCAGCGGATTTGAATCAACAGTATCGGTCATATCGCTTGGTCGATACGACCAATACGGTCGATACTGGTAATAAGGGATGCTGGTCTGCACAATGATTCTGATTTTGGTTGCTTTTTTGGCCATTTAAATCTTCAAATTTGGTGTTGGTGTAAACTATAAAGTTGTAGCTCTTTGAGTCATATTTCCAACAAGCTATGGAATTCCTTAAAACAGACAATGATCATGTGCTCGACAAGCCTTTGAAGCTGAATAGTTCAATCTGTCCAAATTTGGTCTGTTTTCGTCAGAATCTTTGTGTTTTGTCTTAATTTGCTCCAAACAAATTACAAACCTTCAACTTAATACATTGTAACTTAAAACAAGAGTAACGTGGTAAAATGACAATAAAAAGTCTTAGGAAACGAATAAAATTCTAGTATAAATTAGATGAATAATCGGTTGATAATTGGACTGATCACTGCTATGCAAGAGAAGCTTGGTGAGTTTGAGAGAAACGATGTTTAAGACCTGGTACCTCGACCACAAGAGGCCAACATCATCGAAACCAAATGGATTTTCAAGAACAAGTCTGATGAAACAAAGTTCGATTGATTGGTCAAGGTTACACTCAGTTTAAAGGTGTCGACTTTGACGAGACGTTATCTCCAGTTACTAGACTTGAGGCTATCTGACTGCTTCTAGCATTGGCGTGTCATCTAAAGTCAATCTATATAAGATGGATGTCAAGAGTGCCTTCCTGAATAGAATCTTATCAGAAGACGTATATGTGGCGCAACCACAGGGATTCCTCACCATCCTGATCACGTTTACAAGCTGAAGAAGGCTCTGTATGGACTAAAACAAGCACCTAGACCTTGGTATGAGCGTTTGACAGATTTCCTCATGGAGCATAGCTATGATCGAGGGGAGTGGACAAGACCCTCTTTGTTAGAAAAACTAGGTCAAACTTTTTTATAGCTCAGATCTATGTGGATGACATAGTCTTTGGTACCAACTCGCAGAGGTTGGTAGAGCATTTTGTTGCTCAGATGGAAAAAGAGTTCAAGATGAGCATGGTCGGTGAGATGTCATACTTCCTTGGACTGCAAGTCACTTAGAACAAAGGTGGTATCTTTATTTCTCAAAGAAAGTATGGGAAGAACCTTGTGAAAAAGCTCGAAATGGACAGGTCAAATCACAAAAGGATGCCTGCAGCAACCTACACAAAGGTGACTAAGGATGAAGCTGGTATAGCTGTTGATCAAACTATCTATAGGAGCATGATAGGGAGTTTGTTATATCTGACTGCTAGCCGTCCAGACATATCATACTCAGTTGGAGTTGGTGTTTACCCACGCTATGAAGGAGTAAGCTGGACAACCAAAGATGGATGTGTTTCACTGGAATGAGGGGCAAAGTAAAAATTTTCAAGAGTTACAAAGGGCCATGAGACGGGTGCCGGTGCTGTCACTTCCAAACTTCAAGGAGTGACAGCGCGTCGTCGTGCGCCTCAAATTTGAATTTGTAACTCCTGTAAACACACTAGCAAGCGGTAAGCAGGGTCGAACCCAAAGAGAGCAAATGAGTCGGAGTTCAAATGGAAGTCACAGAAAAAGGAACACAACTGAGGATATCAATTCAAAGAAAATCAGTTCGGGAAGTGCAATGCAACTAGTTATCATCGATCGAAGCTAGTGAATTCTGCCTCAGTTCAACATTCCCGCTAAAGATATGTCGACAATCAAATTCTACCTATTCTTAGCCGCTAGGTTTTCGAACAAGTGCAATAGTTACTCGACTAACACCACAAAATCGGTTCTACCGCTAGGTTCTCCCCAACAATGCAATCCAATCAAGTATAACACAAATGACATCAATTCAGCTCACCGCTAAGCTGCACCGAACTGACAATCAAGCATTCATTCATTCATACATACGAGGGCAATAAAATCACTAGCTCAAACATTCATTCATTGATCTCAAACCATTGTTGCACTATAAATCCCCAAACTGAAATATTAATTTAGCTACTCATAATATCCATGAATACAACAGAAACTAGGTTCATCACACTACAATACACGAACTGAACTCAAAACAAGTCCGGCCGTGAACAGTGTTCCGGCGTGAATAGTAACAGTGAATAGTGAAACGTGAACAGTGAAATGTGAATAGTAACCGGCCGTGAACAGTGTTTTCCGGCGACTTTTCCAGCAGCTCCTCCACTGCCGTGAACAGTCCTCCGCGTGAATAGTACCGTCCAGAAATGGAGTGTTTAAGAGAGATGAAACTTTTCCTAATTTGTCTATGTCTTAGGTTTAGGGTTTTTTGGGTTGAACCATCTTGATTGAACCACATGTGCTTGAACCAAATCTGATTTCCAATTGGTCTTGGGTGAATGCTTCAAATATGCGATAAAATCCGATGCGATCTTGAACACACCTGCGATACGAAAACACTACAAAAGAGTAATCGATTCACGCAAAATGTAATAAAATTATGGGAATAAACAACTCAATGGAGCGTATAAATACGCTCCATCAAGGAGCCATTCTTCATCAAAGACGATGCAACGAGCTATGACTTAGGCGTTGTTCTGATGCATAAGCAATGGCCCAGTCCATACATCAACAAAGACCTCTCATCTAAAGAGGGATATAAGTCTAACTATGAGCATATCTCGAGGGGCATCAACGAGGGAAGACCCTCTCTCTGTATTGGGGTGGCACATTATAGCGAAAATGGATCTGAAAGACGTCAACTACATGTGGAAGACAATTGACGTTGAGGATAATGTCATTCTGGAAGGGGCGAGAAATGATGGAACTCTGCCCGTCAAAGCCAAGAATGTGACTAGTAAGAATGCTGGTGCAAAAGTGAGGCAGTTCGGGACATCTCTTGGGGCATTTCTCGGGTTAATAAGGAGAGGGCTGAAATGCGACAAAAGTCCTCATGGATCATGCAAAGGAACTCGGCCTTTTATCAAGGAATTCTGGAGCAATAATGGGTCAAATCTAGCAAACGCATGGGGCTGATTCCAGGTCAAAAGAGAGTGGGCTTCAAGTGTCAATGGCCCGCATAGACAAGGAGGAGCATCTTGACCAACATTGGATGCTTCCAGCCTGGCCACCAGACTTGAATGACTGCTAAGAAGAGGATAATATACACAATAAAGGATGGCTAATTACTTGGAGCTAGCAAAAGGTCCAAAGCAATGAAAAACCCCCTTGAAGAAGACAATTAAGGCGTCGGTTATTGAAAGCAAAGGGCTGGACATTAACTATATAAAGAGGATTGGGGCAGCATTGTTGAACATCAAGAATTCATCTCAGAATAGTCTATCTTGGTCTTAGTAGTTTAGTAGTTGGGCATTTGCTTTGGGGCCTCAACAGTCCTTTGGTACAAGGTTATTAGGCATTATCTAGCCATGGTACCAACACTTTCTTTACTTTTCCACACACTTATGCTTCCGCCTACACTTTCCATCAAATAAACTTCTTTGAGATTATTGGGTTCTTATCAGCATGTCCTAAGGAGAGCCACCTTCAATTTGCGAAGAGGATTAGTAGGTATGTTAGTGGGACCACTGAATATGTGGTAACTAAGGACACGAGTGCGAGTCTAGTAGGATACTATGATTTTGACTTGGTAGGAAGTACAGAGGATAGGAAGAGCACATCTGGTGGATGCTTCTTGCGACTTCTTACTTGAGGCTCATGCTCGCTAGCTCTTCTCGAACTCAAATAATTGGATTTTAGTTACAAATCTCGAATGAAGAAAATGTTGGAAACAAGCTGCTTATTTATATCGAAAGTGAGGCGGGGCGTGGGCTTAAGGCGAGGTGTCTCTCAGATGAACGAGAAGTTGCCTGAAAGCTTTACAAATTAGTCAAGGCATTGTCAGATAATTTCTCAACAAGATGAGATGTCGTTTGGATGAATAAGGCATCCCCTTTTAACCATCCAAATTAGTCAGGCGTCGCTCGGAAAAGTGAGGCATCGCCAGGCAATTGCGCAACAGAATGAGGTGTCGCTTGTAATAAGAGTGAAGCATCGCATGGGATAAGGCAGTGCCTGTCATAATAGTGAGGCCTTGCCTGGACTGAGGCTCCGCGTGGCATAAAAGTGCGGCGACGCTGAACTTTGAAGGCTATGTTTCAGCTCTTTTTGTCTCGTTTGCACTTTTTGGTCCTCAAACCTTCATTGAAGTGCAAATGTCCTGAAAAATAAGAAAGAAGATATCAAACTAACATATATCGCTCGAAAATAAATTCACAAGAAATGGAACCTAAAAAGTATAATAAAATCCACTCATTAGTAACAAGTCTTTAAACTCTTCCGGAACATTAACCACTCTGTCGAGCATCCTTACTTGCAGCTTTAACTCATTGTTCCTCCAAATGCCCTCCTTGAACTAAATTGCCTATACATACCTCCTTGTTATGTGTATATTTTATTGTTATCAGCACTATGCATGCCTTACGACGGCCAAGAATGCATAAGATGTTGGTAAATGGTATCGTGAATGCCTTCACTTGGTCTTGAAATTCTATCCCAAGAATGATTCTGAAGTCATCCATCGACAAGATAATGTAGTGGAGTGGCCACCATATGCCTTTACACTGGTCCCGACTCCTTTAACTATTAATGTCGGTGAATGGTGGTACGCCTTTGGCTTTGACCTTGAGCGTCGATATGATTGCATTAAGCAATTATATCGACCCCATGCGTGCAGTGATGTCCCCATCTTCCGTGGGGCATTCATGACTTCCAAATATTGCACTTATCACTTTCTTTTGCGGGCAGTCCTAATTTGTTTTCTTTGCGATATCGATTTTAGTTAGATCGGTCTCCTACATGTCAAGACTAGACAAAATCGAGCCAACTCTTTCGAAATGCTAGGAGACCGGTCTCATAGAAAATTCTAAGAGACGGGTCGCATTAAAAGTTTTCCCCGAGATGGGGTATTTTTGAAAGAATGATTTGCAAAAGGGGCTAATACAAAAATCATTGGTTTCATGATCTTTTAACTAAATTTATTTACCGAAATATTTAATCTAACTAAATTTACCTTAATATAACTTAAATAATTATAATCCACCGCATAATGCTGACAACCATGCTGTAACTCTCGGGCTAAACTTGGTCTTTTCTCTCCATAGATATATAACATCACGTGACTACCATGTTTGAGGTTTTGTTATGTATTTACGTTAAAGAGTGTATTTTAGTTGTTTATAATCTAGTAAGTGGTGAACGCCATGGGATATTTTTATAAAGAAAAGTTACATTTAGTTTCCACATAATTAGAAAAAAATTTATATCGAATGTTTGACGTCTTTTTACAACTAAGGGCATGTTCTTTAGCCATTAAATTTTCAGCACTTAAGTTAAGTTAAGCTAAGTTCAGTTAAGTTAAGGTAAGTTAAGTTAAGTTAAGTTAAGTACTACCCATCACCCCAACCCACCATCACACCCCACCACCATCACTCCAACCTACCACCACCACCCAAACCCACCACCACCACCACCCAAACCCACCACCCCAACCACACCACCAACACCCCAACCCACCACCACCAACCCACCACCCCAACCACACCACCCCCACACCACACCACCCCAACCACACCACCACCACCCCAACCACACCACCCCCACACCACCACCCCAACCACACCACCACCACTACCCCAACAACACCACCACCCCCACCACCACCAACCCACCACCACAACCCCAACCCAGCACCACCAACACCCCCACCACCACAACCCCAACCCACAACCCCCACCACCACCAACACCCCCACCACAACAACCCCAACCCACCACCCCAACTATACCACCACCACTATAAAAATATGTTTGTAAAAGTACTTAAGTTAAGTTAAGTTAAGTTAAGGTAAGTTAAGTTAAATTCAGTTAAGTTAAGGTAAGTTAAGTTAAGTTAAGATAAGTTAAGTTAAGTTAAAGTAAGTTAAGTTAAATTAAGTTAAGCATAAATTAAGGTCTAAAGAACAGACCCTAAAGCATACTATGACCGGCTTAAAAACCCCACTACAATTAAAGTTTAGAGGACAGTGGAAAATAGGTAATACTTTTCCCTATTTGTTTATTATTTTGCAAATATGTAAGATTTTGTGTTCACCTTTTTGTTAGGTGGTTTTATTAATTTCATTTACATGGTCAACATAAGTTTAGATCGATAAAAATCAGCTGAACAACATTGTGTTACGTGAAATATTGTTCAGGTCGTCGAAGTAGCTGGTTTTGCAGCATTGCCACCATCCTCCACATCCATGGCAGCTATAGATTTGAGAAGTCCCGCAAGCGTATTTTCCAGTTGCACCTCATACTCAGTCTTCTCGCGATCGACGTCAACTCCAGGTATGCCACCGAGCACCGCAGGGCCATCGCTCGCGATGGGCGGTGCAACTGTCGGATTCGGAGGTGGGTATGGCCAGACAGGGCTGGCTGCCGTCATCATCGGTTGAGGAAACACAACCTGTTGCCCTAGTGGAGGGGGTTCACCTGTAAGAACACATGACGCTGACGTGGCAGTGGCTTGGGAATAGCTTGACATGAAAGTGTAGCCTGGTGGAACCTGAGTTGGCTGCTGACCGCCTCGTGTACAAGGCTGCTGACCGCCTCGTGTACAAGGCTGCTGATCGAAGGCGTAAGAGAAGGTCAACTCGCCTTGGTGTCCGGAAAAGGGTACCCTGACTTGGAGGGTAGTGGTGTTACTTGAATCATTAGATTTGTGTAGTAAATCTCTGACAGAGGCATGAACATCACCAACATCTTTGTCACCTCGTACAGCCCGGCTGCAGCGGATCCTAAACACCAGCACCAGACTGTTGGAGAGCAGCTCTTTCTCATCGATTATGAATTTCATGGCGAAGTTCCATACAGGGTCACTCCCTCCTTCATAATCCACGGGAGTGTCGGACGTGATGGTTTGCGAGGCGCCTCCCGACATTGTAACAGACACATAAAGATGCATGCTGCGTATGTGTTTGACATTTTTGAGGCCTTTAGCAGAGATGACTGTCAATCCCAGGGTTCTCTGCTCCATTTTTCCCCTACTTACTTGCCCTTATGATCAAGTGTTATAAGACCTTGGTGGGTGCTCAAAAATGCGACCCACTCGTGCTCTTAAACAAAACATAGACTTTGTGTCATTGGTAGTAAATTAAGACCAACCAGAGCCAGCCAGCCAGACGACAGTGTAATAAATTAAGCTTATGAGGACAGCATCAGGCTTGACAATTGGGTTTTTGTTAATATTAAATACAAGATAGGAATTGTCAAGAATTTCAGAAGACTTGACTGAATCTTATTTATAAACTGCGTGGGAAAGAATTGTTACAGGGGTATTTGTATTTCTACAACATGAGGGAGAAGAAGAACTTGCCCAGATTCTCCTCTTCCACTTTCCTCAGTTAGCTTTTTATAATACACAGTTGGGGAGAAATATATTTATCCATGGAATGGAAAAACTGCACCTTGCGGCCCGCTAGATCTATTCCAGTGCATTCTGAGTTGTGAGAGTTTTGCACCCAAGTTTTTCACACTTTGCTGTAGCCGTTAGAAATCATTCATCTCCTGAACCTGGCAGCAATAATGTAGTTTAACGTCAGTAGAATGCCAAGTTTGGATACATAAATGTAAGTAGACGCCCAGATGAAAGTTTTTTTTTTTACATGCTGAAGAATTTAGCAAATATTGGCATGCTTTGATCAGTGACATCAGATTAGCAACCACAAGGGTTACTGCTAACTAGTGGAGATTGTCATATTTTTAAATTGCTTCTGCAATTGGCTACAGCAACTTATCTACCAGAAACAAACAACAGGCGGGCAAATGAGACATCCCACAAGGTAAATAATTACACCCCACCCGCAATTTCATCCAAAGTATGCAACCATAGTTTTCAATATTCATCCACCAGGCAATTTTTCAAAATAAAAACATGCATATCCAACAAATGTAGCCCGACCGGTTTTTTCAGGCACACTTCATCTAGATTTATAAAGATAATTTCCACGACTTAGGTGAATGAATTAATTGAGCTATCGCAATTGTAATTTTGGAGGTAGTAATCGACGAGCAATGTCGGTAATGAATAAACAAAAACAACAGTCATTTAAAACAGATGACCAAACAACTGAATACAATGAGAAGGATAAATCGAAGCTACCTGTTTCGTCTAAGCATCTGCAAACTGATTTTGCAATATATCTTTGAAAGAATGAAGATCGGCGGTTCCATTTGAAATCAAATGAAGTAATTCCCGTATGTACAGTACATTGAACATAATTTCAGCTGCACAATGGAAGGAACACAGATAATATAATGAGCTACCAATGAATCAAAGAGCAATATCAGCAAATATTAGAAAAGTATAGATCTTCACACACATTACATTAGATGGAAGCCAAACATGAATATGCAATCTTTATAAATGCGTGAAATGTGTAGTCTCTTTCTACTCCCCCTAGTCTACAATGAAATACTAATAGTAAAGGAAACGCGAAACAAGCAAACAAAAAAAAAAACCAAGTAAATGTTGAATCAACAGATGAAAACCAAAGAGTGCGTCATCATGTCAGAACCAGGAATGGCTTACCAGAGAATGTTTCGCTTTAATCAGCAGTTGGTCAGGAGAGAGAGATACAATGCAGTCTCATCATTACTACTGCCAAAAGAATTTGCATCTATTCACAAAAAGATCTGTCTATTTTAACCTTGTAGATAAAGTACAAAACTGTAGACACCGGAACTCAGATTCCGTACAGGGTGAGCCAATACGAGTTCCAGTACTTTTTTTTGCCAGCTGATATAAGTATACGGTAACTAATCTTCTTACATCTTTTCCTTCTCGACTAACATGTATGCTGATTTAGAATGTAGCCAAACATGAACAAGCTGTCAGTTTCAGTACCCAGATAAGGAAGAACATGACATTGTATCTCTATATACATGCCTGAGTCACAATAACAGTAGAAAATTTACCCTGCACTTCTGAAGAGGTGCGAGACAAACCTTCTGAAAGCTCATTTCTTTTAGGCTTGATTTGTCCATTGTTATGTCACAATGGCTTAAAGGGGAACTGGTGAAATTTTCACATATGTCGATTCATTTCCCTGTTTACCGGCTAATAGCCTCCATTGCAAGCCTTATTAATCGCAGCAAGCCCTCTACATCTTGGAAATTAAAATCAAGAGCCCTTTTAATTGAAGAAATTCCCTCATCATGAATCTGTTCCAACTGCATATTGACCGCAGCCAGAGCTATCCGCGATTTCCTGGATGCTTCCATTGCCAAATTCACATCTTGTGCCTGCAAGAAAAAGTATAAAAACATGCTAATTCACCCATACTGTAAGATTCATACTCATGTGGCTGCAAGGGGTAGCATACACATAAGTATTTAAGCAAATTGTGATAGCTATATATGTAACTTATATGGCACTTTTCCTTATTCGACTTGTTCCTGTAAGTGACTTCAGAGTCGCAATTTTCGACTTACGGAACAATGAGATCTATATGAACCTGATTTGAGGGTTACCCAAAAAAGCTTATTACTAAAGTTCTATCAGTTAAATAACACCGGGTCATACTCTTGCATTTGCTGATATCCACCTTCGTACAATTCTCAGCTATACACGAAGTAGAATCGTTACATGCTATAGCACTGCCAAAATCTTGTTCGACATGATATCCATGCATTAACTAATGCATTTATGGTAGACACTAACTGTTGAAAAGCCAAGCATCCTTGCAGTTTGACTAGCTTGCGAGCAAAATTTTATGGATTCATACTCGACTAATTAAGAAAGAGTACCATTTTCACATTTGTAAACATTTACTCACAAAATTGAGAAGACGTGCAAAACCAGGACGGTTACGAGCGGATATGATGTGGCTGCCGGCAACTTGAGGAGAGCTCACACCCTTTGCTAAAAGGACTTTGTCCCCAGTTGCTGCATTATTCAGATTATCAACATCGGAGGCAGAGGAAGAAGGAGATTCACCTTTACACGCATAAGTCATATCATTAGAAACTGATTCATGCCGGGTGTGAAGTTTAGTATAAGATGAAAATCAACGAATCAGCAACAGTTCAGTAAGCAACACCCAACAGTATTACATGCTACACAATGAACACGGCGTTACATCCTATATATTAAAGAAACAACAACTAGATTCAAGGTATTAAATATATAAATAATTACACAAACTGCCCATTATAAGTTTAAACTCGACTATATTAAATACTAACAATTATAAGAGTACAATGACTACAAGTGTGTGCCTCTAAACCCACTAACGAATATCAGCACAACTGCAATACATGTGTTGAGATAGCTCAAATTCAAGGTCAACCCAAGTACACGGTACAACTATAAACGGATAATTTAAAGAAAGTCTCCAATCAAGTATGCAGTACATCTTGGCATTTATTTCATGTGTGCCAGTTTAGTAAACAAACAGGCATGATCAGGATTGTGTACTCACAGACAAATACATGCAAAATGTGTCAAGTATCAAAGGAAACCACCTGGGGGAGCCATTCGCAGAGCAATCTGCAGCTCATGCCGATCCCTGTTCGCATTGCTATGGGATGAATAAATTACCCTCATGTAAGCAACTTCTGTGCATTTGTATGCTAAAGCAGCAGAAGCCAGGTCTTTCGCTTTCTCATACTCATTTGCACAAAACCTGTAACAAATTATAAACAGACTCTTAGCATTTCTAAAAAGAAATCTTACCAGATTAGCTTGCTCTCAAGTACAAGCACATAACCAGTTCCGCGCTTATATCCACAGACTTATACAAAAGAAAATATGGATAACAACAACCAATCAAACTTGATCATCTCTCAGGCTTAGAAAGCTATAGTGGACTGAAATAAGCTGGCCACTTGTTGTTTTTTCATGACATGCTAGTGAGTATATTACAGCAACATTTCCCCTTTGGCAGAATCAATTGCGAGTGACAAAAAAAAAACTAATTACCAAAATAATAAAATACAAGAAGAGTGAGCACAAGATGCAGCCAGGAGAACAGTTCCAGTTTCTAATTAATAAAGACCAAAGTAAATGCCATAGATGTCAGCCCCAATCAAGGCTGCCATCATTCTGTAGATATTTAGTAAAAGTAACAAGTAAATTATCCAGTGCACAATTTGAATAGTTTTCTCGAGTTAATGTACATACATGTTCAGTTTAAAATCAGTGTTAAAACTTACTCGCAAAGTTTTGCTGTGCTGCTGTACATTTGAGTAGACTGGATCAAATCCCCGTGCCTTGTCTCACTGGTGGACGATTCTAACAGAGATGCGCCAAGAAGAAATTTAAGGGCTGCTTGGAAGTAAAGTCCAATACTCTCCACATTTGATCCAGAGCTCTGCAAAATCAGGCAATCCATGTATGCAATGAAAACAGAAGAATTGCAAATAAAGGGATATATTAGTCATGAAATTTACTCTCACCTTCACACGATCAGCCATATGTTTGAGAGTCTTGGCTTCTTTAACAGCATTAGCAGCAGACTGACTAGAGGAATCTCTTCTGGCAGGACTTGGGGCATTAAGGTCTTTGGCCTTGTGACCAACAGGTGTTGGATGCCTCGACGTAGATGGCTGACCTCCATTCTGATTGTCGGCCTTTTTAAATGGTTTTGGTTCTTTTAATGAATCATCTCTTTCAGAAACATCAACAATTGTGTTGTCTATTTCATCCCCTTTATTAGATCCAGGACTATGACGAGTATGACATGTATCTGTTGAACTTCCTGCAACAAATGATGATCGCAACACTGATTTTCCTCTTAATAGACTTGTTTCAAGTAGATCAATCTTCTCAGGTGGCAAGGTGTTTGACGTACCCTCATGCTCTACCAAACTTTGCTTACACGCAGATAAGCTGGGAAAATTATAATGTTTTGCATCTTGCCCATCATCACTGCCTGATTTTACTTGAGTACCTTTCTTACCATTTTTGGTTGGTATTTTCATGTCATTTTTCTTTTCCAGCTTATGAGACTTGACTGCAGAGTGTTCACTGAATTTGTCATCCGTTAGTTTATCCCCACGAGCGTGAGTTTGATCTTGAGAGCTATGAAACATATTAGACTTCCGCATCCTGTCCTTGGATAGCACAGATGACCCCTTCTTGTTTGGAAGAGACCCATTCGAGAGGTAGAGGGTATTGTTACATGTATCTTCGCTTAGACCACAATCTGAAGCTTTCTTTTCACGTGGATGTTGATCAAAAGTACTGGCTACCTCGTAAACAGAGTGGTTACAAGGGACCTCATCACAAGCAGCAGGTCTTCCTTTGGTTTTTCCACCAGAAACTGAGTCCCGAAGATCAAACACAGACAAAAATTCAGTTCCTTTATGGACAACAGAAGAGACTTTCTCCATAATAACATTGTCCTTTTCAACATGACCCGTGTCACCACTTTTAACATCAATTTCATGATCTGAGTATCTATTAGGACTACCTGAAAGTCCAAGGAAATCTGGTGGACACTCTTTGTTGAAAACATTCCTTCCATTAGATGCATGCCTGTCTTTGCTTTGAGATTTTAAAGGTGAAGAAGACACTGACTCCACCGGCGAGCCTTCTGCAACTTGAAGATTAGCTTTGCTTTTACGTGAGCTCGAAATCTTGGATGAGCTTGAAGTGGCCTCCATAAAGGGGTTTGAAGATGCCAAATTTCTCCTTGAAGAATCCATATCTTCCATACTGCGTTTTAATGAAACACTATCTGGATCTTGTGCCGGCTTGGGGTCCTTCGGAACTACATGATCACCTCTTTCTGCAATGCTTTCTCTTTTTGAACCAGACACTCTCATATCTTGACTTGATACTCTTGCCTTCTTTTCCTTTGCACGGTCTCTTTGACTAGACTCCTTCAAATACTCTTTTTTCTCTTCAGCTTTTATCCCTGCGGTTGACAGGGATTCTGAGTGCCTAGATTCCTGACTGCCATTGGCTTTTCTTCTTTTAGCTGAAGAATCTTTGGCATCGCCTCTTCTCTTGTCAAACGAGCCATCAACAGAATGGCGAACTCGATCTTTACTTTTCTTAGAAGTTCGCGAATTGTCAATTTCTTCACCTGTATGATTCTTGCAAGGTATGGCTTCCTTAGCCTTGCTCCGATCTTTGCCTGCAACATCGAATGGCAATATGCAGCTTAAGTTATGGCCTCCATTTCTAGAGCTTACATAATGATCCGTCTCAGAAAGCCAACCCTCATCAGTTGGATCCTCATTCTTAGGTTTCTTAGATGCTTTAAGGCTATCTTGACCTGCTTCTCTTTTTTTATTTGTTATTACATTTCCAATACCACCTATGGAAAAAATGAGCAGCATTTATAACATTGTATATAGTCCAATCAGCGGATATAAATGTATATATTAGAAGTGTATTTAAATGCGTACCTCCATCTGAAGAGTGCTCGTGTAGTTTCTGTTTATCTTTACTCAACTTCTTAATTTTCTCTGCCACCAAATCACTAGACTTTTTTAGGCGAGGATTATTCAAATCAGTCACTGAAGGAGACCGCTTAACATCATTCAAGCTTCTACTTTTGACTGCTGGCTGTAAGTTTTTTGCAGGATCTCCCACATCTGCTGGACTCTGGGAGCACACTACTATTGGTGTCTCAGTCAACCCATCTTTCTTCTTCGCAATGCTGGCCACAGAGTTAAATCTAAAACTAGGGTGCTGAATAGCAGCTGGGCGTGCCCCAGTTGTACTCCCCCCAATATGGCCATGAGAATTCTTATCACCTTCTGGTACGACAGAAGCTTGATAAAATGAAACTAAAGCTTTAGTTGTCTCTTCTTCGTCAATATCACATCGATTCATTCCTGGCCTATCATGGTTGGAATGCAAAAAAAAAGTTAAGTACTTAAAATCAGCAGTATTTAACCTAACCTTGATCATTGTAGTTCATAATTCCGAGGTAACACAGGTAGGCAGCATACCCACAAAGGCCATGACTGACAAACAATCAGTTACCAACGCATAGCTACAAATATTTGAGAAAGCTGGTCCGTTAAGTCCATTCATCGAACTCTGGTCAACTTCAGTCATACTTAATTATTCACTTCTATAAATGATTATCATTCAGTAACTACAAAAATTATAAAATGTTCATCCAGCCACGGACATTGGAAAACTATGGTCATCTGTTCTATCTCATATCATCATCAGATAAATATTTTTTGTTGAAAACAAAAATAGTATAAAATGAAAAGCTGAAAATTCAATACTTACAGCCAATCGAGCATGCTGCACAGCCACTTCTCAGGAAGACTATCGGGAAGCTTGCCAACAGGAAGTAGACGCCATTTCTGACACTTATCACAGCACACCCAATGTTCTTCAATTAGCACAGGGGCCGGAGGTGCTGATGCAATGGGCAAGGGACCGCTTACAAGAGGGTCTGAATGGGATTCGGTTTTTGGGTGAGACTCTAATGTTATTGGCTTCTCAACTTTCTTACTGGTTGTTACATTCTGCGAGTTATTAAGTGATATTTTACCAATGTCAATCACGTGTGAACCTTTCAGCCCATGCCCAGAAGGAAATTCCAGTGATTCCACTTCATTGTCCTCATGTTCTGAATTCAAATCCCCAAAAAAATCCTTATATGTGTCTCTAGACTTTCTGATATCACTCTGCAGCTTGCTATTTTCAACCTCAAATTTAGAGCCTTTATTTATGTTCTTCTCAAGTTTAGACTGAGAGGACCCATCTCTCAGTTTTCCCTTGGCAACCTCAGCTACATTATTATGACGAGGCGTCACCTTTGACTTACTTTTACCTTTGGATGGACCAAGATCCTTAACTGCTGAAGCACTCCTCACTTGTTGTTTTTCATATCCGACTTTCGTATCAGTCTTCGAAGTTGGATTATTTATTATTTCGGGTTTCACAGTTTTGACTTCTTTGGGGGGGTTCAAGTCAGTGCCTGGAGATCCATAATTTGTTCCGCCTTTGCGAATCAAATACTTCCTGGGTTGAGCTTCAGTTTCACCTACAAGATTTTCCTTGTGGTCCTCCCAAAGGTTTCCGGCAGAGCCAACATCAGCAATTGGTTTCTCATCACCCCTAACATCATCACTGTTAAAAAACATATCGCAAGGTTCCACTTTACTCACTTCAGATGAAAATGCATCCTGTTTAGTGCCTCTAAACACTTCTGATACCTTACCATTACTTACTGGGATGTCAATGGTTGATAGGAGTGGTAGTCTCAAGGCCTTAGAGATCAGCTTCTCACAAGCAGAAGCTTCATCATCTGTTTCTTTTGAAATTTTACTGATGGCATTGTGAACATCCCTGGTGCAGCCACCATTACTCATTTCCAAAGAAACTCCATTGATTCGTGAAGACATTTTGTTCTTTGGCACTGAGAGTTTCCCATTGTTTTGTGAAGAACCAGGTCCACTGGTTAAAATAACTGACTTTGATGTTCCACTTTTTGAGACAGAATCTGGTCTTCTCCCCTTTTGAGTCTTCTTCTTTCCAGTCAAGTATGCTAGGTCTTCAGCTAGAGGCGATAGCAGCATGCTTCCTTCTAATGGAAAGGATGTCATTATCTGAATGAGGAGAACAAATAAATATGAATTCCAACCACAACAAATCAATATATGTTGCAATACAAGCACAAGGTCAAGGAAATAACACACATGAAGAATGCTATTAGGGGACTCATCAGGGGCATCATGAGGTTCTCGAGACCATCCTTCACTTTCAAGGCTATCTTCAAATGATGATGATGGGGAGGAATATAGGCCAAGACCACTGTAGAGTTCTGCCTTGGTTTGGGTTGACAAGTTATCAGAGCCTACTCTGATACGGACCTTGAGTTTCTTTTGGTCTAGTGAGGTGGATTTCTTGAAAGTTTCAGCTCTAGAAGTAAGTTTCTCAGCCTGACTATGCTCCATGCCTGCATCTAGTTTCACAGGATCATGAGTTGTCAATGGCTTCGTTGATGATAGAGCCCTTGCGTTGTTCATATCAAGACAATGCGCTGGTAGAGGAGCAATTGCTGGTGTAGTGATGTTATGAAAACCACCCTAAAAAAGATTTTAAAAAAATTCAATATCTCTGAAAGGGTCTATCTTGATAAAGCAAAAATTAGAGAATGATTATCTGAAAGTAAGAACGTGATACCTGAAGCTGCGAATTGCTAGGCGATCTAAGTGCATGGTTCTGAATTTTCGGTGTCCTTGGATGAGAGCCAACAGGAGACCTCTGATACGTGGGTAAAAATGAACCATAACCGCCAAATTTTGCCCCTAAATAAATCCATTTTCAGAGTAAAGATTCAGCATTAGTGGGACCATCGAGCTCTGAAAGGTACACTATATATGTCTGCCACTTACCCAAATTCTCTGCTGAAACACCACCCTCAAAGTCTTTCTGGAAGTGCCCGAGAACACTATGTAGTTTCTCATCCTTCAGTACAAAAAAATTATTTTTTAAGTGAACTGAAATGTACAAATCACATGTAGAACATCATGTGACTACTGATAAAACGTCAAGTTCAAATCGATAGATGAAACATGAATACAAAAAATGCATTGCCACATAGACACTGAACTGCTAGCTTTCAGACTCTAATAGAGAGCATAAGAAAGTCGTTATTCAACTAACGGCGCCCATTTTTTAAATCTCATCTCATTCCCTATAGAATTATTGGATTACTAAATTGCAGTGGGCCTAAAGAACACAAGATTTTTAATGTGTATATAACTGAATCTACACAACTTTTTCCAGTTTATTAGTTCCAAATGTTAGTCGCACTGGTGAACCAAATCAATCTTAAAATGTCAATGACAAGAACAAACCAGTCTGCCCCTAAACTGTTTCTACGTAAGTCCCCGAAGGCACAAAAAGCAATCACGCTAAACTCTCGTTTCATCAACCACAATGTCACATATGAATCCTAATAAATCTAAGTAACCAACTCAACAGCAACATATCCAATTTTGAAACCGGATAACAAATTCTTACAAGGTAAGAAAGAGCAATATCAGGGTCGACCGTGGGATCATCATCCTGGAATGAGCAAGCCTCTCCTTCTTCAAGCTCATTGTCCTCCATATCTCCCCCAAACCCTAACCCCTTCCTCCCATCCCTTTCCCCCACAGATAGCATCAAATTGCAAACCAAACCAAATCCGACCAACCAACCAACCAAAATAAACTAAAATCAAATCTTACAACCTCTTCAACCCCTCATCCGCCCAGAACACCCCGAATTCCGCTAATCCAACTCAGGAACACTCAGCCCCCAGCACAATCGGCAGGGTTCCCCACCGGTTGAGTCGATTGCGACCCCAACAACCAACCCCCGGACCAATACAATCCGACGAATCGAAATCCTGGAGGACGAATATAGGAATATAATTATGATCGAATTGAAGTTACCAAATTAAGAAGATCGTCAACCGGGGAACAGGAACAACGTCGTTAACTAAAACCCTAAACAATCCAGATCGTGGTATTCCGATCTCCAGAGAGCTCATGTAATGAAGACTGTTTTTTCATTTTTATTTTCATTATAATTATTGAAATATTTTGGCCTGTTGACAGAGCAGCCGCGTTAATTTAATTCTTCTTTCTTTTCTGTCATAATTATCAATTGAAATGAACGAGAAATTCATATTAATTTATCAACTGAACTATATTAATTGCATTTTTTCAGAACGACGCCGTCCAATATCTACGCCACACCCAATTAAAATTAATAATAATTCTTTTTCTGAAATTAAATCTGCAAAATAAAATGTAATTAATTATAATAAGAGGTCATTTAGCATTCTTAGTTTATAGTTTAACCAATGGACCTGATTATTTTCATATTATTTTATTTAAACACCAAATTTGATTCCATAAATCGTTCTCCACGGGCTCTAACAAGCAGCATTTCTTAAGAGCATAATTACAAGGATATAACAACGGCCAGTTAAAAGCACATGCAATTGCCCACCAAAGGCTAGCCTAGTGGTCGTGGTGGTGTATTATAAATTCCATGTTACAGGTTCGATTCCTGGTGGGTGTTAGGGCTGGGGCTCTAACGGGGTGGGTTTAAAAAAGAAAAAAAAAGCACATGCAATTATTTTTATTTAGTTTTTTAGCAAAAATTAATTGAGAATACATAGAAAAAGAAAAAAGTATAACAGGATAAAAAAATTGTCAATTGTTTTGATAAGTTTTATTAATTGTTTTCTATCAAAATAAAAACTATATGATGAAAAAAAGTAGTCAAAATATGGACAAAAAATCTGGTCGTCTATTGTTTGGTAAACGACAGCGGCAAAAGACGTCGTATATTTACAAAAATACCCTCCACAAGAGGCAAGCCGCCTTTCGTGGATGAGCGGAGCAATTCCAGGGTGCATGGGCAGTTCGGGTACTTAGTTTTATGTTTTTTCTTTCTGTTTGATAAACAGACCTTTAAATAACTATTTCGATAGCTTCAAGGGCTGGAATCGGTCAACTTGGTAAGAGTCGTAGCAGACAAGCAACTTCCTTCATGCGCCACTGCTCCAGCACAATATTAAAATTTCGCTAATTTAATTAAATTATACGTGAATAGTTGAATTCATTTTTGTAACTAAAGTTATTTAATTTAATTTAAATTGATAAGCACATTGAGAGTCTTACCGGTACCATCGATGAATCGAAGATGTACGTAATTTAATTATAAAAAAATAAAGTCTAAATAATCTAATAAATGTGGTCGTTTACCATTTTGAGTCAACCGATCCGTACTACATTGACCCGGTTTCAAATATTAATATAGACGCCATTGAACATTTTCATTCGATAATGCGATTAGGATTCAGTTGAGTGATCAGATCAATATTTAAGATCAAGTTTGAATTGAAAGAAATGATTCAATCAGTACTTGGGCACAAGCAACCCCGTCCAATTTAAATTATGGTAACAAGGTGCAATCACATAATCATAAAAACTCCAACATTCTTCACCAAGGTTCGGTTGGTTCACATTATTTTTTTTCTTGAAACTGGTGTAGTGTAGGTGTGTCATGTTGGGGTTTTAGGGTGATATATTCTAAGTTAAAATGTTAGGACATGACATTATATCATGGTTAATGCATGAATCAAAGTTTTTCATATGATTTGAAAAACATATAAAATTATATCATGATTAATGCATGAATGGGTATATGGGTAAAAGACACAACTTTTACTCATGCATTTAAATTTAGGGATTAAGATACATCCCTTGTCTAAAGGCACATCTCTTGTTCATGCCTTTACATTCTCTATATAAAGAGGACGAGTTACTCATTTGAACACACAATACAATATATACATTTCTCTTTTCCTTAAGCTTTTGAAAACACAAACTCTCTTATATTTTTGTACCCAAAAGCTTGTTTTCTCATACACCTAGCTACTAAGCTTGATTTCTACTTCTAAAGCCAAGAAGTAGAGATTGTTTCGTTTTGATTATCCCAATTCAGATTTCGTGCAACCTTTGGCTCAATAAGGTCGAACATTAAATTTGGAAAGCGACTACGCGATCAATATCGATATCCAAGTCACACACTTTCATATTCAAGGCGATTCCATCATTTCTAAAGCCAAGAAGAAGAAGAAGAAGGAGAACTAACAATCAAATTCAATATCTAGAAGATGGCTTTGCTAAGGGACATGACAAGCAACTTTGAAAAGTTTGAAAAGTTAGAAGGCGTTGAGTTTAGAAGATGGCAAAAGAAGATGCATTTCCTACTCACCAATCTCAAAGTGGCGTATGTCATATCCACTCCTTGCCCCGAAGTTGGAGATGACCCACAGGTGGAGTCATTTAGGCGTAGGAACACATGGGAGAATGATGACTACATCGCAAGAGGCCACATCTTGAACGGTATGTCCGATGCCTTGTTTGATATTTATCAAAATGAAGAGTCTGCAAAATCGTTATGGGATTCATTAGAATCCAAGTATATGGCCGAAGACGCTTCTAGCGTTAAATTTCTTGTTAGTAACTTTAATAACTACAAGATGGTGGATACTCGGCCTGTTATCGAACAATTTCATGAGAAGCAACGCGTCTTGGGGCAATTTGCCCAACACAAGGTGAAGATGGATGAGTCCATCGCTGTCTCCAGCATAATAGACAAGTTACCACCAAGTTGGAAGGACTTTAAGCGCACACTTATGCACAAGAAGGAAGAGATTTCTCTTGTGGGGCTTTCTAGTGAACTTCGAATTGAATAAGAGCTCCGAACACAAGAAGCTGTCAATAAGGAGGAAGTTCACAAGATAAATATGATGGAGAAGCAATCCAAAAGTAAACAAGAACAAGGGCAAGAAAAGGCCATATCCACAAGCAAGCAATGGTCCTAACAAGAAGCATCCTTCTAAGAGGAATGTTTGTTGGATTTCCAGGAAGGCGGGACACTTCAAGAAAGATTGCCGCGCGGGAAAAGGGAAGAGCATGAAGGCTCAAGGCCAGGATCTGGTGCTAAAAACCAAGACCCGAAGTCTCATCAAGGTCAGAAAAGTTTAGTTTCAAGTTTAGAAACTGTTAATATTACATCTAGTATGGATTATATTTCTAACTTTTCTGAGATATGTATGATGCAGGATGATGAGACATCGTGGTGGGTCGACTCAGGTGCTACGGCGCATGTGTGTAGAGATAAAGGAATGTTCAAGTCCTTTGCCGCTACAAGTGGAGGAAAAGTACTTCACATGGGAGACGAGTTGACTGCCTCTATATTGGGAGAAGGCCTAGTAGAGTTAGAATTTTCTTCGGGAAACACTATAGTTCTTGTTAATGTTTTGTATGTACCAAGTGTGAGAAAAAACATTGTGTCCGGTACAGTTTTAAATAAATTAGGTTATCGGCAAGTGTATGAAGCCGATAAGTTTATATTGTCCAAAGGTGGTGTGTATTTTGGACAAGGATACTTTTGTAATGGAATGTTCAAGTTAAGTATTAATAAAGTTGTTACATCTTTATTTATGACTTGTGCAAATGTCTCTTTTTTAAATACATCAAATGATCTATCTAGTTTATGGCATGCTTGCTTAGGACACGTACATTATAAAAGACTATATGAAATGTCCAAGCATGATTTAATTCCTAAATTTGACATGAATATTGATAAATGTAGAACTTGCATGCTATCGAGGGAGGTCTAGCTTTGACACAATTTCACTACATTGAGAAAATGTTAAAGAGGTTTAACTATATGGATTGTCATCCGAAAAGTACACCATATGATCCCTCAACTCGGCTCATGCCTAACACAGGCAAAACAATATCACAATTAGAGTATTCTAGAGTCATTGACAGCTTGATGTATGCCATGACTACAAGGCCGGACATTGCATTTGCAGTGGGTAAGCTAAGTCGCTATACTAGCAATCCTAGTATGCAACATTGGCACGCGGTTCATAGAGTATTACGTTATCTCAGAGGGACTATGAACCTACGTCTTGTATACTATGATTTTCCCTCAGTTATTGAAGGATATTCAGATGTAAGTTGGATCTCAAATGAGGAGGATCATTCGTCCACAAGTGGATGGGTATTCTTACTCGGAGGAGGTGCATTCTCTTGGGCTTCCAAGAAACAAACTTGCATCACGAGTTCATCAATGGAATCTGAATTTGTGGCACTAGCTGCCGCGGCAAAGGAAGCCGAATGGCTTAGAAACATGATGTATGAGATTCCATTGTGGGAAAAGCCGATATCACCATTAATGATACATTGTGATAGCGCTGCAACTTTGGCTAAGGCATATAGTCATGTATACAATGGTAAGTCTCGACACTTGGGTGTGAGGCATAGTGCAATTAGAGAACTCATATTGCATGGGGTGATATCAGTGGACTTTGTAAGATCACAATAAAATTTAGCGGATCACTTGACGAAGGGATTAGCTAGAGATCTCGAAGTCGGTAAAGGGGATGAGACTAAGACCCGTATAATTTCTTAGTGGTGAGATACCCAATTTGTATCTAACTAGCGTTAGCATCGAATTCAATGCGGAAAGCTCACACCTAAGAGATTGATGAGCACAAATAATTATCCCCAAGCTAGTGCTCATGACCTACAAGTAATAGGTTGAGGATGAACTCCTCTTAATAGATTCTTTGACAAAGTGCTTATTGTAGGAGCATGATTTAGTGAGGTTGTCCGCTTAATGAATTTACCTATGTGAACATGAAGTTTTTGGACGCTTCAATGAAATATGGGTTGATTTCAATGCGTTCATGAAAGGATAGGGACTCAAGGGCCATTAAGAGTCAAGTTTGAGCTTAGAGTTTGGAAGTAACTCAAGTGTGTGTTATCTTCAGGTACCCAAATGGATTGATTGGTTCAATCCGTAGTGACACAATGATTTCCGGATATTTGAAATGTGTAACTACACTATGCGAAAATTCAATCCTAGTAACATTTTCGCTTATGTTTGAGTTTACTTAAATAAAGTGTTGTTTGAAAACAAGGTCACCCTAAAAGGCGGAGGATTGTCGGGGTTTTAGGGTGATATACCCTAAGTTAAAATGTTAGGATATGACATTATATCATGGTTAATGCATGAATCAAAGTTTTTCATATGATTTGAAAAACATATAAAATTATATCATGATTAATGCATGAATGGGTATATGGGCAAAAGACACAACTTTTACTCATGCGTTTAAATTTAAATTTAGGGATTAAGGTACATCCCTTGTCTAAAGGCACATCTCTTGTTTATTCCTTTACATTCTCTATATAAAGAGAATGAGTTACTCATTTGAACACATAATACAATATATACATTTCTCTTTTCCCTAAGCTATTGAAAACACAAACTCTCTTGTGTTTTTGTATCCGAAAGCTTGTTTTCTCATACGCCTAAGCTATTAAGCTTGATTTCTACTTCTAAAGCCAAAAAGTAGAGATTGTTTCGTTTTGATTATCCCAATTCAGATTTCGTGCAACTTTTGGCTCAATAAGGTCGAAATATTGAATTTGAAAAGCGACTACGCGATCAATGTCGATATCCAAGTCACACACTTTTATATCCAAGGTGATTCCATCATTTCTAAAGCCAAGAAAAAGAAGAAGGAGAACTACATGCCATACACATGGTTGCCTCATTCATGAAGTCACTAAAAGTAAGACTTTAGGCATCTCATTAATTTTATAAAAATAGACATTAATAAGTTTTATTTTAGCAAAAAAGTATACAAAGTTTATATATATAAGACCTATTTTAATAAAACAAGGTACAAATGATATAAAAATAATTCATTAAAATGTAATCCAATGCTAAGAAAAACGTCAAACATCTCAACGATTAGAGTTCGTTTTTGATAAAACCAGAACAGAAATTTCCGTGGTGTATATTTTTATGCGTGTACATGCTAATTAGGGCGTGCACTTTATGTTAATTTACTCGGTCCATTATTTTAATAAGGGCATGTGGTTGTGTGATTTAAATTGGGCTTTATTTGACCTAATGGGGTTACTTGAGAAAAAGATTCATCGGACCAATTTCTCTCATTAGCTTTCACTCGAGAGCCGAACTCATGACGTCATTCTCCCCTTCCCAGTTGAAAATGGAGAAATTCAGAGAGCGGTGAAGTTGAACACGATGACGATGAAGAAGAAGACTGATTCTCGTATGCTGAGATGGCTTTAACTCGGTAAAATATTTTCTCTATAAGTGAAACTGTTGAAATTAGAAGAAGGTTGCTCACATGCTTAAAATTTACAGTCTCAACTACTTCTCGATTGTTGTGGATTATCGCACTATATCAGTGTGAGGTTTTTGCTAAGGCTTGTTGAGTTGATGAACATTTAGGGGGTTTGTACTCTTTTATCCATTGTAATAGATCATAAATACATATCTCAATTGTAGCCGGCCATAGATTTCCATGAATAATGGACATCTTTACCCAGTTGACATTTGCTTTGATTCTGTTTTTCTCTTTCACTTTGATGGCTGTTCCTTGTCCACAGATCATTTGCATCTACCCTTTACTGTTAATCGCATGCAACTCGACTTCTATTCATGCGATTTTCCTGACTGATTTTACACGTCGGATCAAGCATTCAACCAAGATATATGTGTCGCTGTCTGGCTTTACTATGGAGCATCCTTATTGAAAATGGCATAACCACTAATAACCCAAAACAAAAATAGGTGGGTAGTTAACAAATAGAGGGTCATGTATATAGCTTAATAGCTAAACTAATCAGCTGTCTAGTGCTTGTGGTGGCTGCTTATAATTGGTTTTCATGGAGTTTAAGCGGGGTTATGCTTGCGGGTGGCCTCCTGAATTATTCGGCTGACGTTACTAGATTTTGATTCCTTTAGTTTTAGGTCATGAAGAGATGAGATTGAACTTATATTCTATTTGTTCCTTGGTATTGCAGTGAGCCCGTGCCCCATCCTCTTTAAATATTGTTCTGCGACCTTAAATATTAATCCTTCATTTTTTATACATTGCTTCAGGCCTTCAGGGTCGCAAATCATTAATCTGCACTGAAATAAAAAAAGAAGAGGGCCATACACACTGTTACACCTGTTTTCTGATCTACCCATGGATTATATTGCGTGACAGATAACTCGATGTACGGTCTAATCTGATGATTCTTAGATTTCAGAAGAATGAAAAATGAGCTGTTCCTGGAAATATTGATGAGTAAATGTGATGCATAGACTAGAAAGCAGTAAACGTACCAAGTTTGTCAAGACAGTACTTAACCCTGTATCAGCCAGTATATAGATACTTCCTGATTTATGATCTCGTTACACATACATTATGAAGTATAGCTAAGGGTCGCTATAATACAAATAGCAAATCATAGATGAGGGAATTTTTCTTGTCTAAATTCATGGTTTCTCTTTTTTTCTTAGAAATTTTTTTTTTTCCCTCATTGTGATGATACACTAGACAATTCTCCTCAGTCCTATATAAGTAAGGATTGATTAATATGTAAGTTCACCGAGACAATTCTCCTCAACTATAGTTTTCACGTTTTGTTCACACACCCTCTTTGAATACATTCCAAGGTATAGAGAGTACCAGTAAGGATATTTCTCCTCTTTTGTTTGCCAAAAGCCTAGGCTATTCTTCATATGGATAAAATAAGAGATTTGGCTTCAAAGTCAGCTGTCGTAGTATTTACCAAGAGCTCATGTTGCATGTGCTACAGCATCAAGACACTTTTCTATGAACTTGGTGCTAGTCCTGCAATTCTTGAACTTGATATAGATGCCAGTGGTAGGGAAATGGAGTCTGCCTTATGGGGATTGGGTTGCAACCCATCTGTCCCAGCAGTCTTTATAGGGGGGAGATTTACAGGCTCAGCCAAAGATATCATATCCCTTCATGTTGAGGGTTCCATTAATCAATTTCTTATTGAAGCTAGAGCCATATGGTTTTAGTGATCTAATATCCATCTGTAATTAGTGTTTCTGTTTTGGAAGTATCAAGCAAAGCTGGGGTAACATGTAAAATTGTTGTCGTATCAGTTGCATAATACGAACACAGCATTGCATTTTCTGAGATATATCTTAGTGATTCGCAGTCTTTGTAGTCATCATATTCTCCAGCATCTAGTTAATGAGATGAAAACTGTGTTATGGATTATTCTGATGAATTAGCTAGTTGATGAAAGGAAGTATACATTCTGATTGTATAATAAAAGGCAAATTAATATATCTTTTTTATCTACTGCAACATCTTCAATATATTCCATTTATTACACGGAAGAGATCATCCTGGACAGCACGTCTTCCAATTGCTTTTAGTGAGGCAGTTGTTGATTACACTTGTTTCACTCTTCTAATTTACTGTATGATATTATTCCTTAAATGCCTTTGCTCAACACAAATAAATCTCTTTTCCTTTCCAAATGTTTTTGGTGCTGATTTGGCTTATTGATGAAATTACAGTTCCTCTTCATGCACTTTGATTAAAGTTGGTATGGCTGGTCTATTAGTGTTGCTTCTCGCTGGTGTTGCTGCTGTATAAATTTGTGTTGGCTTCTTGATTTTGAGCTTCGGTCTGTCTAAGTCTCTAATCTTTGCTGGGCTGTAGTTCTGATCTTTCGTGTACATTATTCATCATATCCTCATGCAAAGTTCACCTTTTTCTTGTAAAAAAAGTTGTGTTGAAGTGAAGTACCTTTGTTGGCAAGTGAAAAATATTGTAATTTTCTATATTTAATAGAAACACTCCACACAACAAATAGATGAGTATAACATGACCTTATGCTACACACTGCTAATCACGCGGATATGCTGAAAGCCTTGGCATTAAGTATCAGTTGCATTTCATGTACTTGTTGACAGGAAATGGTTTCATCCAGCTAACTGCCGGTTTATCCTAACTCTTGTTTCTACTGTGGAGATATATATTCACATACCGAAGTATGTTAATAGCCAACCTTAATGGTGTAGCTAGGGCGTGTCCGGATGGTTGAGGGGATGACTATATTGTGTGGGTTAAAAAAATAGTGACATAGAAATTTCTATGCTTTGAAAACCATGGAATTATCTTCCTAAATCTAGACACGTCCCATGATTGAATGTACTAACTCTATAGTCACGCAGATGCAAGATAATTGTTGAATATATTAGAGAATTAATAATCTGCTCTTCTCCAAATGCCATATCCATGCATTTACTTTGGATTTGTTTGGCATTGCTTTTTGTTTTACGTGGTTTATTCATTAAAGAAAACCTCTAACAAACTTGGGTGCAATTTTGAAAATATTTCATGAAATATAGTTTAGAAGAATAACATATAAAAATAATTAGCTTGTTGTTTTGGTAAGAAAACAAAGCTTGTTTTTCTTTTTTAAACGAAAGATGTAAAGCAGCTTGTCACATGTTCCTTTCCATGTATAGGATGCGCAGCTGCGCATCATAGCACACCAGTTTGTCATTTACACTTTCATTTGAACTTCTGTTGTAAGGTTTGGATTTTGTTAATTGATGAGGCGTAGATTCATACTGGATGTGTTATGCAAGAAAAACTATTATGCATGAAATTATCACTCTCAAATCTCTGATCTTTGCGGGCAGTCTAGTTTACTGTTGTACTTATGGGATGTTTTTGGTTGAATAAAGTCCCATTCTTTCCTCCATTATTTTTTGAGGTTGTGTTACTCTTTTTATTACTATATCTAGCTTCATCGATTAGGAAAATTTAAACTTTCAGCGAGAAGGTAAAAGTGTCATACTCGTTTGCTGCACGGATTCTGACTTTTACTTATTTACATGTTTACAACAGCTAGGAACTGCCAGTTGGCTTCGATAAATATGTACAGAGATCATCATCATATTAAGTATTGTTGTGATAGAGTCATGCAAAGCAAGTTGGTTTGCGAAGCACAAGAATCACAGCCACCACTAGCCATCGCATTCCTAATCTTCTCTCTCGTGGAATTATCATGATATTGAGAATCTGGTAAAACCATCGTCCCTATTATCTGCTCTTTTTATTTTTCTATGGAGTAGTCTTGAGGATGCTGATTCTCTTTTAATAAAGAAATGGTTCCAAATCTTACACGAATGCGAATAAGCTAGTCACTGAGAACGCATACATATCCTCATTGCTGCGTTAACATTTAATCAGTTACGGGGTGCTGGAAGATAAAACTTAGAGGAATCAATGTTTAGCTTAATTTGATTGAATTAAAATGATACTACCTAGAATAGAATCATTTCCCCCAACTTGCGCAGCTAATGTGAAGCAATCCTGTCACTTTCCCCAAAAAGTAGCATTATCAGTCCAAGCATATTAATAAAGTTTCTCAGTTTGAATGTTCGTGTTCAAAAAAGTGGTCCAGCTTTTATCGTCTCTATAAATAGCACAACACAAGGACTCGATAGTTCAAGCAACTTGGGAGCTCCTATAGCATACCGTGCCTTCCTAGGATCTAACATTACTTGGGGTCGGTCTAAGGTTTAAGCTTCTCTTTTATATTCAATTTCAATGTTAGCTTAGAAACTTTCATTTCTTTTATTTCTCCTCCTGATATCATCCATAAACTGGTTCTTGTTTTTTTGTTTTTTGTTTTTTTCCAGATCTTCAAGATGGACACCGTGATGAGGGTGGCAACAGAAAAGGGAGTAGTGATATTCAGCAAGAGCTCATGTTGCTTATGCTACACCGTTAACATTCTTTTCCAAGAACTTGGCATCAACCCTGCAGTCTATGAAATCAGCCAGGACCGGGAAGGCAGGGAGATTGAACAAGCTCTTATAAGGTTAGGCTGCAATGCACCATTTCCAGCCGTGTTCATAGGCGGACAGCTTGTTGGATCGACCAATGAAGTCATGTCTCTTCATTTGAGCGGCAAGCTGGTCCATATGCTCAAACCTTATCATACTCTGTTCTAACTTAACTCCGTCAATGTCCCCGCAACTCTGGGAGGCAAAATAAATAAATCTGGCTCAAGTCAAGTCCTTGGCTGAGCTTTAGATCAAATATGTATTTGCAGGAATTTCAAGTAGCTCAAATTGTTGTAATCCCTTCAAACTAACACTTCAATGAAGCTAGTATTTATCTATTTTTGTCCGCCACCACCTCTACTTCATTCCAAAATTTGGCCGGGTCGGCTCCATATAATACTTTACATTCTTCTGCCATGCTTCAAACGTACCTACAAAAATCTACAGCAGCTGGAATTCCTGCAACAACTGGAAACATGTCCCAAGGATCACTGTGATTTGATCTTAATAATAACACGGTCGGTTAAAAATATGTTCCATACAAGAATGTGATAAATCCCATCATCAAAGTATTCTACCTTTGTAAAGAATAACTGGTGGTATCAACACTTTTAAGTATTCGACTTAGCACCCCATCCATTCGGAACCTGAAAATGCTGGAAGAATATATATCTCTTTTTCGTCGTCATTGTTTCCATGACCTTTGTTTCATTCAACTCTTTTTTCGTTTCGGAATGGGCATTTTAACAGTTTGTGTATCATTGACAGAACAGAGGCATCATCTTTACTTGGTCAAATCTCAGTGTGTTGAAGAGAACATTGCAGTGTGGACTTATGCAGGCCTTGCATCCCATCTGAAGAAACTTTATATCCCACAAGAGTTGGAAAAGGGATTATTCCCAACTTGGTGAACAAATAAAATTCTCAAACAACCTACAAATGCTTTTGGCAGCTTGTCCTATTTTTATTCTCTTGATGAATTTCTCCACATCATGTGTTTATTATCTTTGTAGCAATGGCAAGCCATCCTTTTATCCTGACATTTTATCTTCTGCAATATTTACCTACAGCAGGCTAAGACCTAAGCTAGCTTTCAACTTTGAGTTTCATTCAGTATCATTTGAGAGATTCTCTCTCTAGTTTATTTTCAAGCTTGTTTGTACTATAAGATTAGCTATATTCTAGCATTAACAAGGGTTTACACAAAATATCAGGTTTAATATATTTTGTGTTATGGTTCAATCCTGTTCAACACAATTCCACAACAAATATGGAAATTTAATTGGCAAACTTATAAGAATTATCTATCCAATTAAAGACACTCCGGTCTCGTAATTTTTATATTTTGGCTAAGAGAACATGTAAGAAAAATAGAGTATTATTTGTGATCTTTCGAGCCATGGAAGAACCAATATTTGAAAATATATAAGAGGCAGAGACATGATACGACGCGTGAGCTATTTTACAAAAGTTTTACAAAGTGGATGAAAGAGTCACGCCGATGTGTCAATTGACCAGGAAAGCGTATCGACATAATGTGACAGGGTACAAGCAATCATTAATAATTTAAGAGTTATCCTTATAGGAGGAACAAACAGTTGTTGAAATGGTATTATGCTCATTATCCGTAAAATTTGATTATGACTTAGCAGTTGATGAAGAGGGACTAAATATCAAAATTAGATGAATCGACTCATGTGTTGTTCGTGTTCACACAAACAACATTTGAACCAAAAGGCGAAATACTCAAATTATAATTGAATAATAACGAAATTCGTTTAATAATCGGATCCCCTCGTCCTAACAAAGACGCTAAGTTTTGGGCCGTATATCGACATAAGAATAATACCAATACGTATTATAATTGTTGTGAAATATAATATGATACATTATATGCATCATTACATACACGACATACATGACTACCGACATGTGTTGTGATATAGCGAGGCATGGCCCGCTCTTTGATATGATATGGCGAGGCTTAGCCCGCACTTTGATATGATGGTCCGGACAAGCAGTGACGACTGTCCATCGTTATTATGATCGATTGATATGGACGTCATCATGCATTCACCTATTCATACATGCATTGATTGAGTATATGATAATTGACTTGTATCATTGGAAGTTAACAAAGATATTAACGTTAATACAGTATGTTATTTATTCACCGAGTAATTGTGACTCACCTCGTTATTATCCAATATTTTCAGATAAATGAGTCGTAAGTAATGTGACAGGGTACAAGCAATCATTAATAATTTAAGAGTTATCCTTATAGGAGGAACAAACAGTTGTTGAAATGGTATTATGCTCATTATCCGTAAAATTTGATTATGACTTAGCAGTTGATGAAGAGGGACTAAATATCAAAATTAGATGAATCGACTCATGTGTTGTTCGTGTTCACACAAACAACATTTGAACCAAAAGGCGAAATACTCAAATTATAATTGAATAATAACGAAATTCGTTTAATAATCGGATCCCCTCGTCCTAACAAAGACGCTAAGTTTTGGGCCGTATATCGACATAAGAATAATACCAATACGTATTATAATTGTTGTGAAATATAATATGATACATTATATGCATCATTACATACACGACATACATGACTACCGACATGTGTTGTGATATAGCGAGGCATGGCCCGCTCTTTGATATGATATGGCGAGGCTTAGCCCGCACTTTGATATGATGGTCCGGACAAGCAGTGACGACTGTCCATCGTTATTATGATCGATTGATATGGACGTCATCATGCATTCACCTATTCATACATGCATTGATTGAGTATATGATAATTGACTTGTATCATTGGAAGTTAACAAAGATATTAACGTTAATACAGTATGTTATTTATTCACCGAGTAATTGTGACTCACCTCGTTATTATCCAATATTTTCAGATAAATGAGTCGTAAGTTTGGGAGCTACCACTCATCATTGCAATAGAATTACTCGTTTCAAGTACGGTGTCATCTAATTAGTCATGCTATCAGAATATTTTGTTTGATTTGTCATTTTTCTTCAGTTAGAGTATTTGCTCCATTGTACTTCCGGCAGAATTCTAAATAATTTTTTTTTTTAATCTTGTTCAGCTACTTAATATATCAATATGCACGACACTTTGGAGGCTCGCTTGATAATGATCAAGCGCCGGTCTCGACAGAGAATTTGGGTCTTGACACTAACCGGCAAGCCTCCGGTCGTCACAGTTTTAACCATCTCCACCACGATACATCCCACAGCCCTCCATAGCTGGCTCATACTCCCCAAACACAACAGATTCTGGTGACATGTAACTATGAATTCCTGTAAACCGACTCCAAAACGTCCTCTTTCCATATTTCATTATTCTTTCTCCAATTTTCTTACTAAGTTTATAATCTGAAATCTTCATATTGTAATAAATCCTCCCAACATCTTTCCCTACGCCGAAGAAGGCTAGAATGTTGGTTGGGTCAAGGTTGCAATGAACATATCATTTCTCATGAATGTAGGTCAACCCTTTCAAAATCATCCTAGTAAAACTTCTAATCTGGTTCACAACGTCCATAGGCCTTGACCAGTCGGTGATCTTCATCAAATCTTCCATGGAACCCTCACTGGCATTGTAATACAATGAATTTTAATAGAAAAAATTAATACATGTATTACAATTAAGATGAGAGGTTGAAGGGTTGGGAAGGAGAAGAGAAAGAGAATATAATTTCTATTTACTCTTATCTCCTCTTAAATTCCCTTCCTTTCTCATCCGTAACATGAATATATATCCCTATTTGCAAGATATCCTAGCCAGCTCCACTCCACCAGTAGAGAGTAAATTTGGGATTAAACAAGGTAAGTACATATCCTCTTAACGTATTACACTCTTATTATAATAAGAAGAAGGATTGAGAGTTTGAAATGATCATTCTCAGAGGGCAAGGTCTTAAGAAAGGATCTTTTCAGGACTGGCTGAGTGGCTAACTTCATAGAGGTATGTAATCAACTATGTCATGATGTTTTCGAAAGAAAAACCATTTTTGATGACTGATTTTAAAAATGACTTAACTTCTATTTTAGTTATTCAAATGAGATGATTCTTGATTCTAAATTATTCTAATTAGAGCAAGCTTTCCAACGGTATATTATGTGCATATTGATTCAATCTGAGTCTTTCTGAAAATGGGTTCAAACATGAAACTGTTTTTACAAACTCTGGACAGTTCTGTCAAATAACTTTCAACGAGGAATAACTTATTGTTTTCGTATTCAAACTGAGTGATTTTAAATTCTATGGTGTTCTACACAGAAGTAGCTTTTTAACGGTATATTGTATATGTGTTGATTCAACCGAGGGATGTTTAAATGGGATTGAAAAGTGAGGTTTAGAATCTGTTTCTTGTACAAACAGTTCTGGCAGTAAATTTTGAAATGGATATACATTTTTACTACATGTTCAAACTTAGTGTTCTTGAGTTCTATCATATTCTACTTGAAAAGAACTTTCTAAAAGTATAAAGAACATGCTCTAATTCATTGTGAGTTACCTTAAAATTGAATTTGAAGTTAGGACTCGTAACCTGAAATTTGCAGAATGCTGTCTTGGTTTTCTTTGATTGAATGGCAATAATTTGCTAAATGTTCTATTCAAATGTCCTTAGGCTATAATATCAATGTATCATGTATGTTGGATGTTTGTGGTGCTTTAGAGTTCAATTGTATTTGGTACTGATTGTAGGTGATTGTTGACTTGAGTTTTCACGTGATCTAGTGTTGTTAAGAGTTCATTTGATGTGTTTTCGAGGTAAGTAATACGGATCCGTTCTAGTTATTTCTTAAATTTACCTTGTAAAACTATATGGCGTATCCATTAAATTCAAAAGCTTATTTTAAAATCGGATCATGAGTGTAATTCCTTGTGAAATTATTCGGCCTCGGTAAGTAAAACTTCTCGTGTCGTGTCATCTGTAAAACTCGTCATATCTCGTCTCATTTCTCTGCTCGTGTTTCATATATCGTTCATGTTTAACTCAAGACTCACAATCTGATAACGATTCTCGTTGTCTATCAATTGGGTGAAGTATGGTACACTTGTTGCCTAGCTGTAGAGCAAATTACGGTAATCCTGTTGCCTAACCATAGGGCAAAATATGGTAACCATGTTGGTTAGTCGTAGGGCGAAATATAACAATAGTGTCCCGGGACCCATGCATGCGTGATTGGATTGTGTAGCCGTTCTGCTTGTTTGAAATGTCTCGTTCTTTATGTCATCGTGTTACAAGTTCCTTAGTAAGCTCGTATTTAAAAATTCTCTCGATTTAAAAGATCAAATGTTATTTTTAATATATATAATGTCATGGTTCTATTCAATTCCTTTAAATATGTGTGACACTCATGATTCGGCTAGTTGAGTCTATGCTACTTATACGAGCCTTGGACTTATGTTTTCCATGTTTACATTTTTCAGATCCTGAAGACTAGACCTTTGGAGACGAACGAGTGAGAGACACGCTAATAAAGGAAATGAACAGTAATAAACGTTTCTTAGAGTCTTCAACATTTTACTAGTTCATGGATTTTATATTGTCAGACATTTTTTAATTAAATAACCATATGCATCAAATTGGGAAATCTAGTATGAGTGTGAATCTTTCATTATCTGTAAGCATGATTGAGGCTTCGTACGTCCATTAATGGTTTAAGGGACGTGCGGCCGATGTGACGCCTTTTAAAGATAAAAGATTTTGAGCCGTTACATATAATAGTATCAGAGCAATAGGTCCTAATCCTTACGGAGGTTACTGAATAAAATAGTTATATGTATGATATAAAATTTGCGAGAGGGGTTAGAGCAAGGGGATTGTATTTTATCCATGTTATTTTGTCTGAGTTTTCTAATTGTTTTGTGTTAATCTTGATGTTTGATGGATGAGATAATATATATACGTTTTTATTTTGTCACTCGATAAGGGAGAGACATGTAAATTTGCTACCATAAGGTTAAATTATGTGAGGTCCTTAATTTATGTATGACCTTTATAGATTTGGATGCAATTTTACATTCGAACTCGAAGGAAGATGAACAACATAGACACTAAAAAAATCTTGAATGCTCTACTTAATGTCGCGCAAAATTGTCAAGGGAACAATGTGCCACCTCGAGACAAGTTGTTTCTTGATACCTTAAAGTGCACCGATGAAGAGAAAGTGAGGTTTGCCGTGTTCAAGCTCGAAGGTAATGCAGACGAGTGGTGGACTCTAGAGAAAGTTATCCTTGCCCGTGACCAAGTTGGGGCACTGACGCTATCTCTTGGAAGATGTTTCAAGATGCTTTCCACCGTCAATACTTTCCAGAAAGTGTGCGGTTCCAGAAAGAGGAAGAATTCTTGAAGCTACAGCAAAATCGAATGACTATTGCTGAATACCAGACCGAATTTGAAAAGTTGGCTAAGTTTGCTTCTACACTTGTTCTTCAGAAAAAGAGAGGGCAAGAAGATTTATGACTAGCCTAAAAGTAGAAATTAAGAAGGATGTCATGCTTTGTCAACCACAATCATATGCTCAGGTCTCAGAGAAAGCTAGAGTGGCGGAGCAAGGATACAATGAGTTGCGCGTCGCAAGGGAAGAGAGCCAAAGAAAGAAACTGAAATTAGACTATTCTCATAGGGGAGCGTCAGGTAGCCAACACAAAGGATCATCAACACGAACTTCTAATATTTGCCATCAATCAGGATCTGAAGTTAAGTGTAGCTTTTGTGATGGCAATCACCTTACTAGGGAGTGCAGAAAGAAATCAGGGGCCTGTTTCAAATGTGGAAAAGTTGATCATAAGATTTCCCACTGTCCACTAATGGTTGGTGGTTTTTGGCAGCAAGCACCTAATCAGAGTACAAAAGATACTCGAGTAGAGGAGGATGCTAAGTCATCTAACGATGTGGTTGCAGGTACACTACTTGCTTCTTAGGCTATGACTGATATATATTTTAAATGTTTTGCTACATATTCGTTTATTTATACTTCTTGGCTAGGTACATTATTCACTTCATCAGTTATGGCTTACGTATTGTTTGATTCCGGTGCTACACACTCTTTTGTCTCTACTTGTTTTGCTGAGAAACATAACCTGCCTAGTGTGCCATTAGACGTGGGTTTATGTATTAGTACCCTGGTACGGGGTAATGTGGCGGCGGATCTCATTTGCAAATCTTGCCAAGCGATAATTGCTGATAATGTGTTGTTAGCCAATCTTATTTTGCTGGAGATGCGAGACTTTGATGTGATTTGGGAATGGATTGGCTTGCGTCTCATTTTGCTTCGGTAGATTGCCGAGAGAAGAAGGTATGTTTTAAAATTTCTGGACAACAAGAATTCTGCTATGTGGGCCACATATCTAAAAGTTCCCCCAAATATTTGCTACTTTTGAGGCGTGAAGATTATTAAGAGGTGGTTGTGAAGAATTCTTGGCTTTGGTGAACGATAAACAAGGCAACCAATCACGACTAGAGGACATCTTGGTCATTTCTGATTTTGCTGATGTTTTTCCAGAAGATTTGCCGGGTTTGCCACCCGACAGGGAGATAGAATTCGCAATTGATAATTTTCTCGGGACTCTATCGATCTCCAAAGCTCCTTATCGCATGGCATCTACGGAGCTAAGAGAACTTCAAGTGCAGTTGCAGGAGTTGTTAGAAAAAGGTTTTATCAGGCCCAACATCTCACCATGGGGAGTATTGAATGGCTACATTTAGACCATCTAGTATTAGTTAGCTATTTTTGGATATTCTAAGAATAACTCCTTGTACATTATATTGTCTAATATCTGTATTTATATAAGGACAATAGTGGCAGGCTACCCAATAAATCAACAAATAACAATTCTTGCCTTCAAACTTGGTATCAGACAGGCTCTTCGATCCAATCTTTCATTGCCATGGGTTCCACAGCAAACACCAAAACTGATGCTTCAGCCCCAACTTTCGCCTCTATTCTTCCTAATAACCATATCAGACTTGACGGATCTAATTTCTTACTCTGGAAGACGTTTATTCTTCCTAATCTATCCGGTCTCAACCTCCACGGTTACCTTGATGGCTCCACTCCAGTGCCCGAGTGCAAATTACTGAAGGAGAAGGTTCATCGGTACGCTCCGTGCCCAATCCTGCCTACCAGATCTGGTGGCAGCAAGATCAGCTAGTCCTAGGCGCTCTCCTCACATCCATGACCCCAAGAGATAGCAACTCAAATGGTTGGACTTACGACGGAAGCTCAGGTCTGGACGATCGTTCATGCCATGTTTTCTATGCAGAATCGCGCTACAATCCGCCACACTCGGCTCCAGCTGCAGACATTGAAGAAGCGCGACATGTCTGCTGCTGAGTATTTTCAGAAGATGAAAACCTAGCAGACACGATGGCCACAGGATCCCTTTAACAGATGATGAAATCATCGGCTATATTCTAGCTAGGCTTGGCCCATAATATGGGCCACTTACTGCGTCCCTAACAGTTGCCAACAATAATGTTTCACTAACTGATTTTTACGCATATCTCTTATCCTTCGAAGCTATGCAGGAACAACATCTGCAAAGCGATGAATGGACGTCCACTGCAAACTCCGTCAATAGCCATAACGAAAATTCAGATCACCGTTCTCCTCGCCGCACTGAGTCTCAGACAAGTCGAGACAAACGTGGCCAGCAGTCACGCACAAGTAACAACGGCGGCCAGTACGGAGGACGCAGAGGTGATAGCCGAAATCGCAGCGGTGGCGGGCGCTTTCGACCACGATGTCAGATCTGTCGCATCTATGGTCAGGAAGCACTCAATTGTCACAATCAATTTAATGAAGCATACAACATGGAAGAACTCGATCTGGGAACGCTGTCGACCGCCTCGGCCACTCTGATTCCCACTGGTACCTCGATACCGTAGCCAGTGACCATCTCACAAGTGATCTTGAGCGCTTGACTGTGCAGGAGCGCTACACTGGTAGAGAACAGGTTCAGGTCGCAAATGGGGCAGGTTTGTTTCGCATATTGGACATTCTCTTTTAGCTGGTTCTCATAATTCCCTACTCCTTAAAAACATTCTTCATGTTCCGCATATTAGCAAACTTCTTCTCTCTGTTCATCGTTTGGTTTCTGATAATAACGCTTTCATTAAATTCATCCTGATTCTTTCTTAATCAAGGACAAGGCAACACAGAGAATTCTATACCAAGGTAGGAGTGAGGCCTCTATCCCATTCCCACGTGTGCTGTTTCCAATAGACAAGCATTTTATAGCTCAACTGTTTCCTCCCACACATGGCATCGCCGGCTAGGACACTCCTCAAGTGATATTGTTCAAGACATTTGTAAGAAAACTCACTACCTTGTTTTCCTATTCATACAAAATTTTCTATTTGTGATGCTTGTTAACGTGCTAAAAGTCATCAGCTTCCTTATACTTCTGAAATTCGCAGCATCTCTTGACAGACAGATTTGTGAACAAGCAGTTGCTGCAGCACGCTCTTGTTCACTCGAAAATTATCTCAACAAAACAATGAACAACACAGAAGTTTGTTCACCCAGTTCGGCCAACTGCCTACGTCTGGGGAGGACTATTCTCCAGTCCTCAATCCACTAATCACAAAGGTCTCCAAGTACACTCGGTTACAACTCCACGCAACCTATGCTACTCAACCTTGTGTGGATCACTGGACACGGTCAGAACAGGCTCTGACTTGTGTCTGCACACCCTCTACAAATGTCAATCTAGAATGGCTATTGTCTCCTCGAAACTCAGCCTATTCTAAACTACACTCAACTCTGCAGGGTTGCTGCAGCATCTGCTGTAGCACACAGCTGATGCACAATTGTCCGCGTCGCTCCAAGGCCTTCTGCCGAGCCGATCGAACGATTCCACGAGCGCTGCACACTCTGGAATACTCCCCCTTGCTCAGTGACCTCCTGCCACTAGCGAAAGCTGCCGCTTAGACACTCGACCGAGCCACACACCCGTCAGTTCTTCCACGGCCTTCCTTGATTAACCAACAAGCACCACTGCTCTGAATTGGCTTCCAGACCAAGCTCGGATCAGACTACGCAAGTCCTGATCTCCTTCTGCTTCTGTCACCACAGCTCTGCGCTCACGCTTCTGCTTTCGGATGATGATCGAAGAACTCGTCGCACACCAAAATACTCTCTCTGAATTCTGCGTATGCACTCGTGTATCCCTCAGCTTCGATCAACCTTTCTGCTCTGACCTGTTCTCCCTTAAATAGCAACGCCAGCTTCAATCAAGAACAGAATTTAGCAATGTCCCATAAAGAATCAATTATCTCCTAATTTTTAGGAGATTAGATTTGTTTTTGATCTCCAAAACAAATCTCCTTCTCTAGCTAGGAATTTCCCACTGGAATATTCTCTGCAGCACTTTAAAAGATTCTTCTGATGCTCTCCGCAGAGCTGCCAGGCTTTCTAGCCAAGCCCAGGTTGCTGCTGCTACTCGGACAGGTGTTGCAGCAACTTGAACAAGCTCCTGCTATAGCTTCTCCTTGTTCACTTGTGCTGGTTTTGTCAAACACTGCCATACTGCATCATCAACTTCTTCTCATCGTGTTAGCAATCTACCCCTTGAATTAATTCACACTGATGTTTGGGGCCCTGCTCTCTCTTCTTCTGGTGGATATTGCTATTATATTAGTTTTATTGATGATTACAGTCGTTTTTGCTAGGTTTATCTCATTAAATTCAAATCTGATGTAGAATTCGTTTTCTATGCTTTTCAAAAACATGTCGAACGTCTTCTCAATACCAGAATCCGTGTAGTACAATCGGATGGAGGTGGAGAATATTCTCGTCTTCATCAGTATTTTCGGCGTGTTGGCATTTCTCTTCGAATTTCCTGCCAACACACCTCCCAGCAAAGTCGCAGAACGTAAACATCGTCATATAGTTGAAACCGGTTTGGCTCTTCTCGCCCATTCCTCTCTACCTCTTCGGTTATGGGATGAAGCGTTTCTCACTGCTTGTTATCTTATAAATCGTATGCCAAGTCCCGGGCTTCACAATACTGCACCCATTACTCGCCTCTTTCAAATCACTCCGAATTACTCTTTTCCACGTACCTTTGGGTGTGCGTGTTGGCCAAATTTACGAAAATATAATGCTCACAAGTTTGCATTCCGTTCCACCATGTGCGTGTTCCTTGGTTACAGCAACTTGCACAAAGGCTATAAATGCCTTGATCCCGACACTTAGTGTTGTTCCCGACCTCACCCAATTAACCTCTTCAGTCTCCTTCCCCAATGATGAACCAGCTACTAAGAGTGCTCCTATGCGCATTTACGATCTGTCATTAATGTTATCTGATAACTCTGTTCCTTCCTATGTTCCTCCGCAGGTCCCGCCATGTCACATAACAACTTTTGGACATGAAAATATGCACTAGACCTTCTACATTGTGCAACTATGGAAAATTGCAGGCCCACTTCCACACCCATGTCTGAAACCGAGAACCTAGCTAAGGACTTTGGCCATCCGCTTGATGGTAACGATGTTTTAAAATATCGCAGTGCGGTTGGAGGACTACTTTACCTCACTCTTACGCGACCGACATTTCCTTTGCGGTGAATAAGGTGTGTCAGTATTTGTCTAATCCTACAGATGACCATTGGGAGGCTGTCCTCGCTTACACGGCTTAGCACCTTCATTGATGCTGACTGGGCAGGATGCTCCGATGATCGCCGTTCCACTAGCGGATTTGCTATTTTTCTTGGCTCTAATTTGATCTCATGGAGTGCAAAGAAGCAACTTACGGTTTCTAGGTCTAGTACCGAAGCTGAATACAAAGCCTTGGCTAATGGTACTGCAGAGGCCGTATGGATTAATCGATCCTCAAAGAGGTCGGTATTAAACAAAAACAGCTGCCAATATTGTGGTGTGATAATCTTGGAGCTACCTATTTGACGGCGAATCCTGTTTTTCATGCCCGCACAAAGCACATAGAGATTAACTTTCATTTTGTGCGCAAGAAGGTTGCTCAAGGCGCATTGGACGTTCGATTCATCTCCATAATCTAAACCGGCAACACGTCAAATGCTTGATCGCTTTCGTCACAATCTAAACCTTGTCCGTTGCGGTTCAAATTGAGGGGGGCATATTGAATGGCTACATTTAGACCATCTAATATTAGCTAGCTATTTTTGGATATTCTAAGAATAACTCCTTGTACATTGTATTGTCTAATATTTGTATCAATATAAGGAGAATAGTGGTAGGCTACCCAATAAGCCAACAAATAACAATTTTTTCCTTCAAACTGGGAGCTCCTGTCTTGTTTGTGAAGAAGAAAGATGGTAGCATGAGATTATGCATCGATTATCGGGACCTGAACAAGGTGACTATCTGCAAGAAATATCCTCTTCCACGCATTGATGATTTATTTGATCAGCTTCAAGGGGTTGTTGTCTTCTCAAAGATAGATCTACGTTCAGGCTACCATCAGTTGAAGATTAAAGCAGAGGACATATCTAAGATCGTTTTGCGGACAAGGTATGGACACTATGAATTCTTAGTCATGCCGTTTGGATTGACCAACGCCCCAGCAGCCTTCATGGACTTGATGTATAGGGTGTTCAGACCTTTCATTGATAAGTTGTGGTCGTGTTCATTGACGACATTCTCATCTACTCGAGGAGTGAGAAGGAGCATTTCGAGCATTTGAGATTGGCATTGCAGGTTCTGAGAGAACATAAATTATATGCCAAATTTAAGAAGTGTGAGTTTTGGTTGGAGCAAGTTGCTTTCCTCGGGCACATAGTGAGCAAGGATCGGTTAAAGGTCGACCCTCAGAAGATCGAAGCTATTAATGAGTGGAATCAACCAGCTACTATGACTGAGGTTCGTAGTTTTCTAGGCTTCGCAGGGTATTATCGAAAATTTGTTAAAGGTTTTTCTAGTGTGGCCTTGCCGCTGACACGACTTACCCATAAGAGCGCTAAGTTTGTGTGGACTCCCGAGTGCGAGCAGAGTTTCAAGAAGTTAAAGGAATGTTTGGTGACTGCACCAATCCTTACAATTCCGAAGCCAGGAGAAAATTTTACAATATATAGTGATGCTTCGAAGAATGGTCTTGGTTGTGTCCTAGAGCAAGAAGGAAACGTTATTGCTTATGCTTCAAGACAATTGAAACCTTATGAGCAAAATTACCATACACATGATTTGGAGCTAGCAGCTGTGAGTTACGCACTAAAGATTTGGAGGCATTACTTTTATGGGGAACGATGTGAAATCTTCACGGATCACAAGAGCTTAAAGTATATCTTCACTCAGAAATAATCAAACATGAGACAAAGAAGATGGTTGGAATTGCTAAATGATTATGACGGTTCCATCAAGTATCACCCAGTAAAGCAAACAGAGTAGTCGATGCCTTGAGTCGGAGGAGTTATTCTAATATAGCATCGCTTATCACCACCCAACAAAATATCTTGAAGGATTTTCAAAGATTGGATGTTCTACTATGTGAAAGGGATGTAACCTCCTTACTTTCAAATATCAGAGTTGAGCCTGATTACGTCGATCAAATCTTCCCAATCTAAAGACCAGTGGTTGCAAACTATCAAAGACATCATAGAGAGCGGCGTCCAAACTGCTTTCCACATTCATGACGATGGGTCAGTGCGATTAGGAAATCGGTTGTGTGTACCAGATGATCCTGAATTAAGGAAGAAATTCTCACTGAAGATCGTAGTAGCAGCTATTCGAAACATCCGGGCAGCACCAAGATGTACCAGGACTTGCGTCACAATTTTTGGTGGAAAGAAATGAAGAAGAATATGGCCAAGTTTATGGGGAAGTGTATTATCTGCCAAATGGTGAAGATTGAAAATCAGAGACCTGCAGGGAAGTTAATGAGCTTGAATCTACCAGAGTGGAAGTGGGAACATTTAACTATGGACTTTGTGACGGCTTTACCCAAGACTCGACATGGCAATAATGATCTATGGATAATTGTTGATCGACTGACAAAATCTGTACATTTCTTACCTTTTAAAGTGGGAACTACACTTGACAGTTTAGCAGAATTATATGTCGCCAAAATTGTGAGACTTCATGGTACGCCTGTGTCAATAGTTTCTGATAGAGACTCGAGATTTGTTTCTAACTTTTGGAAGAGTCTTGACAAGGCAATGGGAACTCGTTTGAGTTTCAGCATAGCGTTTCATCCTCAGACAGCGGACAATCCGAAAGGACGATTCAAATTCTGGATGTGTGCTGGATCATGGTGGCTTTTGGGACTTACGTCTTCCACTGATACAGTTCTCGTACAATAACAGTTATCAGTTGAGCATTCAGATGGCTCCGTATGAAGCCTTATATGGGAGAAAATGTAGATCATTTATATGTTGGGATGATGTAGGTGAGAGACAATCATTGGCGCTAGAAATAGTTAAAGATACAACTGAAAAGATTAATTAATACGTGAGAGACTGCGTGTTGCCCAGAGCAGACAAAAAAGTTATGCAGATACGCGTAGGAGAGATCTTGAATTTCAAGTGGGAGATCATGTCTTCTTGAAGGTGAGTCCAACTAAAGGAATTACAAGGTTTGGTATGTGTGGCAAGCTGAGTCCTCGTTTTATTGGACCCTTCGAGATTTTAGAGAGGATTGATTTACTGGCTTATAGGCTTGCCTTACCTCCTAATCTAGCCGGAGTTCATAATGTTTTTCATGTGTCCATGCTTCGGAAGTGTATTTCTAGTGCGGACCAAGTGGTGGAGTTCGAGCCCTTGAAAATTGATAAGAAAGACTTGTCATATATAGAACATCCGATAAAGATTGTGGATCGAAGGATCAAGAACTGAGAGTTTGAGACATCGAGTGATACCTTATGTTAAAGTACAATGGAACAATCATTCAGTTAGGGAAACAACATGGGAGCACGAAGAGGAAGTCAGAAAAAATTATCCCAACCTCTTCGAGGATTGGGGTATGCCAAGTTTAAAGGACTAAACTTTTTTTAAAAGGATAATGTAATACAATGAATTTTAATAGGAAAAATTAATACTTTGTATTACGATTAAGATGGGAAGTTAAAAGGTTGGGAAGGAGAAGAGAAAGAGAATATAGTTTCTATTTATTCTTATCTCCTCTTCAATTCTCTTCCTTTCTCATCCGTAACATGAATATATCTCTATCTGCAAGATATTCTAGCCAGCTCCCATGTTTGAAATGAATATATCCGTAACATGAATATATCCATCATTAGAGAGTAAATTTTGGGGGTTAAACAAGGTAAGTACATATCCTCTCGACGTATATCAAGAAGAGGGATTGAGAGTTTGAAATGGTCATTCTCAGAGGGCAAGGTCATAAGAAAGAATCTTTTCAGGACTGGTTGAGCGGCTAACTTCATAGAGGTATGTAATCAACTATGTCATGATGTTTTCGAAATAAAAACCAGTTCTGATGACTGATTTTAAAAATGACGTAACTTTTGTTTTAGTTATTTAAATGGGATTATTCTTGATTCTAAATTATTCTAATTAGAGCAAGCTTTCCAACGGTATATTATGTGCATATTGATTCAATCTGAGTCTTTCTGAAAATGGGTTCAAACTTGAAACTGAAACTGTTTTTATAAACTCTAGACAATTCTGACGAATAACTTTCAACGAAGAATAACTTCTTGTTTTCTGATTCAAATTGAGTGGTTTTAAATTACATGATGTTCTACACAGAAGTAGCTTTCTAACGGTATATTGTATGTGTGTTGATTCAAACCGAGGGATGTTTAAATGGGATTGAAAAGTGAGGTTTAGAATCTGTTTATTGTACAGACAGTTCTGGTAGTAAATTTTGAAATGGATATAAATATTTACTTCAATGTTCAAACTTAGTGTTCTTGAGTTATATCATATTCTACTTGAAAAGAACTTTCTAAAAATATAAAAAACATGCTCTAATACATTGTGAGTTATTTTAATATTGAATTTGAAGTTAGGACTCGTAATCTGAAATTTGCTGAATGTTGTCTTGGTTTTCTTTGATTGAATGGCAATAATTTTGCTAAATGTTCTACTCAAATGGCAGATTGGTCCTAGGCTATAATATCAATGTATCATGTATGTTGGATGTTTGTGGTGCTTTAGAGTTCAATTGTATTTGGTACTGATTGTAGGTGCTTGTTGACTTGAGTTTTCGCGTGATCTAGTGTTGTTAAGAGTTCATTTGGTGTGCTTTCGAGGTAAGTAATACGGACCCGTTCTAGTTATTTCTTAAATTTACCTAGTAAAACTATATGGCGTATCCATTAATTTCAAAAGCTTCTTTTAAAATCGGATCATGATTGTAATTCCTTGTGAAATTATTCGGCCTCGGTAAGTAAAACTTCTCTTGTCGTATCATATGTAAAACTCGTCATATCTCGTCTTATTTCTCTACTCGTGTTTCATGTATCGTTCATATTTAACTCAAGGCTCAGAATTTGATAACGATTCTCGTTGATTAACCATAAGGCGAAATATGGTAATCATGTTGCCTAGTCGTAGGGCGAAATACGACAATAGTGTCCCGGGACCCATGCATGCGTGATTGGATTGTGTAGCTGTTCTGCTTGTTTGAAATGTTTCGTTCTTCATGTCATCGTGTTACAAGTTCTTTAGTAAGCTCATCTTTAAAAATTCTCTCGTTTAAAAGATCAAATGTTATTTTTAATACACATCTCTATATACTGTCATGGTTCTTATTCAATTCTTTAAAATATGTGTGACACTCATGATTCGGCTAGTTGGATCTATGTTACTTACATGAGCCTTGGGATTATGTTTTCCATGTTTACATTTTTCAAATCCTGAAGACTAGACCTTTGGGGGGAACGAGTGAGAGACGTGCTAATAAAGGAAATGAACAATAATAAGCGTTTCTTACAGTCTTCAACATTTTACTAGTTCATGGATTTTATATTATCAGACTTTTTTTAATTAAATAACCACATGCATGAAATTGGGAAATCTAGTATGAGTTTGAATCTTTCATTATCTGTAAGCATGATTGAAACTTCGTACGTCCATTGGTGGTTTAAGAGACGTGGGGCCGATGAGACGTCTTTTAAAGATAAAAGGTTTTGGAGCATTACAGGCATACTCGTGTAACACACTATACATCTCCCTATCATCCGCACCATAACTTATGTAGTATCTATAGCAAGTAACTATGTTTGGATAATCATGCCCAAGATCCTCATACACATATCTCTCCATCTTTAGAGAGTCGAAGCTATCCGTGTATGCTAACTTGACCACCAACGTCTCCGAAAAATTTGGTTCGATAGCTAAATAGATTTTGGCGTGTGCTCCCTCCATCAGCAGCTGTTGCTTGACGATCCATGAAGCCATAATGTTGTTCTCTAAATCACCAGGAAAAAAAACCATCTGCAGGAAACCAAGACTGATGAGCTTTACATGGATATTGCAGAATGGGCACTTGGGTTTATATATATAGTTCGTTTTTGGAATCAGAGGAATCTTAGTAGTTTTTGTACAAACGAATCTTTCTAAAAACACATAACAGAGACTTGTGGCCACGTATTTCAAATATAGAACGTGTTCTTTTGATCTTAAGTATTTACTTACGTGCTTAACTTAATCTAACTTAACTTTATTCAACTTAACTTAAAATTTTAAATTATTATTCATCACCACAACAAAACTACCACCACCACCCCATTACCTTAACATCACAATCACCACACAACCACATTATCACCACCACACCACTACCACCCCATTACCACACCACCACCATCACCACACCACCACAACACATTCACACTACTACCACCACCACCACCCCGCTACCTTAAATTCACAACCACCACACAACCACATTATCACAACCACACCACTACCACCTCATTACCACACCACCACCATCACCACACCATCACAACACATTCACGTCACCACCACCACCAACAACACCACCACTCTACTACCACCACCATTACCCCACTACCTTAACTTGACAACCACCACACAATCACATTATCACCACCACCACCCCACAACAACCCACACCACCACTATAAAAATACTACCACCACCACACAACCACAATATCACCACCACCACCAAAACAATACCACCACCACAACAACCCACCATCAACACAACACCATACCATCACCCCACAACAACACATCCACACCTCCACAACACCACACCACCCCATTACCACACCACCACCACCACCACAACACATTCACACCACAGCCACCAACAACACCACCATTTCACTACTACCACCACCACAACCATCAACAACATCACCATTCCACTGCTACTACTACCACCACAACACCACCACCACCATCACCACGCCCCCCTCCCCCACCCCCCCCCCCCCCCCCTCCATTACCCACACCACCATCTCACTACCTTACCATCGCAACCACAATATCACCAACCACTACCTAGGGGCGGAGACAGGATTTCAAAATAATCCGGGCTAATTTTTTCGTAGGTCGGCTAAACGAGTCAACCCTATTAAGTTCCACAAATTATATCGAACATATGTCTTAATCACCATACATCACTCACCGGTCAGTGAGCATGGTTTAAAACACTCACCAAGCTAAATTAAAAAAACTCTAATATGACTATTAAAATTGTACTTTAAAAGATAATTTTTGATAGAAACACTATAATAATTATTACTCAAATATAAAAAGGTATTTCAAGATCAACTATCTAACCATGATATGTTGAATGTCTAGAAGATCGATGAAAATACACTTGGGAGTAAATATAAAACTCTTTGAAACTGTCAAAAAAGAACGCAAGGAAGTAGTTAAAATAGTAGTTTATATTGTTGATTTGGCTTAATTCTCAAATTAACATCGAATCCAATCATAATACGAAAAAACATATTGATTGCATCAATAATGTTTTGATGCTGGGTATTGATATAAGTTGGGTGTTTATTCTGAATCTATAAAAATGAATTGCAAATAAGTTATATTACAATATTAGAAAAAAATACCACTTAGAAACAAATTAGGACAGATTTTTTATTTAAAAATACTATTGACATTAATTAGCATTTTGCGAAAACATCATCTCTATGAGAGTTCTACTAAATAATGGATCAAATTCATGATAGCAATATATAATGTCCATAGCAAAGAAAAGTATGTTTTGCACTAAAACACTCAAATAATAAAAACTAAACGGACTATAAGTAACATGATTTTTAATTCTGTAGTTGATCACTATATTCGATCAGAAAACCTCTTGAAGTATCGCTCCACTCATTCTAAATAAAAATGAGAGTGCTAAACTTTAACTTTATTATATTTAGGGAATGTTATTTTGACTTTAAATTTCAATCATTAACGTCAATTATGATCAATTCAATTTTGTTAGTTTTGATTACTTAAATTTAACATTTACTTCAATTACTTTCAGTTTAGAAGAACATATCCTTATAAAGAAAAAATATTTTTTAATCAAAATTAAAAAGTCCATTTTTTTTTTCAAAAAAACTACCTGGGCTATAGCCCGGGTAGCCTTTATGCTCCCTCCGCATCTGCCACCACCACCACCACAACCCATCACCACAAAAATACTACCACCACCACCAATACCACAACACTACCACCACATTACCACACCACCACCACACCACTATAAACATCATTACCACAATACTTCCAAAACCACAACAACCGAACACCACAAATACAACACACCATCAATAAAAAATAATATGTACTTTATTTAACTTAAATTTAGTTAATTTAATTTAATTTATGTTAACTTAATTTATTTATTTAAAATTTAAATGTAAAAGAATGGGACCTAAGATTGATTGATTGGCTCATTAATCTTCATTTTTTAGAATGGACCGGTCTATCCTCCAAGCCCAATAGATATTTAGAAAATTACGTGCAAGTCATGTTTGTGCAAGTCATGAGCAGTCACGGCGTCCAAGATGGTGGACAATAATCTGAAAAAAAAAAAAAAAAACTACGTCAGAATAAGAAGAGCAACAAATATTGTTTTTTAAGGAAAAAGATGGAAGGAAAATAAAAATGGTGTTTTTATCCTTATTGACACGCCACCACAATATTCGTATATTTATTTTCTTCCCCATCCTAATAATCCTTATGTATAAGAATGATGGAGACGATGATGTGTGCCACTTCCAAGCTTTTCCTAGGATGTATTTTTCTAATTTAAATGGATTATTGCAGTCTGTAAATACCATGTTAAATCTAAAGTAGTGACTCTGCCTTGGACATATATTCCTCGAATTTGGTGGCACCATGGGCAGAAAGGAAGGCTAAGGGTATTGGCTAGGTGAAACTCGTGTCATTTTAATGTCTTTATCTAATTAAGATAAACATGTACAATAGAGAGTGAGTATGCAAAAGCTCAATAATAATTGGACAAATATGTTAGCTAGCTTGTTCCTGGATAAATTAATTTCATAGTGGATAAACGATAGCAACCTTGTTGACTGTACTTTTGAATTTGTAACCACAAAATTTGAAAGCGATTTGACCAATCAATTTGGCAGGATGAGCGAGCATACGACATCTGTAATTGGTCCATCAAGACCAATATTCGAATAGAAACTCTACATGCACAAAACCTAAGCCAGCACATGAACATGTATAATCTAATGCAAGTGGTTGTGGTCTCAGGTGGTCATTTAACCATATGACACTTCTCTAACTTGTAAGCTTCGGTTCAATTATAAGCTACGTGATCAAATGAGTACGTTTTAATTTGAGGGGCATCTAAAGATCGATTCCCCACACTGACCGACAAAAGTGTGTCAGTTAAAAAACAACAATCTTACTATTGTGTGTCAATCCACTTTTATAAGATTTAGTATTGTTTTTCACTGTTTGTCGAGTCATAACAAGTCTCATGATAATATGCATGGCAGTAAAATACAGAGATAAATGACTCCGTGCATGTCGAACCACCACAAATATTATGTTCCACAACTCGAACACAGCTGCACTAACTTGTGCACCACGTTACGCATGAAAATTGGCGATCCAACAACCTTAATCTCTCATTATCCACCTCAATCAATCATTTGATTTCAATAACTCATGCAATGCAGTGCAGCAACACTAAATACTTGGTCCGATAAGCCAGGAATGGAAGGCAAACGACGGCGTTTTGTTTAGGGGAACCATAGAATGATGCAGGAAAGAGCTTTCGTGTCACGTAATCATACGAGCTATAATAATTAGGCGACGACAGGACTCGTGTCCCTTGACTTGTTGACTCATCAAAATTGAAACATACCTAATAAGCTTTGTCGCGTTTGACTTAATATCTCCAAATAATTAATCAAAATATTAGGAATGGAATGTAATAATGGCAGTAAAATATAATTAATTATGATGCTATATTGTTTTATGTTTGAGATTTATATTTATGACATAAGTTTTTTATTATTAAAATTCTTTTACAAATAAAAATACATCGTATAACATCAAACCCACAAGATCTGAATCCATAGGAAACTACGTTATCATAAAGCACTGATTTGGTTCGGCATCTTATTGGGCATGTAAAACTGTTACATTCAAAGTGCAACGTGCGATTGAATCTAAATGTGTACAAAATAGAGTTCGTCGGTCGAGTAGGATGAGTAGTGCATCAGGTGCCACGTAACACTTGGTCGAACAGACCAAGAAAAATCGGTGGTCCAAGCTGACCATCGCCGCACGTGATTGTCACGTATCCGTTTTAATAAGGTACTGTAAAGTCAAGAACGTCTGTAACATGTAGGGTTTCCATATAAGACAGATCTTCATTAGTGGTCGTGTTTATAAACTGATAAATATCTGATTAGAGTTTTAGTGCCTTGTCATCTTTGATCCAACGGCTGTGGTTACATCTGGGATGTTGATCCTTGATTTTGAGATAGTGGAACATCGTTTCGACATGACACGTGCAGTTGCTGACAGTGTTCCGTGTTTAGTGAGTACTCATTATTATTTTCCTTTTAAATTCAAAAATTGCACATTAAATTTGAAGCACTTTACTCAACTGATTTACGTTAAAGATTTTGCATTAAGTTGATGCATTTCGGTCCAATTTGGATATGATATAATTTGTGACCCATGTACTTTTGTTCATTTTTAAATTGATGTAGTTTAAAATTGACACATTTTATTCCAAAATGATCTCGAGCCAACTTTTCTCTCTTGAAACTTTGTATGTTTCTATTCGATTTTAAGCTCAAACAAATATGTTTATTTAATAAGTTCGTTTTTATTGAAACATATACGAAATGTTTAGATAGTATGATTTTGTAACGAGCTATCAAATCGCAAAATTATTTCTTATACGAAATGTGTGAAAAAGGAAAGCCATAGAAGATGCGCAGACGGTTTTAAATGTAACGGCCAGTGGGGGCCACTAAAACCCACGTGGCAAATTAAGCATATATAAAGGCTGTTTTGGTCATTTGCAAACGTAACAACATTCATCATTGATTTCAGCTCGTCCTTGAATCATTTGCTTGTTCAGCTCTCACTCAAAAATTCGATAAAAATCGTTACACATTTCAATCAAATTTATCGAGATTTGAATAATGAAATGTTACAATTGGGACTGACGAAATTTTGTTAAACAGTAACGAAACCGATTCATTTTACGCAACATAAATAAGTTCTTGATTCATTTTGCGGATTTGATGAGGGTTGAGTGGTTGAAATCAGCATATATAAAAAGGTTAACATATGGTCGATATGTAGCCCAAAGGTAAATTTAAATGAGGCGGATGGTAATTTTATCTAGATGTAAATTCTTAGAAGCGAGAAGGATAGAAAATATACGCTTATTTACTTTTTTATTGCAAGAATAAACTTTAATTTCGTAGGATCAAGTTAAACATACAACACTGTTTTGATGGAGGTAGGTGGAAGAAAGCATATTGATTTATTATCTGAATTGAAAATACTCGTACACACAAGTTTCAAAATAACTCAAACTGAACGAAATACAAATACTCTGAAATCAAATGAAAAACAATGGATTGGAAGAGAGATGAAGGAGAGGCTGGTGAGGGATGTTATTGAAGGTTGGAGGGATGAGGTGAGGTGTGTCGTTCTCCGTCGTCCAAAGCCCTTTTATAACATAAAATGTTGATCAACTTGTATTATTGTCTGTAGAAATTAATTACACAAGACACTTTTCAGTGATACTGCCATGAGAAAACTTTGCAGGGGAGGACGTTTATTTTTCTTGTGTGGGACCCACTATGGGTTTTTCAACATTTATGTAGTTTTACCCTTGAGCAATGATGAAGTGAAGTAAGAAAATGAATACAAAGTAAAGTTGTCGTATTAGATTTAGGACACAATTTTATAATGATATGAAAAATTTGTTACAAACGCGAGACGAAGAAACATGAGAATGTTGCAGTTAAAATCGGAGTTACTAATAAATGAGATGAATTGTGATTCAAACAGAGAAATATATGATTGAAAAACGAGGATATTTTTCTGTAAAATCACGAGGAAATGCATGGAAAAGAAATATGAGGATGTTGATCATTCATTCATATACTGCATTTTTCTTCAAAACCTAACCACATAAGCACACTATCTATATATACCTCTGCTATCAGCTTTCAGATCAATCACAAAGAAGAGAGTTTTAAGAAGACATCCAAATCTCTCTCTTTCTTCTCCAAACAAGTGTCTTCTTGAGACAAGAAAATCTTTCTCCTCGAAAATGGTGCTCCTGACTTCTCATCAGCTAGCTACTACCTTCGGCATTCTTGGTATATCTTCATCTCCTTAATTTGATTCACTGCTACTTCTCAGCTGATCCTAACTTTGTTCTTTATTCTTGATACAGGAAACATCGTCTCCTTCATGGTGTTCTTGGCCCCAATGTAAGAAGAACCCAACCCAACTACTCTTTCTCTACCACCTTTCTTCATTTCCATGCTCATTCAATTCATGCCTTGTCATCTCAGGCCAACATTCCATCGAATCTACAAAAAGAAATCCACAGAGGGATTCCAATCCATCCCATACTCCGTCGCCCTGTTCAGCTGCACCCTACTTCTCTACTACGGCTTCTTGAAAACCAGCGGCGGCCTCATGATCATCACCATCAACTCCATCGGCTGCGCCATGGAGGCTGCCTATCTTTCCATCTACTTGATATACGCACCAAAATCTTCAAAGGTATCTCGTCACCTTCTTTTTATTACTAAAACTCAACACAAAGCTCGATCATGATCGGTACGTATTTCTGCAGACTCAAACTGCAAAATTCCTCGTGGGGTTCAATCTGGGAGTGTACGGAGCAATCAGCCTCACAACATTCCTCTCCTTCCACGGCCCGCTTCGCGTGTCCGTTGTTGGCTGGATTTGCGCCATCTTCTCCGTTCTCGTCTTTGCAGCCCCCCTCAGCGTCATGGTAATAACCACATATATCATACGTGTTCGAAATTTGAAGACATTCTATTCATTCATGGTTTTTGCAGAGGCTCGTGATCAAGACAAAAAGTGTCGAGTACATGCCCTTCGGTCTATCATTCTCTCTCACTGTCTGCGCTGTCATGTGGTTCTTCTACGGCATGTTGATCCGAGACTATTACATTGCTGTAAGACATTAATAATCACTCATCTTTATCGTCATTGAACAGCAAATAATTGATGATGATGATGTCATGTCTGTATCAGCTGCCAAATGTTCTTGGCTTCACATTCGGGATCACTCAAATGATCCTCTACGCGATCTACCGCAAACCCTTCAAGAAGATCCTACCCGAGCAAAAGACCTCGCAGCAGCCATCCGCCACGGACGTCGAGCTGTCCAGCTCGAAAAAGCCCGCTGCACCAAAATCCTCGGAACACGTCGTAACCGTGATTGAAGAGGAGGTTGTGGAGGAGGTTGGAGTAGTGGCCGAGCCAGACCGCATGGTTAACATCCATCAGCCCATGCCGGTTGCGGTCTGCGTGTGAATTTCTGGAAACTTGAAACGACGTTTATGGTTCGTTCTACACTCTGCATCTTGTCTCTACCTATGAGAGTTGGGTAGTGAACAAGTGTCGTGAAAATGGAGCTTTATGATGAGAGGATCTAGAACTTCCTCAATAACTAACTGTCATCCCACCAATGTAGCAACAGACTGTATTTTTTTTTTCCATTTTTGGGAGAACAGTTGTACCATGTTTATCTCTGTTGTTGTACAATAATATTGCAACTGTGTCCACACATGTTGCTGCACTACATTCTGTAGCTACTGAGTGACCCCTTCAATCAAACCTTCCACTTCTCGGATCCTCGTCTTTTGATCATTCAGTAGACAATAAATTGTATTGTTGATCGGAACGTGATCTAATAATAAAAGAGACGTCAAACATTTCAATCATTAAAGTTCGTTTCTGGACGGCACATAGCAGAAATTCTGATAGGATTTAGAATAGAATATAGAAAAAAAACATATACGGCAACGAAACGTTGTGTTTCATAAAAACTGGGATTTAATCTCAGCCCATTCATTTAAATCAACGGCTACTAAAAACCAAGGTTATATATTTTTAGATATATTTGCACATAGGAAAAGTAGCTAGTGCCTAGCGTGCCCCTATTTTTTGTGATTTTAAATGAAATGTGGGAATGTGGATTCATCTTGGGATTGTGTGGTTGGTAGGGGAACACTTGTAGTAATACAACAAAATGTATAGGGTCTACTTTGAAATTTTATTTAAACAATATTTTGTATTTCCAATATTGCAAACAATTATATCATGAACACTGGAAATTGCTATATTTAATCAACAAGTTGTGGAGTATAACTTCCATATTATATTTGTCGTCTTTAAGAAAAAGGCATTGTATGTGTTGTGTTTCCTTTAATATTTTAGTGCTTTGAATTCCCACGCATTGACCTATTTTGACCAAAGAATTCAAGACTTATATTGTAGCCCAGTCTCATCAAGTATATATACATAATTATGTTGTAAATATTGGAGCACTTAAAACTTATTTAGTGCAATTAATAGATTGGAAGATCAACCCAAGCATTCAATTATCGTGTAGGACAATCTTAATAATTTGAGTTTAGTTTTCTGATTTTAGATGTTTCATTTATGTGGTTGTTACTAGGTAAACTCATCGAATATTTATACCATTCAATTTTATTTAGGCTTTTATGCAAACTCTAATCAAACTGCACTCATCTCACTTTCATAAAGTGTAACCAATAATTCAATGATAACTAATGATTTCCTTACACAATCTTCTACTTCATTAGAGCATTTGCACCGGCGTCATTTTATAGTATTTGTTGCTGATGTGATGCAGTTGCTCAAAGAGTGATTAGTAACTTCTGATTTGGAACCTGTCAGAACAGCTGCTGTTTTAGCAGCTGCCCAAGGATAAAAGTAAATGAGCTTGGGGTTATTTTGGGCTTAAATTCAGCCAATTTTGAACAAATGTGAGAACTTTGAATAATACTTAATTGAATTGTAATCAATTATTTGTTTCAACGACCATATTTTCTAACGGCCATGGTGTAATGGAACGTAAATCTGCACCGTTCATCTAAATCTAATTAAATGGTCCAAATTAATTTATAACGGAAATATTTTTGGAAAATTGAAAAACAGTCTTTAAAAACATATGCTGAATTATTTTCAAATTTATAACATGTAGTCTATAATACACACTTCTTTTACTCATAACTCACACAGATTCATCTACATTTCTCTTATTCATCTCTCTACTTCTTATATTTTTATAAACTTCAAAGACTCATTTACCTAAAATGTCTCATTCTTGGTCCATGGCCGAAGATGTATAATTGTGTGTCTCATATTGTCGACAGTCCGTTGATCCAATTTCTGGTAACAAGTAAAAGATTGATAAGCTATGGGAAAAACTTTACATCGATTTTCACAACAATTGAGAGTCAAATACTAACCAACCTAGAAAGGAATTGAGAGCGGAAGTGTCACTTACTTCTCGTTTTTGCAAATTGAAGGTAAACTTGATTTATTGGGGGTCTTGTATTTCCTACGCACAAAGAACAAGGAATCTGGATGCAATTTACAAGACGAAGTATATATATATATTTATATTTAAATTGATTTTTAAAATAGTATTTTAAAATTGTAATGTTTACTTTATTTGATTAATAGATAAGAAAAGCTCAGATTATGTATGTCTCAAAATAGAAGAAGGAATTCATACATTTTCCATGTTGGGAAGTAGTGAATGATCATCAAACTTTTGTTCATATTGATAGTAGTGCTCCGCCATCTTACACATAGAAAACGATTGCTCCTACGGAAACATTTGCTCCTTCTACTAATGAGGTGTACCAAAATGTGAGCATTGAAGATCTTAACTTTTCTACACTCGAAAATAATCTCAAGTATTCAGCAAGTCCAGTTAGACTTCCTAGAATAAAAGCGGCCAAATAAACAAGAAGAAAAGGTATGCAAGTCGAGAATAAACGCCGTGATGATGCTTTAGAAATTATGGTGACTCCTCTATCCAAGCGGTATTTTGCCAAAAAAAAAGCATTGATCATGCAACATTATGGTGACAATGATGGGCAAGGGACTTCAGTAGATATTGATAATTATTATCGTCATACTCGTAATCTTAACTTCGACGAGTAGAATAATTTAGTTTAGTACGATATGAAAGATTAAGACTATTGAATGACATACTTTATAAATTAAGACGATTGAAAGACATTATTGATTGAAGACATAACCGGTTTCCATCATTCAATTATGCTTCACCAAGTCACTTTGAAGTTCTGTGTGTAGATATGCCGATTGAAGAGTATTAAGACGATTATGAAATGCTTCTGATCTTTCAGCTCTTTCAACTGGATCATGATGAATCCGGTTACCTTCGGCAAAATTGTTGTTGTCAAAAAATAGGCCGTGCGACAAATAATCTTCTAACAAATTGTATGTCTTTGTAGATTTGGTTGACGACGAGGGCGAAAATCGTCTTCATCACCAGTTGTTGTTAACGCGGCCGCCTGAATGATGAATGAATTAGTTATTGCATCACTTACTCTTCTTTGTTGTTGATACCACCTTCTATTGCCATCAAAATCAAGCGGATGATGAGTAAAGTAGTAAGAATATAAAATAATAGGTTTGGTTGTATAATAGGTATATTTATAGGAAGTCCTGGATTAGAAGAAAATCTAATCCAATAATTCAACCGATAAAAGATAAAATTCAAACAATTTCGTTATCTAACTAACTACATACACGTGTCACACGCTTAATATACAAAATCTTATCCGAAATCTAAATCAATAATATATAGAATTTAAATTTTTAATTATCTTAATGTATTTATATACGTATATGATGTCGATGAAGTAACTATTTGATTAGAAATATCATATTAATTTTTTAAATTATGATTTAAAAATAAAAGTAGAAATATTTTATTCCTGAATAGTACAAGGAGGTGTTGAATTCTGAACTGGTGCATAAAGTGTGAAATTGGCACTGCGTTGATATTGTCGAGATACCACAGTTTGCTTCAGCAGCTTCTGCCGCTCGGTTGCTAACGCTTTGGTTGGCCAAACCTGAATAACACGAACAATTTGTTCACTCAGTATAACAACAGCCTATGTCTGGGGAGGACAACTTTCGGTCTTCAAGATTTCACTATCTCAGTTAGAGTACACCACTACTCCTAACCTAGTCGAAATCTTCACTTAATCTGTCAACACAGACTAGCCTTCACTATCAATACACTCCAGTAATAGATAGCTAACGACATGATCACATAGGCTCAACCTATCCTATTCCAACGTGTTACAACGGATGCTACAGTAACTTCTTCCGTTAAGTTGCTGACGCTTCTATTGATGACTTCTTTAAGCACTCACGGTTGAGTAGTCGAACACTCTACGCTGCTCTCCCTCGATCAATGACCTCTCGTCACAATCAAGAAGCACGCTCGGACAGTCTGCGCAAGCTGCACTTCGCAAGTGTCAACCCTTCGGAATGTCAACGAGGCTCCGCTCCAGTCGACTCCCTTGAATCAATATAGGATCAGACTACTCAAGTCCTGATCACTTCTCAGCTCAAAACACAACTAAAGCTCCAGCACTTCTTTGATTTCGTGTGTGTGTTTTCTTCGATTCGGTTCTGTTCTTTGCTTCGATGTCTGCCTGCATATGTAGCTTCAACACCTCAGCAACTTTAGTCCCAAGCAATAATGCTACCTTCTGAATTCTTCCCTGGATTCCTGGAAGATTATTGAGATTCGAACCCACTCCTGGATTACTGGAAGGTGCTGCGATCTTGTTTCCTAAAACACAATTTGGAAACAAATCTCACCTGCCTTCATCCGAGCTTCTTGCCGAATAACTCTGGTCAACTGGAACTCCACTCTGACCATTGCTACACTGGCAGAAATCACCCGGACATCCTCCGAGCTCCTCCAGATTGATCGACTACAAAGAAACTCTCTTAAAGCGTTAGCCTTGAAACGTCAGGGGATGCTATAGCCTCTTCTGGTTCTTGTTTTGATCCCTTCTGATCATCTGTACCAGCTCCAATATTCACAGGATGATATAGCTTCTTCTGGCTCTTTTATTTTGCCAGTCTGCATTTGCACGTTCCAGCTTCTGGTACCACAAGATGTTGTAGCCTCTTCTTCCGCTCGGCGTCTTCCGCTTTGTCAAAGATATCATATCCGTAACAAAATGCAAAGGGAGGAGGTGATGTTTGTCTAGAAAGTGCTGAATGAACACTTTCTCCATTCTAAGAAGTGCTAAATGAGTGCATAAGCTCTTAATTGGCCCCTTGCATTACATCTATCAATTTGATGCATGGGCAAATTGACAATGTCCAAACTTGCGTGCACAAATGATAAGTTGCATCATCTCACAACCACTAACTACTATGTATTTATGACCACATCATATACATATCATTGCAATATATACATCAATTAATCATTACCGAACTCTCAATCATATATGAAAGAAACTCCATTAATATACCTAATGGCCACCTTTTGCCCTAGTACGTATCAGTGATGGAACCACTGAAAGATGGCGTGCCTTTTCGATTTGAGGAATAGAATATGTAAATCAAGAAGTGAAGGATAGATTTTGAAACTCGATTATAATAACGAATATGTGTATCTGCTAGGGTTTCGAATTTAGGGTAGGAGTCAGATCATCAACATGGCCTCTGAGGTTTTGATCAACACTCACAGCATGTGGATTTTAGTGATTTGATTTCATGTACACATGCATAAAGAAATGACATAGAGGAGTCCAAAATTTATAGACACAGAAACAAAACAATGTATATAAATATTAGGGTTTGTTTGTGGTGCCAACTCACTATGATTTCATATGGTTACAAATTCAATCAGAGGAAGCGACCAAGGACACCACACCAATAGAGACAATGTTCTTATCATCAATCCCTCTACTTGTATTCATCAGATCCTTATCTAGCTAGCTACATCAAACTGCAGTTCAAATGATTGAATCTTTGATATATCTACATGACACTTTGGATCTGACAATCTATACTTAGCACACACAACGAGGTTATGTATCTAGATGAGTTCGGGATGGATAGACTAACCATGAACTTTGAGAATACGTGTAGGAGGGTGGTGTCACTATCTTGAAGGTGATATAACCCTATACGTGGGTCATTTTCCAAAAATGATCATTGTGGGAGATCCTTATAGTTTGAATTCATGATTATCTTTTCAAGCACAATCAATGACAGGAGGACTTTGAAAGCGGTCTAATTCAGTGGCTCAAATTCATGTTATCATCTCATCTTTCTTCTTCTTTATGCGGGTATCAAACCTCGAGTAGTTCCTTGTCATGATGTCTGGTTCGTGAAAGTTTATGCATGTCCACAAAATGTTCTATCTAGACACTTAATCACATTATCTAGTGTTGGTTTAGGGTTATAAAATTTCATTAGTTACACCATTGAGTTGGGTATTTGATAAAGTATATATTAATTTTTATAACTGAATATGAGACAATTAAAAATAGGGATCACAAAAAAAGAACTGATAAACTAGCCGTAACATCTCGACGCTGCAGCAAAGACTAATTGCTCTACATCCATAAGTGAAAAATAATAAACTTTTTTATACTAAATTATAAAAATTACGATTCGTAAGTAAGGACGTTTTTCATAATAATGACATTTTAGTTCCCTAAATAAGACGGCCGATATGCGGACACCAAAAATGATGAATCCTAAATTCAGTTTAAAGCCCACATTTTATGTTTTCGATACGGCAAAGGTTCATCGATTGAACCGTGGCTTTGGGGGCCGGTATTCTAATGGGCTTCATATCGGCCCAATATGCGAACAGTCGACCGTTACTGTGCATTTTCCAATCTGTGTCGGCAAAATTGTTGTCGGGGATGACAGCATCTGGATTGAGCCACCGCAAAAATTGCGCACCTGGTTTGTGTATGTGCCCGCCGACCAGCTAATCTGAGAACACTAGTACGAGTAACAATGCTGATTCTCAGATGGAAGAGCCGTGATGTTTCAGGTGAATTTGATTATATGCATGATTGTATTTGGGTGAAGTGGAACATGAGGAGCAGGTAGCATTTATTCTAGTTGAAGTGCAGTGGATGTCGGCAAGAGAGTTCAAAGCAGGAATGGTCGTTAAATGGTTGACTGGTAGATTTCATTGCAGCGGAAGCACTTTTGGTAGAGCCTTACATACTAAGTTTTTCCAGTCATTATAAATAGGAGCTTATCAGTTCTTTATCTTTTCAATCTAACATTTGTGTTTACATTGCCTCTGCTTGTCTTTTCTAACAAGGGTTTTAGTAATGGGACCGGGTGGAGGCGGACCTGGCGGAGGAGGACCGGGTGGAGGCGGGCCTGGCGGAGGAGGACCTGGTTGGGGAGGACCGGGTGGAGGCGGACCTGGCGGAGGAGGACATGGATGGGGAGGACCGGGTGGAGGTGGACCTGGCGGAGGAGGACCTGGATGGGGAGGACCGGGTGGAGGTGGACCCGGGTGGGGAGGACCGGGTGGAGGCGGACCGGGAGGTTTCGGCCCTGGACCCTTTGGGTGCTTAGCCGGTATCTGTGACATGATTGGTTCATGGTGATGTGCATGTTGAGTTGTTGCTTCATAATGTTGATAGTGTAAGTTTAAGAATTGAAGAAAGACATTGGTTACTAATAAAAATAGCAAACTTATTTTTGCAGTTTATCTTGCTTGTGCTGCTGCTGGCTGCTGCGTGATTGCTTTCGTGGACCTCCCGGCGGTCCTCGTCCGTTCTGATCTGGTCCCCAGCTGATGTTCGAATAATGCATTGAGTTTTTGTTGAATTGCTTATTTGGAGAGGAAATGTGATATCCGACTTTTTGTTATAAATTCTTTGTGTTATTAATAAAATTCATAACAAAAAATTTGCATTAAGTTGGTGTTTTAATGTTGTATGTCGAGAATATCTGGTGATCACGTCATAAATTTGAATAATAGTTTGTTATGATATATTGAATTAAAAAACTGTGATTCTTGAGCTTAAACTTTTGAATCACATGAGGATATGATCTGGTTTATTGAGCAAATTCACAATTATTAATAGAAAACAACTGATATATTTCTACTTGCAAGCACTCTTACATATCAGGATCCCAGATGCTGGGGAATGGCTTGTTTTGGATCCCTCAACTACACCAAAATTCCCTTTAGATCATTTAAAAGACAGATCTTTAATGTCGTGTTAACCGTCTTATGCTACAAGCAAAATTATCGCATTGAAATTAGTACTCAAAAGTCTTGCTTATTGTTGCATTTCAATAAAGTTTTGATAATGTAAAAAATATAATACAAATTCTGTTTTTGTTTTCACTACGTCTCTAAAAACATAGCTTTCACATTAGGACGATCAGCATCTTGGTTCTTGCTCGACATAGCTTTCTTTCTACAGCCAGAACGTGACCAGGGACATATTTCCCTAATGCAGGACTCAGTAAAATGTTTGGCTTCCCTTCCAAACGTGACCAGGGACACCTGGTGTCTTTGAGCAGATGTTAAAGGAGCTCTTCTAGTATGTCCTCCTTCATCTCCCAGTGGCGAAGCCAGGATTTTCTTGGATCGGGGGCAAATTATTTTAGCAAGTCGGAAATTTGTTACCGGGGGCATAGATTTAAAATTACCGGGGGCAATTTGTTATAAACCTAAAAAAATTCAAGCTAATCATAGATAATATAACGTAAATTTACAAAATGACCGGGGGCGGCCGCCCCCCCTCCTCTTCATGTGGCTTCGCCACTGTCTCCACCATAGTCTGAATCAATCATTTCAAATAATCATTAGGGTTTGTGAAATTGCAGTGTGCAGGATGATGAGAATTTGTCCAACTTATTGTTCGGACTTCTTCCTTGAACAAGTTACGCAGCGGAATAAAATGACAAAAATAAAAGCTACTGCTAAGGACACAAAGATGGTGACCCAGTTCGGCTAAACCAGCCTACGTTTGGGGAGATTATCCCACGCCCGTGGGAATCGATTCACTAGTTTACGATCAAGTACAAGGACGTTACAGAACAACGGACTCCCTCCCTATTCTAACCACTACTCATCTACTAGTGATCGACACTCAGGCTCCCCCTGAATGTGAGACCTCCCGCCACTTCCCACTATGCACTCAGGCTCCCCCTGAATGTTTATTGACAGCTTTGTATGAACCCGAACTTCCCAGAACCAGCTTGCCGTCTTTTCGTTTTTTTCCACAGCTAGTGTCTGCACAATTGTATGCTTCGAACACTCATGAACCAGCTGCCGTGTATATGTGTATTTTTCTCCAGATGATCGATAATCACAGCTGCATGAGTTCCTCTTATTTAACCTAGGAGACGCACAAATCTCTCAAGTTGTTATGATCTCTAAGTTTTGTTGAGGACGATCTCTTCGTGGTTGTTTGTTTTGATTTTATTGCTATCCGATTGTTTGTTGAGATCCTGGAGATAAGAGTATCTTCAATGTCATCCTTATCATGATCTTTAACTCCTTATTTTTATCGCGGATTTTGTGCACCAGAAAACAATCGGATCGTTTAGGATGAGTTTGTTCAAATTCGACGCCTGGACAACTTCTTGTACAGTTTTGTGCAAGCATGCCATATGCATCCACAATCTCCCCCTTGGCATTTGCATCAAAACTCCATATCGTCAGATTTTCCAGATATGCTCATGCTTATACTGCACAGGTTGCTTGGACAAAGTCTTGGACAATCTGTTGTTACTTTTGTCGACATGTCATGCTAACGTAGCCACAATCTCCCGCTTGGTATTTGCGACAAATATAACAACAGATTCATCAGCAAGATGATATGCTCATCCACGCCATGTCATCTTCTTCTCCCCCTTTTTGTCATAAATCCAAGGGGTAGCATTCACCCGGTTCTGTGCGGATCAGATACTTCATGTTCATGATCAGGTCAATGGGTTATCCCAGATGTTGTTCTACCATGTTTCCATGTGGTCACTTGCTCCGTCTTGGACACTTCATTATCAATGCAATAACCTGCCATATACTATCCTGCTTCCTTAATAGTTGCAATTGTCCAAGAGAAACGAAGATACCTTTCTCTCCCCCTTTTTGGTGTAAATGCCACAAGCCTTTAAGCGTTTGGAGGAGGCTGCGCTGGATACTTCATGTGTGCCTGCTGCATTGTTTGGAATTTGCTCTTCATCTGTCCCACAAATTGTTCCACCAACTCCTGTGAGGTTGATTATGCCGCGATAATTTATTCTAGGATTGCCTCCTTTTGTGTGTTGTGCCTCTTCGATCATTTCTTCCATCTATACTGGATCATTTGTTCGAACAATTTCTTGTACATCTTGAGTTTCTTCCTCTGCTGGCTCCTCAGACTTCTTCTCAATGTGTGTGGTCATACTATGGGCAACGAGACAGGTGTCTCTCTTCTCCTTTGCTCTCCAGACCCACTTGTTGTTCCGTCGAGTGCCTAAATCCATTCTTCTGATGTGACAATTTCTTCTGATATGTCCAGTGAGGTGACAGTAATAGCATATCCGTTTCTCCTTCCAGTTTGATGCTCGGTTGATGCGTCTGGATACAACTGGGGTGATTTTCTCAGTTTCTCGAACGAACACCAGTTTGTTTGCTGCTTTGGATCCAGTGAATCCAATCCCTCGTGTGTCATGACTCGGCCTCTGCATAGATAAGATTGAATCCAATTTTTCAGTTCCTGAATTGAGCATCCTATGACCCTTCTTGAATGAGCTCAGTTCTTCCGTAACTTCAGACAGTTTGTGTCGTAGATGGCTGATAACTCTGTGATCTTCCGTCCTCTCTCTGTCCAACATGTTTTTCTGACGTTGTAGTTCAACATTCTCATTCTTCAAACTGCTAAGATTTTTGTTGAGCTTTGCGTTGATACTGACAACTTCAGTCAATTTTGAGTGTAGCAGAGAGAACTTCTCGATGATGCATTCGTCAGTTGGTTCTTCTCCCTCGCTATCTGAGCCTGTCATTGATGCAACAGAGGTTAGTGCAACTATCTTTTCCGAGCTTACCTCCGATCCTTCTTCATCGGACTCCTCATCACTCCAGGTCACGTTCAGAGATCTTTTGTTGCGTTTGAGTGTGTTTGCACATTCTGCTTGAATGTGTCCATATCCCTCGCATTCTCTACACTGAATACCCTTAGGATGATTTGGTCTGTTCTGCTCTTTCAGATTGAGCTGTCTGCCTCTGGTCTGAGAATTTCCTCTGGATCTGTACTGACCATTGTTCTGGGCATTTTGTCCTACCATCTTCCTGTTCAACTTACTCATGAATCTTCCGAACTGCTTGGTTAGGAGAGCCATATCTTCTGTCATATCCTCAGTGTTGTCATGCCCTTGGGTTTCTGCCTTCAGCTCGATAGCTTTCTCCTTAGCCACTGACTGGTTGCTGGTAATCTTCATCTCATAGGTAGTGAGCGATCCCATCAAGTCATCAAGACGCATATTCTTTACATCCTGATCCTCCTCGATTGCAGTCACTTTCATTTCGAACCTGGCAGGAAGGGAACGCAGAGCTTTTCTAACCAACTTCTCCTCAGCCATGGGCTCTCCCAAGTTGAACGCTTGGTTCGACAGATCTCCTAGCTTTGCAAAGAACTCCCTTATGGTCTCGCCTTCTGTCATCTTCAGCTCTTCAAACTGTGTATTGATCATCTGCATCCGGGACAACTTAACCTTCTCAGTTCCTTCATGATGAGTAGCCAATATGTCCCAAGCTTCTTTGGCAACTTCGCATTTTGAGATGAGCTTGAAGATCTTCTCATCTACTCCAGAGAATATGGTATTCAGGGCTTTCGCATTGCTAGTTCGGACTCATTCTTCATCCTTTGTCCACTCTTCTTCAGGTTTCTCAGTCACATTTTCGTCCTTGTCACTTTTTGTTGGGACACTCCAGGGCTTCAGAATAGCTCTCCATGCACGGTCATCAATAGTTTGAATGTATGCTTTCATCCTTGCTTTCCAGTACCCGCAATTGTCTTCATCCAACAGTGGGGATCATGCTATGCTCTGTCCTTCCTTCATACTCATTTTTCCTGCAGCCTTTTCCCGAGATCCAACTCTGTACGTCGAGCACGCTCGCTCTGATACCAATTGAAATTGCTGATCGCAGGATGATTAGAACTTGTCTAACTTGTTATTCGGACTTCTTCCTTGAACAAGTTACGCAGCGGAATAAAATGACAAAAATAAAAGCTACTGCTAAGGACACAAAGATGGTGACCCAGTTCGGCTAAACCAGCCTACGTCTTATCCCAAGCCCGTGGGAACCGATTCACTAGTTTACGATCAAGTACAAGGACGTTATAGAACAACGGACTCCCTCCCTATTCAAACCTCTACTCATCTACTAGTGATCGACACTCAGGCTCCCCCTGAATGTGAGACCTCCCGCCACTTCCCACTATGCACTCAGGCTCCCCCTGAATGTTTATTGACAGCTTTGTATGAACCCGAACTTCCCAGAACCAGCTTGCCGTCTTTTCATTTTTTTCCACAGCTACTGTCTGCACAATTGTGTGCTTCGAACACTCATGAACCAGCTGCCGTGTATATGTGTATTTTTCTCCAGATGATCGATAATCACAGCTGCATGAGTTCCTCTTATTTAACCTAGGAGACGCACAAATCTCTCAAGTTGTTATGATCTCTAAGTTTTGTTGAGGACGATCTCTTTGTGGTTGTTTGTTTTGATTTTGTTGCTATCCGATTGTTTGTTGAGATCCTGGAGATAAGAGTACAATGTCATCCTTATCATGATCTTTAACTCCTTATCTTTATGGCGGATTTTGTGCACCAGAAAACAACCGGATCGTTTAGGATGAGTTTGTTCAACTTCGACGCCTGGACAACTTCTTGTACAGTTTTGTGCAAGCATGTCATATGCATCCACAGTTTGAGGTCTGAAAGCGCTTTCCTACAAAATTGAAAATTTCTTAGTGCAGATATGAGAAAAAAAAACCAGCTATTCAAGTGGGAAGAAAATGTGGTAAAATCATAGTTTCTAATTAAATTGAGTATGTTATATAATTCACTATGAAGGTATTTAATTAGATTTAAATTCATATTAATGGAAGGAACACAATTAATTATTTATATGTTCAAACTTGAACCAAAATGAATGAAATAAAATTTTCAAAATTATGGAGAACATTTAAATTTCATATAGCTTAAGTGAAAAGTTTTATTTGTTTTCGTTAGAAGACATAGAGACTATTATGACATTGTCATATACTCGTGTGCTATTAGTTTTTCAATAACATAAAAAACTTGATTAACAAGTCTTGTTAATGACTATGCACTAATGAGATACCTATTCATCTTTTCAAAATTAGGAAAATTAATTTTGGTCTTGTGAAATGAAGGGACCTCATTGTGAGATCAATAGTTTCCTTGAAATATTCATTTTGGTGTATTCAAGAGAACATTATGGCATCCACAATGCCATAACAATGAGTTTCCCCATCCTCCCCTTATAAAAAGAGGTGCAAATGAAGACTTGAAGAAACATAAGTCGCACAATAACATCTTTCATTTTTCAGCACTCCTCCTTTGATTGTCGGATGTTTTTTCTTTGATTTCTACATACTCTTTTGAGTATTTTTTTGGTGATAGTTGCCAGCACAACTTTGGTTCTTCGGAGTATTACCTTATGGTGCAAAGAGGTATACTCATAAGTTGTTGTATTCTGAGAAATTCTTGCCATTTCCTAACACCCGTTGGAACGACAATAAAAGCTTTAAAGAAATCGTCAAACAAACTTCAATTCTCTCTGATTTGCTTATATTATTATTCAATTCTCACTTTGAGTAGTTTCTTTATTTAATTATTCAATTTATAATCTTCAATTTAATTAATTTAATTTGTATTATATTGACTTGATTGCCTCAATCAAATTAAATTTTATAAAATTGAATTGATTTTAAAATTTGACTATCTATGTATTAAATAGATTAGATAACTGATGTACTTATTTAATTATTTTATATTAAATTAATATAACATTTTATTCAAATAAAAATCATATCTAAGTTTTTCTTAATTAGAAATACATCATTAAATATAATATAATTTTACTCACAAAATTGTATGTACATTTTCCATCATTCATAGAATTGAACATCAATCTATTCCAACAAAAGACACTAACAAAATTAAATCTGAAAAAATACTAACAAAACCAGATTTGGTCTCCGACTACAGCTCCTCTCATGCGTGTAGGAGTGCGCTCATTTTCGAGGGTAGAAGAAATTTTCATATTTGATTTTATGCTTAAAGTGTAATTTTAGATCTGAAAGTATCATATTAATTTTTTATTAAAATAATTATATTTTAACACTTGTAATTTATCAATTAGCCTACATCATTTATAAATTATAATATATTATTTTTGCGTCTTAATTCTTTTGTAAAATAATTATTTGAATAAAGCCAAATTTTACCTTTCTTAAGAGCAACTCCAATGCGATCATGTAAAATGATTTGCTAAAATATAATATAATATTAGTTATGTATAATTTAGATGATGAAAAATAGTTTGTGCTCCAAAAGGATTATGCATAATTGCTATGTATATTTAGAAATCAAATTTTAATGGCTATAATTCAAAAACTTATCTCTTCATCCATACACTCTCATATCTTTATCCCGACTCTCTTCTCTCTTCAATTTCACCAAAGTCATGCCACACAGTCTATTGAAATGGTAGAAAATGAGGATGAAGAATGAAGAAGATAAAGAATTACAAACAATGGGTATTGTTGTTGAACATCATTGTGAAAGTCAGAATGAGGAGTTGTCACCACGCCATGGTGGATCTACAATGAACCACCGTGTTATTAATGGCTATAGAGAAGAAGGTCATGATAGACTTTACCGTGATTATTTTCTAGCACTCCTATATATCCAGAATCAATGTTTCGTAGGAGATTTCGGATGCGCCAATCTTTATTTTTAAGAATTCAAGAAGAATTATTGGCTCATAATAACTACTTCACTCAAAGAAAAGACGCGGTCGGAGTTAGAGGATTATCGCCTCTCCAAAAAATAATAGCGGCACTTCGGATGCTTGCCTATGGAACTACCGCAGATGCGATTGATGATTATATTAGAATTGGCTAAAGCACGACGATAGAAAGTCTCAGAAGATTTGTAAAGAGGAGTTGTTGAAATATTTGGTGCTGAATATATGAGATGACCAAATGATGAAGATGTGGCTAGACGGTTGGCGGTAGCCGAACACCGAGGCTTTCCAGAAATGTTGGGCAATATTGATTGTATGCATTGGAAGTGGAAGAATTGTCCAACTGCGTAGCAAGGTATGTACACTAGCCACATGAACCCCCTATTATTTTAGAAGATGTAGCCTCTCATATGACATTTGGATTTGTCATGCTTTCTTTGAATTACCGGGATCATTAAATGATATAAATATATTAGATCTCATCTATTTGAAGAACTAGCTGAAGGTTGTGGTTCTAAAGTGTCTCATAATATTAATGGGAACTAATATACCATGGGATATTATCTTGTTGATGATATATATCCTTCATGGCCTACTTTCGCTAAAACTATTCCATCTTCACAAATAAACAAAAGAAAATACTTTGCTGCTATCCAAGAGTCTGCTAGAAAAGATGTTGAGCGAGCATTCGGAGTGTTGCAGTCTCAATTTGCAATGATACGCGAACCTTCTCGATTTTGGGATGTGGACAAAATGAAATATATAATGTCGGCTTGTATCATTTTGCATAATATGATTATTGAAGACGAGAAAGAATTATAGATTCCAAACTACAACTATGATTCAACTGTTGAAATTGCGGATATATCATTGAATAGGAGTTGTACACCCAATATTATAGAGTTCATAAAGGTACATCATCAAATTAGGGACAAGCAAGGTCATATTCAACTGCAAAATGATCTCATCGAGCATTTTTGGCAAAGATACGGTGCCTACCAAGATTGATGCGGCGTCCTCCCATCTGAAATTCCATAGTGCCTTTATGTGTTTATTAAGATAACATTATATGATATGAAGTGTGAACCTTTTACTATGGGCGCAATCAAAACTAAACATATACAAACAATAGTTATATTTAGGCGTTTGATTCAGCAATCATCTATACCAACAAAAAAAAAAAATTCCAAATCACCGCAACAAAAATATTCGATGCCTACCAAGATTGGGGTTACGCAACTACAATTTTTTTCGTAAAATTTTAGACTTAACTGAATTGTAGAAGCTAGCCATTTGTGGCTCCATATTGGTTGTATCAGTAGGCATGATGACATTTGTTGCTCCCGCTTCTCCCTTGTTCCATTGTTTATTACTTAGTTTTTTTTAGTGCAAGATGTTCCTCTTCTACCTTTATCATGGCCTAATATTCTTCTCGTCTTTTATTAGCAGAAGTACACATATGGTCTCTCATTTCGCTAAAAAAAAGCATTTGATGCTTCATTACGTGGCTCATCATCCATTCTTTGCCTTTTTGGCAGCCTTTCTTCCCATTTGGCGTTCAAATCCTTCTTCATCCTCTTGCTCACAATTGACACCCATAGGACTTTGAGATCCGATAGTATGTAGGCTCTCATTTGGGGGTGCTCTTACTTTTTTCTTGGTCATATTTGAGGCAATTTTTTGCAAATTTTGCAACTCTTTCCAACAGTGCGCGAATGGGAATGCACTGCCTTGTAGACTTTGATACATCTCCATAGCTTGATGCACCTGACAAAAAATAAGTACAATTATATATAGTGCAATGCTTTGGACAAAGTCAATACCAGAAAAGACACAAAAAGGTTCAAATTATGTACCTTGTTTGCTTCACCTATTCCACTTTGATTTCTTCCCTCTATTGGATTATAGAATCCTTGAAACTTGCTTACACATTTTTGTATAGTGATCATCGAATAGTCAAAACTGTTAGACTTCTTTTACTTTGGAATGATTTGAGCTCGTCAAAATAGTTTGCGATTCTACTCCAATAGCTGGTTTGCGTTTGATTGTTGCCCTTTATAGGGTCCAAACTAACATTTTCCCATGCATATATGTGTAACATGTCTTCTTGTATAGAGAAATTCTTTGAACGTCATTTTTTCTACGATAAATACGATTGAGAGCCCATATCTTCATTGTCTTCGCATCGGTCTTCATTAGAAATTGTGTGAATGATGTGTCCATTCCATACAAATGTATAAGTACAACTGCAACCCAACTCAGCCAAAAATTCAAAAACTGCAAACAAACCCTAAATTTCAAATTTTAATGTTAACCCAAAAATCACAAAATCAAAACTTGCAAAAAAACACACCATCAGTATTACTGAACCAAAGCTTACATATTGCAGACCATTGCAAAGTATAGATAGTAGAGTATTGATGTGGACGATGATGTAGCTGAAGCAATTGATGAAACCTGAAGCATTGAAGCAATGAAAGCAGCCGAAGCGATCACTTATACTTTCTGTATAAACCCAAAAAAGGAGAGGAGATTGAGATGAGAAAAACGATTGTGGGATAGCGATAAGAAGATTGATAGCAGATTTGGTGATTGATAGCTTGATTCTCTAAAATTATACCTAATTTTATGTTTGCGTTGGAGAAGGGGATCATCTAAATGAATCTGTATTTTTGATGCCAGCTGGGCTATCATAGCTATTGGGCCTGTTTACATTACAACCTTGGAGAGGCTCTAACCGAACTCCAATAGTAGATGCCAAATGTTACCCCTCTAAACGGACAGAAACTTTCCCACCCATCGAAAATCTTCCCTTTAAGCCAAATTTTATGCCTTTATTTTTATTTTTAGTTTTATACAACATACATAAAAACACCTAAGTCAAATATTGTGAAAATTATGGGGGGCATCCAAAATGTTGGGGGAATCAAATAAAAACACATAGATAAAAACACATCTTTTGCATCTTATGCGACACTAAGTTTGTTGCAGAAAGTATTATGAAAATTTTGGAGCAAATCAAAAATTATTTCCCTCACATTTGAGGGGTTTCCCTCCCTGTCCAATTTGGACATCTAGGTGATAGAGAATGAAATGTCACTTAATCAACGTCACATAAGATTGCATATGGGATGCATTTTGTGTAGTCGCTTAAAGTGTCTCGCATAAGTTTATTTATGGGACACACTTTGTGCAGTTATCATATATGATCTCTTAATTTATAGGTGTCGCATAAGATGTCTGATGCTATAGAGGAATTTACTATGTCGTATAACGTCATATGCAACATGTGTTTATTTCTATGATATTTTTGTGGGTCTATCATCGTAGTATATGCTTTCTTCGCTCTAGCTATTTTCGACTCACTTCCTATTCTGATGCGACATGGGTTAGTGATCTCACTGGTCATCTATGTCTCTCAGCTCATTGTATCTTTCTAGGTGGATTTTCCATTACTTTAAGACTAAGAAGTAAATCAAAGTTTCTCGCTCGAGCGCCGAGGCTGAATTGCACGTTATGACTTTGTTGACACCTGAGGTTACATCTGTACGATGGTTACTCAAGAACTTTGGAATTTCTATCTCTGCATCGACTCCTCATTTGTCTGACAGTACCGGAGCTATCGGTATTGCTCGAGATCTGGAAAAGCACAAACTCAGCAAACATATTGGTGTTGATGCTTCATATGTATGGTCGCAGGTTCAGGATCATAGTATTGCTTTTCAGTATGTTCCTTCTGAGCTTCAGTTGACAGATTATTTTCCCGACTGTACAGACCAAAGCACAACATACATTCCATCTCTCCAAACTTATTAATGTTAATCCATCTTGAGTGTGAAGAGTGTTAGAGATATATTAGAATATTTTATATCTTGTTATCTAATATATCCGTACACTATATAAGGCTGATTAGTCTATTATCAATATACACACTACATTCATAAATAGTAACTGAGTGTTTATATTTGTGTTAATAGGGTTTGCTTTCCTGAATTATAAGACAGAAAGATGAAGATATGACCAATCAAGGTCTTGTTCCTTTGGTTTTCCATTGGTGCAGTTTCCTTGCCCCTTTGTGCCAGGTTTTGCGGCTATCTTCATGACAAAGAACTGAGACCTAATCATATTGCTGAAAGTTTTTGTAAAATAGATTTTGTTCACATTCCGAGCTTGCAACAGCATTTCAGAATTTTGGTCAGATTTCAGAAGTTGAATACATCTATGGGAAACTTGGGCAACTCTACATCAAAAGAACCCGCATTCATTTAAACACCAACTGGCAAATTTATTGATTTGCACAACTTCATTTTGAAGTTGTGAAAGCTTGCTGCGGAAATGCAGGTACTAATTATGTTCCTTCATCTGTCTTATTTTTTCCGTAACTATTTTTGTAGCTGGCACAGGTTTTCCACATTAGTTTTTGTATTACTAGAAGCAAAGACTGAAGATATAGAAGTGAAAGTGAATTGTTCGCTTTAAAAGTTAAAAATTGTGCTTCATTCTTGTTTTAGAAGATGTTATTCATATGTCATTTTTTTGTCAATCGTATTGAACCATCCACACCTGATACGGAAGAGATCGATTCTGGCGACGAGCAGTGAATCGATTGTTGAAAGAAAACTAGGTCAAAATCATTTCGGGTTTATTTGACTTAGAGTTCTTTTGTAAAGGTTTGTAGTTCAGGGTGCTTTATGTAAATAGAGATGTTAAGTGTCAATAGCTGGAGGATCTCTTTGTAATTATTAAAAACCCCTTGTAACTCATATAACTGTTTTTCTCAATTAATGAAAATCAATTGAGTTTTTTTCCAGACGATTTCCAGAAGCTTTACCAGGTTCCGACGATCATCTCCGGTGATCTCCGATCGGAGCTTGATGGAAATCAACATGGTATCAGAGCCTCTCTGGTCGATCCGGTTCGATTTTGTTTCAGTTTCTCTGTTTTTCAATTGTATTTTGCTGCATTTCTCCATTTCTTGCTTCAACAATGGCGGAAAGAGTGGCTGATTCGTCCTCGTCATCACTCCGACAAGCCGATGATCCGTTGTTTGTCAGCAGTGCCGAGAATGTGAGTGCGTCCTTGGTTAGCAAACCGTTAACAGGTTTGACCAATTTCATCTCTTGGAAGAAGGCCATGGAGAGAGCATTGGCTATTAAGGTCAAACTTGGATTTGTGCGCGGTGATTTCCCAAAGCCGATTGATTCATATGAGCTAGCACGCTAGGAAAAATATGATAATGTGATTCTTACTTGGATCATCAATTCTGTTTCACCTGAGATAGCAGAATCACTCAACCATGCCAAGAACTCTATGCACGCTTGGATTATGTTACAGACCAGATTTTCTGGTTTAAACGGCCATAGATTACTTGCTTTTGCATCGTGAAATCACAAATCTCAGACAAGGAGATCTCACTGTGGGTGAGTATTATGGCAAACTCACTCAAATGTGGGGTGATGAAGAGGCACTTGAGGAAGATGAGCTTTGTGATCTCGGCTTTGCTTGCAAATCAACTAGTTCCATGGAGGCGAGGAGGAACAGATCTCGTGTCATTCAGTTTCTAATGGGACTTAATGATGTCCATGAGCAAGTTAGGACTCATGTTATATCCCTTAAGCCTTTACCTGGCATTGATGAAGCCTATGCTATGGTGTTACAAGATGAAATTCAGAAAGGGATTACCAAGATTGCATCACCTGAGATTTCTATCTTTTATGCTAATCAGAATCACAGTTCCAATCCTCCTACTTCGGGTAAATCAACAGAAGTTTACAAAGGATGAGAAGCCAAGAGGCCTGTGATAGAGCCTATTTATACGCGCTATTTAGATCCTAACACTATGCTTGTTTGCATTATTTTGTGTACAAGATTACTGGTTTCCGGTGTTTTTGTATTTCAGGGGGAAACAAGGGCCTAAGTCGGATACGCGCTAACAGGCAGCGTTTAAGGAGCGCAACACAGCCTGCGGAGCTAGCAGCGCAAACAGGATAGGAAGTGGCAGAGTCGACTACGGTGCGCAGACCGATTGCGCTAACCAATGTGTGCGGTGCGCCATGCGCAGGATATTGGTGTTTCCAAATCTTGACACCATCAGATTTGGAAGTTGCCAAGGCCGTCCTTGGGCCTCATGAGCAGTATATAAAGAGAGGAAGGCTAGGGTTTGAACATACACACACAGACTCAACACAGCACACGAGAGAGGGGCAGAACTGAAAAACACACGAGCTACTGAGAGGACCTGCGCTAGCCGACTGCGCCAGCCGAGACACTGCAACCTGCACGCACCTGCTTGTTACTGTTTCTTGGATACTTTAGCTATTATTTACTATTTCTATGATGTTTACTACTAGCATGTCTAGCTAAACGCTTTGTATCGGTTAGGCATGATTCTATGAGTATTTCCTTTGAGACTTGTGCTTAATGCATAGTTTGTTTGCTTGTATTAATTCTGTTCACACGGTTGACAGCTAGTTGCATGAGTAGGGGAAGCCTTGAACCGCAATCTTACTCTTGTTACTTGTTGTTATAAACTAGTTGATAGCTTGACGGTGACAATTAGGAGTAACGCGCTAGGATAATCAGTTGCTACTGTGACAGGATTCGTAGCTGCTTAGACTAGTTTCAAGAATTAATAGCTCATGAACTTTGATCAGAACATGCGCACATGTTAGGAAGCCTTGATCGGACACTAACATTAGTAAACCGAACTATAGACGTTTAGAGTCGATGATAAGGAATACATTCATAGAGGATTGTCTGCGCTGATACCTTTCATAGTCATAGTACTTAATCTCTATTGCCTGCGCACGTCTAGTGCAAATCCTGCGTTAACTATTGTTATTCGCGCACTTGCGCAATCCAATCACTCACACCCCAATTTTCGTAAGTAAAGGTTACTAGTTAAAGCTAATCTGCTTGCTCCTTGTGGGATCGACCCTGACTTAGCCGCTATACGAAGTGGAGAAGGAAGGATTAATTTGACGCGCACAACGACGCGCGCATCAGCCTGTTAATCAAAGAGGTAACAAAGGTATTGTAAATCATGTTGCTAATGATTCACAACATACAGCTGCAGGTGATTCTCCCTCTACTGTTACTGAGCAACTTGGCCAGATCAAGATGAATCAAAACCAGTTGGATAAGTTGATGGCTTTCTTGAGTACTACAAATCAGTCAAGTATGCATATGGCAGGTATTACTTGTTTGGACTCTGTCAAAATTCCGTAGAATGCTTGGATCATTGACAGTGGTGCCACAGACCATATCACTCCCAATGCTGATTTGTTGAGAAATATTCATTTGTTGAAGGTGCCTTATTCTGTGTTGATGCCCAATGGTAGCTCAGTTCTAGTTCATTATGTTGGAGATTGTTTTTTGAATGAGAACATACATTTGGCAGATGTTCTTCTCATACCCAGCTTCAAATATAATCTTCTTTCAGTTGACAAATTGGCACAGTCTTGTATTATTGCTCAGTTCAGTGTTGATTGTTGCTTGCTTTAGGACCAAACAAAGAAGACTTTGCTGGGGACTGGTCACATTGATAAAGGCCTGTATAAGATTATTCAGCAACCCGTAAGTCACTCTTTGGTGAGCCACAGTGTCACAAACCAGCAAATTACTTGGCATAGAAGGTTGGGACATCTGCCTTTCCAGAAAATGCACAAGACTTTGAAAATTTTTATACATTCAGATGTTGATATACATACATTTTGTGAGATTTCTCCACAAGCAAGACAAACAAGAACTACTTTTCCTATTAGCTGCAGTAATACATCAGCTTTGTTGTACATCTAGATATTTGGGGACCTCACAAGGTCCCTACATACACAGGGTCAAGATACTTTCTAACTATTGTTGAAGACTTTTCCAGATGCAGTTGGATTTTCATGTTTCATAATAAGGTTGAGGCTGTTGAATGACATCATCCACTTCTTTCAAATGGCGCATACTCAATTCAATGCTCAGATAAAAATTCTACGGTCAGATAATGGTGCAGAATTTTTGAGTCATAAATTGCAGAACTTCCTTGCTTTTAAAGGTTGCCTGCATCAGAAGTCCTGTCCTTATTGCCCACAGCAAAATGGAGTAGTAGAGCGCAAACATAAACATATCCTGGAAATAGCAAGAGCAATTAAATTGCAGGCTCATTTACCAGATATTTTTTTGGGGAGACAGTATTTTAACTGTTGCTCATTTGATCAACAGATTGCCATTAAGAGTTCTACAAGACAAATCTTCATATGAGGTACTATTTTCACAAGTTTCTAAGTATGATCATTTGAAAGTTTTTGGATGCCTATGCTATATGACAAATGTGATTCCTCATAAATCCAAGTTTGATGTGCGTGCTAAGCCTTGTATATTCCTTGGCTATCCTTATGGACAGAAGGGCTACAAAGTTTTTGATTTGCAATCACATTCTATACATGTGAGCAAAGATATGATTTCCAAAGAACATATTTTTCCTTATAAACACATACCTGACACTTGTGACTCAGTGTCCTCCATGCCTCCTGTTCCTATCTGTTAGTTCCTGATGATGATCAAGATGGTGTTCCTGTTACTAGTCATCATTTGCCAACTCCTCCAACAGACAGAAACAGTTCATTAGAGTCCTCACCTATTGTTCGTAGATCATCCAGAAATTCTAGAATGCCTTCATACCTGCAGGACTATGTCTGCAACACTGTGTCAAACTCATATGTGAAGTATCCTCTCCTTGACTATGTTGATTATAGTTCTTGTTCAGATGCTCATAAAGGCTACAGTATGCAGCTTTCATCTGAGATTCAGCCTACCTGTTACACCAAGCAAGTAAAAATTCAGATTGGGTTAAAGCTATGGAGGCTGAGATTTCTGCTTTGGAATCTAATCATACCTGGAGTGTTATATCATTACCTGAAGGAAAGAAAGCTATAGGTTGTAAATGGGTCTTCAAAATCAAGCGGCATTCTGATGGCACCATTGAACGCTACAAAGCTCGTTTAGTAGCTAAAGGCTATACTCAGTTGGAAGGCTTTGATTATCATCAAACATTTGCTCCTGTGATAAAAATGAATACTGTTCGCACCTTACTTGCAGTGGCAGCTGTGAAACAATGGCCCCTTTTTCAGCTAGATGTGAATACTGCTTTTCTCCATGGAGATTTGCATGAAGAAGTTTATATGTCCTTGCCCCCTGGATTTTACAAACAAGACAAGAATAATCACAAGGTTTGTCATCTGCACAAGAGCTTGTATGGTTTAAAACAAGCATCAAGACAATGGTTTCAGAAATTCAGTGAGGCACTTATCAGTTTTGGCTTCAAGAACAGTCTTAATGACTATTCTCTTTTCACTTACACACAAGATGGTCAGTTTATTGCTCTTCTTGTTTATGTGGATGATGTGATCATCACAGGTACTTCTACTGACATCATTTCTGAAGTGAAACAGTTTATTCATCACAAGTTCAGAATAAAAGACTTGGGTACCTTGAAGTATTTCCTTGGGATTGAGGTGGCTCATTCTCAGTCAAGCATATTCATTAATCAAAGAAAGTATGCTCTTGACCTTCTCAATGAAGCTGGACTCTTAGCTTGCAAGCCTTCCTTGATTCCTATGGACACAAAGCAACAGTTAGCATTATCAAAAGCTCCCTTACTTAAAGATCCTACCCAATACAGAAGACAAATTGGAAAATTGATCTATCTCACAGTTACAAGACCTGATTTAACTCATCCTGTACATATCCTCAGCCAGTTCCTCAGCAGTCCTACTTCAGACCACCTACAGGCTGCTCACAAAGTACTTAGATACATAAAAGCTGCTCCTGCTCAAGGTCTGATATACTCAAGTGATGCTGATTTTACCTTGAGGGCATTTTGTGATGCAGATTGGGGTGGGTGCCCTATTACTCGTAGGTCTCTCACAGGGTATTGTGTCCTCCTTGGCTCATCTCTAATTTCCTAGAAATCAAAAAGCAGACAATTGTTTCCCGTTCTTCCACAGAGGCTGAGTATCGTGCTTTGGCTCAGACATCTTAGGAGCTTGTTTGGGTTCATCGTATACTGGCTGATTTCCAGATTTCGGTTCCAACGCCAATTGCTCTTCATTGTGACAACCTGTCAGCTATTAACCTTGCACACAACCTAGTATTTCACGAACGAACTAAGCACATAGAAATAGACTGCCATATAATTCGTGAACACATTCAGTCTGGATTTCTTACTGTCGTTCATCTTGGTTCCGTTGAGCAACCTGCCGACTTGTTTACTAAAGCACTCTTTGGCGACCAGCTTCGGCATCTGTACTTCAAGCTCGGTGTCTCGAATGTGCTCCATACGCCGAGCTTGCGGGGGGTATTGAACCATCCACACCTGATACGGAAGAGATCGATTCTGGCGACGAGCAGTGAATCGATTGTTGAAAGAAAATGCTTGTAGTTCAAGGTGCTTTATGTAAATAGAGATGTTAAGTGTCAATAGCTGGAGGATCTCTTTGTAATTATTAAAAACCCCTTGTAACTCATATAACTGCTTTTCTCAATTAATGAAAATCAATTGAGTTTTTTCCCAGACGATTTCCAGAAGCTTCACCAGGTTCCGACGATCATCTCCGGTGATCTCCGATCAGAGCTTGATGGAAATCGACAAATCGGTCATTCGAAATATGGATTTGAGCGCATTTTGTTTGATGTGATGGGAGTTCCGTTAAAAACATTCATTCAAATCAGCATTCAAGTTAAAAATATCACTTCATTCAAATCAACGTACCTAAACCGCGGGCTATAGTGACGGTTTTTGTTTTTTCAAGCATCAGTGAAACAATTTATTAAACTTCAAACAGTTATTTCAAATGGCGATTTTTTTATAAAAGTTACAGCGTATGGTAGATAGACCCCGGATCGTATAAAACGAATTCAAACCGTCGTCAAACAAGAATGAACATTTTCTAAATATATAAAAGAAAAAAGAAAGCGCAGACCTCTCAAATTCATTGGTTTTGATGACCCGTTTAGGGAGTTGCTTATGGTAAACCACCTTCTTTCAAACCATGTCATTTAATCACAAAATCGATGAAGTGAACTTAACCACCTCCTAACTAATTTCCCTTTTCCCATTGCGTAAAATCTGCAGACCTTCTAGAAGATACTATATATTGAAATGCCTCAAATGAGGTCGGTCAATCTATCCTTATACAATTCGAATTAATTAAATAAATATTATTGTATGTGAATATATATATAACAAGATAAATTAACCTATTCAATTTAAAAATTATTCTAATTAATAAAATGTATATGTAAAATGTAATTATTTTTTAAGCTTATTAAACTTGAAGTGCATTATTTTGAAATTGAAAGTTAACTAAAATATTAACTGCTAATTCGCTTTAATTTGTACGCAAAGTGCACTATTTTTTTTCTTTTTTAAGAACGTTATGCCTTAAAAATAAAAGTGTATAAAATTTGATGATTTAGCACAAAATATATTATGTGTTATTTAAAATTTGGAGTGCACTAAGAATATAAAGTACATTTATGCACTTTAATTTGCACTAATGTAAAATGTTTAAAAGTGAATTAATACAAACAATAAATGAAATGAATCATAAAGTAATTTTATTTAATTGATTCATTGGAAACAAATACATGAAGTTTAAAAATATTGATTTGTTTCCGGATTATGTTAGGAATTGACAAGGTAGTTTCGATTTTTGTGTATTTATTTATGACATGAATTTATTGGCCTGTTACTTTTATTATGTTTATTTGATGAAATGAGTCTTAAAATAAATGGTCGTTTCAACTGATTTTGACCTAAACAATGGGCACAGTTAACTATAATTATTTCTTGCGTGCCTTCTAGAAGTAAAGCCACCGCTGTTCCTATTTGAGGATAAACAACAATCGATCCAAATGTTTCTAGAAACAAATTTTAATAACAAAAGCCACATGTTCTGTTTCCTGAGTCTGATCTGATCCGATACAAATCTTACTGCTTTGTTTTTTGTTAAAGCGTAGACACTTTTGGTTTTTTTTTTCAGATTGAGAATCTTGTGTCTATCTATCTATCTTGGCTAGTTTGAAGGTGGCAATGGACAGGCACAGCAGAAAGCAGGTTCTGGATTTATCGGCTTTCTTCCTCATTGAGCACTCGGATGATTCAGAAGGCTGTCTCAGTTCAAGTGCAGCAGCAGCAGCATTGGTTGAAGTGGAAGAAGGCAATGATGATGCTGAATCGAGCTGCAATGGAGACTCCAACCCAGATCATGATAATGATGGGTATGATTTTCAAGATCGACCATGGGAGGAAGAAATGGAGGAGGAAAGAGAGGTGAGTGTGTCATCTGAATTACGACAGAAGACATGGATTGATGATGATGTAAGTGAGATGGAGAGGAACAAGATGTTCTGGGAGACTTGCTTGGCTACTGGGTTTTGAATGATGAATACTTAGCTGATCTGTTATCAAGAAGGGAAGCCACTAAATCGGTTCCATGTCGCCGAATCAAGGGGTTGAGAAGATTTTCTATATTTTTATATTCAAAAAAAAGAAAAGAAAAAAGAAACAACATACTAACTGTTTATATACAAGATTTAATATTTATAGTTTAGTTGAATATATTGCTAAGTAAGGCCCTGCCTGTTTTTTGGATTTTAAATTTTCAGTATTTAAGTTAAATTAAAATGCAGTTAAATTAAATTAAGTTGAGTTAAGTACATTAAATTATTATTTTTACTAGTGGTGTGTTGTTTTTTTAGTAGTGGATTGTTGTGGTTTAGGAAGTGGGGAAGTAATGTAGTGGTGTGGTGGTAATAATATTGTGGTGGTGGTGGGCTGTTGTAGTGGTTGTGGTAGTGGATTGTTTTGGTGGTGGTGGTGTAGTAGTGGTGTGGTGAGTGGTGGTATTGAGTTGTTGTGGTGGTGGTGTCGTGATGGTGGTTGTGTGGTGGTGGTGGATTGGAGTGTGGTAATGGATTATTGTGGTGGTGGTGGATTGTTGTGGTGGCGGGGGTGATGGATTGTTCTGCTGATGGTGGTGGATTGTTGTGCTGAGGTGGTTGTGGTGGTGGTAGATTGTTGCTTTGGTAGTAGTGTTGCGGTGGTGTAGTAATGTGGTGGTAGTAATGTGGTGGTGTTGATGTGTTGTTGTGGGGTGGTGGTATGGTGTTGTGGTGGTCGTGGGTTGTTGTGGTGGTGTGATTGTGAGTTGTTGTGGTGGTGGTAGTGGATTGTTGTGGTGGGGTGGTTGTGGTGGTGGATTGTTGTGGTGGGGTGGTTGTGGTGGTGGTAGATTGTTGTTTTGGTGGTGGCCGTGAACCAGTAGTGGTGTGGATGTATTGTTATGGGGTGGTGGTATGGTGTTGAGTTGTGGTGGTGGTTGTGTGGTGGTAGTAATTTAAGTATTTAAGTTAAATATTTAAATTAAGTTAAGTTCAGTTAAGGTAAGTTAAGTTAAGTATAAATTCAGCTTTAAAGAACAGATCCTAAGGCAACAGTGAAGTGGACACCCAAGTATGAATAGTAATCGATGATTACCAGTTGCAATGCATATCTCTGAACTGACTTTTATTTGAATTTAACAAACAATAAACATTCTTCCTGCCAACCCCTTTTTGTCACGATTATTAATAGAACTTTATGACTGATTGCTCTCTTTTGGATTCGACCCTGCTCACTGTTTGCTAGTTAATAGGAGATTATAAATATAAATTTGGCTCACACAACGACGTGCTGTCAAATTTTTGACGCCGACGATGAACAGTGTTTCCTACGATGAATAGTGCTTCCGCCTCAATTTCCGTGTGTTGCTGCAGCCGTCGCTTCTCTTGCCTCTCTGTCGTGAATAGTTGTTCTCTTTTTCGTTACAGCAAGTCTGTTTTTATATGTAAATCATGCAGACTTCTAAATTAGATCTTGGGTCGCGGGCCTAATGCTGACGTCATCAAATGATGGCCGCTCCGGAAGAAGACATTAGCAGCGCGCCCGAAAGAGACATAAAAAGCACACTAAAGTGTTCTTCCGACGCGGTATTTACTGAGTTGCACATTCAACTTCCATTAACGCCAATTTCCACATTGACTCTCTAAAAACGTCATTCAAGACTCGAATCTCCTTTTTATGTATTTCGAATACCTGAAATACAAACAACACTAAAAAATAACTATTCACATACAAAAATGCCGAAATTATTAGACGTAAACGCTTCGATGAGTCGTATAAGTGTGCCTCATCAATGACTTGAACCAATAAATGAGCATGTGAAGCAGCACATGATGTGTACTCCACATGTTTGGATAGGTTATGTGGCGATGTCTTGAAACTGCCGATGACCCACACACATAATCTTGTTGCCAGGTAGGCCGTTTGATGCTTCAAGTAGATTTTCGTAGTGACTTATTTGCATCATCAATTGATGTTGGTTCAGTGATAGCGTCAACAAACTGATGGTTAATCTGGTGAAAATTTAAAGAGTAAGTTTTATATCCTTTTTGTCCATAAGGATACCTATGAACACATATGGTTGTGACCTGTGATATATTTTGTCTCATTGTTGGATTCCTAAAGTTTTGATGATAACAAGTATTTAACTAATTAATTTCATTAGGGTGCAGGAAAGAACTTCACTTCATTCAATGCTACAAGGCGAATAGGAAAAATATTATGTGGAAGATAATGTTATCAAATCAAGAAGAAAGATTTTCTAGCAAGATGGATCTTAAAGAATATCTTGTGAAGATCTGAAGATATTGATGGTAACTTTATGGGAAGTTCTCATCAAATCCAAAATATATTATGAGATATATTTTGAACATAACAAATATATCTCTCTAATAAATATGGAAACAAATCTAATTTATTAGATAATAATTTCCTATTTAAATAAAGGAGATTAATATTCGTGCAGTGGGAATATTTGATTTGGATTGAAAGATTCTAATCAAATAAACCTAAGCGTATTACACGGCTGAGCTAGAGAAGGTGCGGTGAAAAACGGAAAAAGCTTGTTTGTGAGCATCAGAAGATTGAACGGTCAAGTTCAAGAGTGAGATGGATCTGTTCAAGGGTTGGGTTGAGTTAAAGTAACAAAGATAAGTTAGAACTTGTACTGAGTGTACTAGTGAGAAACTTAGTCTTTTATACTTAGCAAGAATATCCTAAATACGGAAACTGATCTTTTCACAACCCCTTCTGGGGGATATTAGAATGTAGTGATTTTACTCAGTTATTTGATTAAGTATTGAGGTTTTTACTATAAATAACTGAGTAAACAATTTTAAATTTCCTACAAATTAATATTCCGCTGCTGCAATACCTGTCGGGTAACACGTTCCACTGGTGTTATACCTGCCGGGTATAGGGGGTATAGAACAACTCTGTTATCCCACAGGGACAGCTAACTAATGATCCAACATTCGTAAATGTGATTGTGTGCTCACATAACACAAGCATCGGACGGCCCTCAAATGCCTCACGCTCGTGGATGCCCAAATAATACTTCATAAGATGATTTGTCCCCAAGAACTGACGAGGGGAGCCTGTTGATGATGTAAGTCAACGTGAGAACGCAATCACCCTAGAATGATTTTAGGAACATTAGTTTGTATATGTAAAGCGCGAGCAACTTCCAATAATGTGTATGCTTTCGTTCGACGATCCCATTTTACTGTGGCATATACACACAACTTGTCTGGTGCATACAACCTTGCGATCGCAAGAAGTTGCTCGCTTCTCTATTGACAAATTCATTTCCATTGTCGGATGTCAACACTTTAATCTATTGAGAAGTTGTGTTCAGGCCATAGCAAAGAACTCCATCAGAAGGCCAACAACTTGAGTCTTTTGCTTCAACAAATAGGTCCAGGTACTTTTCGAGTTGTCATCTAAAATGGTGAGAAAAAAATTTGTAGCCACTCATAGTTGGGATATGAAATGGTCCTCACACGTCACAATATATCATTTCAATGACATGAGTAGACAAATGCGAGCTCAACGAAAATTGAACTTAGTTTGCACCATAGGACATGTAGAACAATGTATTTTACCATCCCTATTCTTTAATTGAGGGATTTTATTGTGCATCAGTTTATGCAATCTATCTAATGATACGTGCCTAAGCCTATGATGCCACAATTGGCTTATTGAAGAGACTTTATGGACTGCAGCAACATTAATATCAGATAACTCTGATGCTAGCGGGTAAAGACCATCTTGGAGCTTACTAATCCTCATTACCCTTGACAAACGTATTTTTAATTAGTGTATGTTTTAGAGATCAAGTTGCAGTCAAAAATAATTTATAAACCTTGATAAATCAATGATCGATCCTAGAAACAGACGTGTGTATATACTAGCTACCAAATAATGTGTTTAGCTACTCCTAACAGAAATAGAGAAAAGTTATGTTAATTATCCTAATGACGCTAAAAGAAAACGATTGATTTAATCAGAGAAAGAGTTCTAGGATCAAACTTCACCCATGTCTAATATACAAACCATGCAATAATTTTAACAATCCAATTATATTATGGAGTGGTGGAATAATCTAATAACATCAAATAAGTCGCCCAATCAAGAACCATTGCCTGAATTAATTTAGACTATTGAACGCCGCTCAATCACGGATTATCAACTGTTTTAATTTATTAAGCATAGGATTTTCAAACAAATAAGGTCAACTTTCCTATCGATTCATGTACTAACAGTATAACTACCATGCTTCGATATTAGTTCTACATAATCTGGTTAATTACCTCAGACCCTCTGTTCTTTTTGGTTCTTAACCTAATTTTGTTCTAGCAAAAAAGCATCCTAATCAATGACAAGCATGCAGAAACGATGAATTAAAAATAGTAGAATTAAAGAACTCCATTAACATAATCAAAAAGTTTTACTAAGATAACATGAATTGTTATTTGTTAAGTACATGCATGATATCCGTATGATCCCAGAATTAAGTTACTACTTGCTACTCATGGTGTTACCATGAATACAAGATTATAGAAAAGATAGAAAGATGAAACCGTATTGTTGATTGATGAAGTTCATTCTTCAATTCTCTGCTTCTGCTCAAAATCTAGGGCTTCCAAAAGTTCAACCCCCACTAAGAATGAGTTATCAGTTTGTATTTAATAATACAAATCAATTGGGTTGATTTTTAGAAATTAGAATCCGAGCCGGTTCAGATCCAACCGGCTGTTCTATAACCAAAGTGCCGGTTTGCTTGATGAACCGTCTTTTCAGTCACGAAACGGGCCATCTCAGAGCGTCTCGAAAAATCATATTTTTGGTTGGTTCTATCATAACCGGTTGTTTAGTCCAGAATCAGGCTACTATTCACTCAGTGCGGTGGTTCTAACTTTGGCCGCTTATTTGACCCTACAAATCTTCAAATTTGGTCTTTGTGTAAAGTAGAAAGATGTAGCTGTTTGACGACGAACAGGTTAATCTGCCCATTCTTTGGTTTGTATTCGTCTGAATCTTGTGATTTTCTTTGTTTTGCTCCAAATGGGCTACAAATCTGTAGTTTAATATGATCTGACCTGTAACGAGAGTAAAGTAGTAAAAACACATTGAAAAGTTCGAGAGAGAAGCGAAATTCATCATCGAATGGAAAAATAATCTGTAAATAAATCAACCATCTTCTGGTTCGAACCCTCTAACAAGCACATTATTTTACTGAAGGTAACTGAGCAGTTTGTGTCTACAACAAGTTTACTAACTGATAGCGGATTGAATTTGAAGTTGGGAGCTAATAGAACATCATTTAGGAACAAATAAGATTTTAGCACACATTTTCTTGTTGAACCAATTGATGCAGAGTGCACCATTGGCGAGAAGGTTTGCACGTTTATTATCAATATAGGGAGCTGCGAGAACATGATTTCAGATGTGGCGGTTTTGAAATTGAGGCTCCCTACGGAGACTCACACCAAACCATACAAGCTTGTCTGGCTTAGAAAAGATATTGACGTTATGATTTCTAAGCGAGTACTGTGAAGTTTCTCTATTGACCCTACGTATCGTGATAATATTTATTAGGATGTGGTTTCTATAGATGTGTGTCACCTACTGCTATGGCGGCCTTGGCAATATGATCAGTTCTTGTTTCCTGGCAAGAAAGTGCAGTCTACACTATTGTCTCGCGATCTTTTTCAGCCTGCTATGGAAGAATCAGATTAATCGTATTTCCGTAATATTCAGCGTCATATTGATTTGGTGCCGGGCACTGGTGATATAGCCGCATCGTTCCTTTAGCTGGTACCTCTTCTCACTGTGCTGATATTGCTCCGGATTCAAGGACGAATCTTCTCTGTCCTGGAGAGAACGATGCAGAGCAAATGACGTTATCCTTCTTGGGCTGACGGTGCAGGTTAGCAGACTTCGGGCTGCCAGAATCAGAGGGGTTATTATAATAAGTTATTTTAAACGGAACGGGTCTGCGGACCATTCACATGACCTATGCTCGTGACGTACGAGCTTTTAAGCCCATTTGTTGCCTTTTACCATTTTATTTCGTATTTCTTTGTGTTAGGGTTTTTCTTTCCATCTTTTTTTTTTGTTCTTCTATTTAAGGACATGTTGCCTCTCTTGTTACTTAGTTGAATTTGATTAAATAAAAACGATGGGTTTTCTTTTGTCGTATCAATTTTTAGTATTCTGTGGAATCAACGAAGATGATCTATCCCGGTCCCACGCACGCTGCATCACCAATCGTGATAACTGAACCATCTAGAAGGCTAATGTTTCAATTATTGGGCAACTCATATAGGTCAGGAAGTAGATATTGATCGCAAACAAAGTGATTTGTTGCCCCACTATCAATGATCCAAGAATATTTCTTCACTACGTGATAGTAAACTACATGTACCTGCCATACGTGATTCTTCTTCTGCATCTAATCGTGAGCCATCCTTAATAGTGCTAATAGTTGTGTAACTTGCTCATTTGTAAACTGGTTAGTAGTATAAAGGCTTTTTGTTGCATTGTTTATAGTACTATGGACACTTCTCTTGATCATGGTCATTTGTTTGTTGGATGCACCGTTCTTAAACAAATTGTGATTGGGAGGGTACCCTGCCAGTTTATAACAATTTTCCTTATTGTGACTTGTCATTTGACAATAGGTGCCCTCCCTTTGTTGCTAGGACTACCATTGGGCATGGCTCGATGTTGAACACTCAATTGTCCATAGGGATTATTTCCTTGTTGCACATACATAACCGAGACTTCATGGCAAGTTAACTTAGCTAAATTCCTTTACGACTCCCCTTGACAAACCATATCAAATACTATATCAATATTTGGCATTTCTCGCAAAGTCATTATATTTGTTCTGATTTGAGTGAAGGAATCGCTTAGTCCCATGACAAATTTGATAACCTTATCCTCATCATGCTCTCTGGCATTAGTTTTGCAATTCTCACAATCACCATTAACTTCATGCATCCGCGATTTTCTTATATGATCTAGCTCCTGCCATAAGTTGGCTAGTTTTTTAAAGTAATTTGATATGGCAAGATCACCCTGAACCAAATTAGAAATTTCTTGTTGTAAAGCAAACTTTCTGGAAATATTAGTTCTGGCGTACTTAGTGTTAAGGATTTTCCAAGTCATAGCTATGTTCTTGACATGAAGAATTTGTCTAATAACATGATAGGATCGTGATTAGTAGTAACACACTAAGTATAGGAACTATTAGGAACCTAAACTTAGTTGGTAGGTATATGTACCTCAGAGTATAAATACACAGCGAAAATACGTCTAAAGATTATTTTATTATTTTATAGACTGTACAAATAGCTGTAAGTATTTGTACACTTGTAATAGTGTTGTTAACTATCACAAAACAAGTCACCTAAACCTGATGATCCCGGATCACCAATCGCAACTACCTGAGACAAGTACCTCCGACGATTCCGAATCGCCCACTTCGTCTCGCACACTCTGATCTGATTACTTGATGCACAGGATCTGGCTTACTCGAGTATTCTGGCTTCCCTTCCTTTCTGTTGCCCCTGCAGCCGGGTTGCCGTTGGTTTGCTTTAAAGATGAGAGCAACGGTCGAGTCCACGACCTCCAACTGCCTCCATGTCTTGTTCGTGTCCCACGTCCGGAAATTGCTCAACAAACTCCTGATTTTCGCAAACGCTGCCTCGTCAATTTAGTTCGTCCAGCTCACAACGTCGTTTCTCACGTTGTCCATGATTTTCGCAACTGTTTGGTTGACTTGGTTTCGACTCCGTTCCCTTCAAGTCCTTCTGTGTCCGACACAGATTCTTGTCTCCCGTCAGGTACAGGTACCTTCACACTCAGTTTAAGACTTAGTCGAGTGTTGTAAAAGACCACATGAGGTTCATGTTTCAATAATTTCCCCCTTTTTGATGATGACAAACACCCACGAGACAAGACAGATAATTAACCACAAGAAATACTAGTCATCTACCCACTGAATCATAAATGGAACAATTCCCCCTAAGCCCAAGCAAGGACTTGCAAGTAGTATCAAGAACGGATACCTGACATGATTCCCCCTGGCTAGGTAGCCTACTAAGTCTTCCCCCTTTTGACATCTTCAAAAAAGGGTTAGACAGTTAAATCACATTAGCCATCAATAGAGTTAGTCAAAACATCAATAAAATTAAAATCACGCAAACTTCAAAATTAAATGCAAAATGTCAAGAGTGCATAACAAAGTTCAGGAAAAAACAAAAAGATTAATGCGGTCGGGAGCAAGGAATGGATGAGTCTATGATGGCGAAGGGTGTCGGCATTCTCTGATTCAGGTTCTTGAACCTGACCCGGACACTAAGTTCCCAACCCTGATAATCTCCGTCAACGCCTTATCGACTACTTTCTTCACGGCACCAAACTCTGAGTTCAGCCGTGCCATCCCTTCCTTCAACTCCAAGATCCCATCCTCGATCTTCTGAAGTCTCTGCTCCAAACCAACCTTTTCTTCATCATGAGGTGCCTGAACCTCAGCTTCATCACCTTCATCGAACAGTCCACCATCCAGTTTTACAAGGTCCCGAACCCATCCATCTTTCTCAGTAAAGATCAATCCCATCTTTTTAAAGACACTGAGATCGAACTTCTTAACTGTTGGAGATCTCATCCTCTGGGTTCCCATACACCTGATGGAACTCAAGGATCTTCTTAATGAGCCGGGCGAATCCAACCATTTTGTAGGAGCGCATGTACTTCATCTGGTGAATGATTAACTTTGGCAGGTTTATCTTCTCCTTTTTCAACAGCTTATCCAAAATCAGGACATCCTCTATCTGAACAAAGCTGGTCTTTGATCCTTTCTGCAAAAAATTGGTCACAAACAGCTTGTGCAGGATCTTCACCTTTACAGACATGTACTTGGTTGGCACTTTTCCTGGTTCTGCAGTCCCGCAGACCCTCTCCTGGATCACATACCGATCTTCCTCTTCTGCAGGCCATGATCCCTTAATGAACTGACCATATCCGGTGTGTGGGATGTTCAAGATGTATGACAGGTCCAAGCTCGAGATTCTCAAGTCCTCTCCTCCGAACTTGAAGTCCAGGTAGACGATGTTCCCCTTGACCTCCTTTGACAAGTCACTATAGAACTCGAGGACTGCTGTTGGACTGACCTTCTCCTCGGTTTCAAACAGATTGTCCCACCCTTGGGCCTTGAGCAACTCAAAAACCTCATCAAGTTTTTGACCCTTGAACCACTGACTTGTGCACTCCATCTCCTCCAAAGTTTCTTTCTTTGGTAACTTCAGCTTCTTTGAGACTGAGGGGGCTGGCTCCACCTCCTCAATGTCGATCTCTTTATTTCTCTTCTTCCTCTTCGAGAGACAGGATCGAGAAGGCTGGATTCGCTTTTCGGTGAGCTTGATTTTAGCCGCCCTCCTTTTTGACTGAACAGAGATCTCGAGGATCTTGACACTGTCCTCCGAGGCGGCATCCTTCTCGGATTCCCCCATCATAGTATGAGGTGTTGCCTTAGTCCTCATCTCTTCTAGCTCCTCCAGAGCTCTTTGAATCCCTTGGTGCTTCCTTCAGGATTCGGTTCCTTCTCCGAACCATCCTGGTTCTCAACCTCCACCTCATCAGGCGGACTGCTGACCTTCTCAGCAACTACCTCATCTAGATCTGCTCTCAACCCGGCGACAGCCCTGGCGGCTACCTCAACTTCTTCGTCAATGGACTTCTCTTCAGATCCCTCCAAGACCTAAGTCTTCTCAACCTTCTCAATAGCATCAACCTCCTGGTTCGTTCCTGAACCTTCTGCAACCTCTGGCTTCTCCGCATCCTGGGTGCCTTCGACGGTCGGTTGGTCCGCTGTCCTCTGCGTCCCCAATTTTTTCTTCAGATCCGGCTTCTGGGATCCGAACTTCGATTTCCACTGCCGGAGACAGGTTCTCTATCTGCTCCTGGGCGGTGACATCGGCGACGATGCTGTTGATGGATTCCATTGCTGAGTGTTGATGTGTAACCCTAAAAGCTATTTTTAGGGTCTCCTCAATTTTCGGTCCTGGGATAATTATCTGAAGTTCTTAACCTGCTTTTTATCAGTAATTACCTCAGTCCATTCAGTTCTCCAACCGCGTTTACCCAAATACGCTCTCCATTGTATCTGGACAGGTATTTGACATGTATTGGCCTGACTGGTACACATACTTAGTGTTTACTCAAGTACCTGGATCTAATCTCTGACCTGAACAAGTGAATGCCATACCCATACCTTTTCATAGACTTCTCAAGGGGCGTTGTGATGGATCAGCTTAACCATAAGGGTTTATAGTGTAAAACATCACAACTGAAATCACTCATTTAAAAAACACAAGATTTACCTCGAGTAGATTTTCAAGTCTCAAATAGGCATGTGGCTAAGTTGACTGAGTACACTTCCTTCATGCGGTTTGTGAGGTTCAAGATCCGGAAGGTACATAGGCTAGAAATGAAAGACATTCCAAGCATAAACATGACAATTTCACATTTAATCAAGAAGTAAGACATGCAATCAATCTATCACACATTGACTGAATCACATACCTCAGTCTAACATGCATAACTACTCTCCCCTACTCTAACCAATCATTGGAGGTTAAGTTAGAGGTACCTCACTGAGTAGATGTCATGCCAAGCGCCATCCTGAACTTCTTGAAAGAATCCCTTCTTAGAGCCTTGGTGAAAATGTCTGCCACTTGTTCATCAGTCCTGCAGGTCTCCATTGAAACAAGTCCCTTTTCTACACAATCCCTAATAAAATGATGCTTAATTTCTATAGGCTTCATTCTACTGTGATGTATTGGATTTTTAGCAACACAGATTACACTAGAATTATCACAATAAATAGCAATGTGGTCAAAGAAAAGATTGAAATCACTTAGCTGGTTCCTCAACCAGAGGAGTTACGCACAGCATGCTCCTGCGGCAACGTACTCGGCCTCCATTGTGGACAAAGCTACTGAATTTTGTTTCTTGGACCCCCCTGAGACTAGACATGATCCAAAGTACTGTTCCATGCCAGATGTTGACTTCCTGTCAGCTCGATCACCGGCGTATTTCACGTCGGTGTATCCTTCCAGTGTCAGGGACTTGTACCTCGGATACCACAGAACAAGGTTCTTGGTTCTCTTCAAGTACCTCATGATCCTCTTCACAGCCTTCACGTGTGATTCCCTTGGATCTTCTTGGTACCTGGCACAGACACAAACACTAAACATTATATCGAGACGACTTGCAGTTAGGTAAAGAAGTGAACCTATCATCCCTCTTTGGGTCTATTCTTGGTGAGTTCTCGTCCCTGGACAGAGAGTTGTTGGTAGAACTCAGAGTAGTCTAGGGCTTTGACTGATCAAGTCCATACTTCTTGACTACCTCAGACAGATACTTCTTCTGATGTATCCGAGTCCCATTTGACTCCTGCTTTATCTGAAGTCCCATGAAATAAGTAAGTTCTCCAACCATACTCATTTCAAATTCACTTTCCATAAGCTCAGTGAATTTCTTAACCAACTCATCGTTGGTTGACCCGAAGACTATGTCGTCAACGTATACCTGCACCACCAAGAGATGCTTCTTCGTCCTTAGAAGAAACAACATCTTATCAACGGCTCCCCGCTCATATCTGTGAGCTATGAGAAAGTCTGATAACCTCTTGTACCATGCTCTAGGTGCCTGCTTTAATCCATAAAGTGCCTTGTCAAGGACATATACGTGGTCCGGATGCTCAGGGTCTTCGAACCCTGGAGTCTGCTTTACATATACATCTTCCTTGAGGCTTCCGTTCAAAAATGCCGTCTTCACGTCCATCTGATGGAGCTTGAATCCATGCTGGACTGAATAAGAAATGAGCAATCTGATAGCCTCCAATCTTGCTACCGGTGCGAAGGTTTCGTCGTAGTCGATCCCTTCCTGTTGATTGTACCCCTGTACTACCAACCGAGCCTTGTTCCGAACAGTAGCTCCCTTGTCATCTCGCTTATTTCTGAAGACCCAACAAGTACCTATCACCTTCCTCTTGTCTGGTTTAGGTACAAGTCGCCATACCTTGTTCCTCTCGAACTGATGCAATTCCTCATGCATCGCCTGAACCCAGTCAGGATCCTTAAGTGCATCCTCGACTGTCTTGGGTTCCATCAGGGACACGAACGCAGTATGAACTTGTTCCCCCTGGAATGCCACATAACAATAGAAATCACGAAGTCTGGTATTAGGTTGACTAATCCGAGCACTTCTTCTCAGTGGAACCACGTCTCCTATGGCTTCCCGATTATCATTGTTATTGTCCTTAGATACTTGATCCTGATCAAGTACCTTGCCCTGATCCTCATGCTGTTCATCCTGCACCTGTACCTCGGCTGGATCTTCATCAACAACTTCTGGATCATGATCAGCTTCCTCCTGATCCCCATCAGCACCCTCTTGTGCTGGTACACCAATGTCATCTTGTGTGTTATCTGCATCTGGCCGTGCTAACACAAAGATTTCTCTGCAGGTTCGTGTCTGATCTGAACCTCTGCAGGTTTCCCTGGCATGCAATTCTCATCAAAAACCATGTGTACACTCTCTTCGACTGTCCTAGTCTGCTTGTTGTACACCTTGTAGGCTTTACTGTGCGCTGAGTACCCTACGAACATCCCTTCATCGCTCCTCGGATCGAACTTCCCAAGTTGATTTTTCCCATTGTTGTGAATGAAACACCTGCACCCAAATACCCTCAAGTGAGATATGTTAGGTTTGCGTCCCTTCAACGACTCATACGGAGTCTTATTCAGAAGCGGTCTTAAGTAAGCTCTGTTCAGCACATGACATGCCGTGTTCATTGCTTCTCCCCAAAATCTTTTGGGTAGACCACTTTCCAACAACATGGTCCTGGTCATATCTTCCAGGGTCCTATTCTTCCGCTCGACTACCCCATTCTGCTGTGGAGTCCTTGGCGCTGAAAAGTTGTGTTGAACACCTTGACAAGCACACCAGCTGATGAACTGTGCGTTGTCGAACTCGGTACCATGATCTGACCTGATACTCTTTAGTTTCTGAACGAGTGACGTCTCAATAGTCTTGGCCCAAGCTTCGAATTCCTCAAATACCTCAATCTTAGAAGACAGAAATATTGTCCACGTGAATCTTGAATAGTCATCGACCAACACGAACACGTACTTGTTCCCTCCTATGGTCTGAGTCCTCATTGGCCCGCATAAGTCCATATGCACCAACTCCAAAGGTCGATTGATACTCACCACGTTCTTTAGATGAAATCAGGTTTTGGTCTGCTTACCCCTTGTACAAGCAACACATACTTGATCGGGTATATGACTCACTTCCGGTAAGCCACGAACAAGTTCCAGTCTCTGGAGCTTTATCATTAACCTCATATTCACATGTCCTAGATGCCTGTGCCATAGGTCAGAGTCATCTGCCCTTGATGACAGACAGAGGTACTCATTTGGATCCCACTTAGTCTTGTACACTCCGTTTTCAACTATGCCTTTGAGAAGAATCTTACCTGTACTCAGAGACTTCACATAGCAACCATCAGTGGTGAAAACAACTTTGTTGTTCCCACCTTGACAAAGTTGAAATACACTAAGTAAATCAAAGTTTAACTTGTGAACTAGATTCACATTATCAATACTAATTTTCCTATTCAAACTAACCATACTTGTTCCGAAGATCTCACCTTTACTCCTATTGCCAAAAGTAATTGAGCCTCTGGAATGTTGCTGCAGAGAAGAGAAATGGTTCATCTTTCCAGTCATGTGACTTGAACATCCGCTGTCTACATACCAAGGACCTGTTCCTCTCTCCCTTTTGGGTTTGTTGTCAGAACTAAGATCAACACAAGTAATAGGTTTAGAAGAATTCAAATTAGTATCGGTTTTGACAATTCGAACCTGCCGGGTATGTGTTCCTCGCTTGGAACCACCTGATTTCTGATCCTTGTCTTTGGAGGCTTGCCTAACAGTACACTTTGCCCAAAAGTGTCCCTCCTTTCCACAGCGAAAACAGATTTTCTTCTTTCTAAAGTTCACCTTATTAAAATCAGTAATCTTTTTTTTTTACTTGCTGAAGTTAATGCCAGCTGGTTTCTGACCTTGAGCGATCTTTTTCCAGATATGGTAGCCTTTATCATACGTCTTAGCCTCGTCTCGGAGATCCACCTTTACCCGTAGAGTACTCCTGGGCTCTCCAGCTTTCTGAACTCTCTTTGCAATGGTCACATCTCCATAACCCAAACCTGGTTTAGACTTCTTTGTTCCTGGAACAATCTTCTTCATCTTATCAATGGGTTCATGTACCTGCAATCTGGAAACAGTCTCTAGTTCCCGAACGAGTTCCTTCTTAAGTTGCCGAATCATGGCAGACTTTTCATCAATGTGAGCTTCTTACTCAGCAATAACGTAAGTCAACTCATCATTTTTATCACAAAGACTTTTAATAATGAGTAACAAATCAGCACGTGTTTATATTCAGAAGGATTAGAGGAATCAAACTCCTGATTTTCGCAAACGCTGCTTCGTCCATTTAGTTCGTCCAGCTCACAACGTCGTCTCTCACGTTGTCCATGATTTTCGCAACTGCTCGGTTGACTTGGTTTCGACTCCAATCCTTTCAAGTCCTTCTGTGTCTGACACAGATTCTTGTCTCCCGTCAGGTACAGGTACCTTCACACTCAGTTTAAGAGTTAGTCAAGTGTTGTCATCATCAAAAGACCACATGGGGTTCATGTTCCAACACAATATTCTTCGAGACGGAGCAGATGAGCCATGTCATCACGACATCATTACAACGCTGCCATTTTGCGGCCAACAAGGGATTTACGGGCTTCGCATGAATGCCCTTCACAAAGCCAAGCTTTGAACGAGCCGACAAGGCAATTCCATCGATTTTCCATGGAACATAATCTATCTTCCCAATAATCTTAGTGATTTCATTATTATTCACGTGATATAAATCATCTGCTGGATTCGTCACCAATGCACCAGGATTTGTCACCAACGTACCGGAGCTCGACTCGTTAGACGGACAATTTGATAAAAACAGACTGGCTGATGAAAACAATGGATGTATGACTTAACCTATGATCCGGAGGGCCCGGATACCATGAAGAAGGGAAGCGCTAATCGGCTCCATGTTGCCGAATCAAGCAGTTGGGAAAATTTTATATATTCTTATATCTTAAAAAAGAAAAAACAATATACTAAATGTTTATCTACAAGATTCAACAAAATATATATATATATATATATACTTAATGTTTATCTACAAGATTCAATATTTATAATTTAATTGAATTTATTTCTAACTAATGCATCAATGAAGTGGAAGCGGTAAAGGCTCTCATCAATGTTGACTAATGCATGGAATGAAGTGGTAGAGGCTCTCAGAGATTTCGTACCCGTTAGAGCTTCCCAATCTCCTTGAGGAGCTCCTCAATCAGCAATTTCTATTACTGTTCGCCAAACATTAATATTATTTTGAATATTTTATGCATCAATATAACCTCCAGGAGAAGCTCCTGTTACTTGTCACCGATTAAAAAAAATAATATTTTTGTAAAGAAAATATTTTTTCGAAGATATTTATGGATTATCGTTAAGGATTTTATTTAGATTTTGCCTAGATTTTCATCCAATCATAACATGCACGTGCATATGAGGATAGACATGAAACCTCTATAAAAGAGATTCATACGTTTTCTATACTCACACCATCAATCTTCTTGCTTTCTTCTATGTTCTTATTTTCCTCAATCATTTTCTTCTCATATAGATCCTTTCAATTTTAATGAGAGCTTTCAAATATTCCAGCAAACTATGAATCAGATGAATGATATGACCAATTCAGCTGTTATGGATGTAGTAGTGCTAGCAACCATGGACGATGAAGACGATGTGCCTCCTCGTCGCCAACCTAATCGACCCAGAAATAGAGGACCGAGGGCAGAATTTGTTAGATGACTACTTTGTTGAGCGTTCAATTTTTTCGTAAGGAGACTTTTATCGCAGGTATCGTATGAGTAGTAATCTTTTTAATCATATAAAGACCAAACTTTGTAACAATGATGTGTATTGGCACCAACGACAAGATGCCGCTGGCGTGCTTGGCCTTCTTCCTGAGCAGAAGATGACCAGCGCTGTATGAATGTTAGCATACGGTTCATGTGCAGATCAATGTGCCGAAAATGGGTTAGACAGATGCAAAATTTTGATGTGTCTTGACTTATTCCCAACATTCAAAATGTATGAAAGTCTTTTTTCTTTATGCGACGTACATAGTATGAGCTTTGCGCATCTATAAAGTAATAATTAAAACAAATCAATTTCAAATGAAAGAATATAAAGAAACACTATGAAATAATTTAATAGAATTATATACCCCATCTTGTATATTAGCACCCGATTCCGAATTTTCAAATGAAAGCGCAATTTAGGACCTAGCCTCCGTTAGAATTATTTCATCGGAGCTCATCACTCAATTTGCTCGAAAATCGGCATGAATTCCTTCCCACAACCTATCAATCTTTTGTTTGTTGCCGGATATGGAATCAATTAATTGACGACAATAAGATATACATAATTGAACATCTTTGGACATTGACCAATTGGTAGCGAAAGTCATTTTTTGAACAAAAAATGATATGGAAATGAAACTAGATGTTGCCAATATATTAGGAGAAAACAAATGAAGATTGATGTATTATAGATCTGAAATGAAAGACCCATTTATAGGAAAAAAAATGTAGGAGCTTAAATATTTTTTCAGATTTTAATTTTTTTTAATTCTTAAAAAAATTAAATTCTTAAAAAAATTTCCGTTGGAAATTAACTGGTCCGTAGGATCAGATCTATATCTGGTCTAACAAACCAGTGCCCGCTATTAACATATCGATTGGGCTGCAATTTGCTCGTTGGGTCGTACAAGCAAACCCTACCAAGCTCGCCCTCCCTCGCCTCCTCGAGCAGCTTCTCTGGCCGCAGCTCCTCCTTCAGAGAAGCTCCTCCAACACGCTAGTTCCTTCGGATCATTGCTGATGCATGCTCTTCTTCTTGAAGAGCTCCTAGAATCCGAACGAGATCCGCACCGGTGCATATGCTCTCAACATATTACCACAACATTGTGTATATTAGAAGCTAGTTACACTTATTTAGATTTTCCAAGTAAAATGGTCATTTTTATTGACACTGAACCAACTACAACCCTACTTAAAGTCCCTGTTTTTACTTGGAAGTGTCCCAAGTTGCTGCGTGAGAATACATGCATCGGATCAGAGTAGCTATTGAAATTTACTGTAGTATGATAAGAAATAGTAATGTGACACATATATAGTAGGCCTCGGCAACGGGCCGGGCCGGGCCGACCCGGCCCGAAAAACTGAAAACCCTGGCCCGGCCCGAAAAACATAGGCCTTTTATTGTTTTTCGGGCCGGGCTATAAGAAAAAAATGAGCCCTGGGCCGTCCGTCGGGCCGAATAAATTTCGGCCCGGCCCGAAAAAAAAATAAAATAAAAAATAAAAAATCATATTTTTTTCATTAAAATATTAAAAAAAATTAAAATAATCATATTTTTTTATTAAAATATTAAAATTAATTTAAATAAAAATAAAAAATATTAAAATTATTTATTTCGGGCCAGGCCGCGGGCTTTTATTATTAGGCCCGAACCCGGCCCAGCCCTCATCGGGCCGGGCTTCGTCGGGCCTCTGCTCGGGTCGGGCCGGGCCAACGGCCCATGGTCCGGCGGGCCAAAATTGGGCCCACGGACCTCGTGGGCTGTTTGCCGAGGGTTAATATACCGTCATCGGGGCCGCTCAACTTCTAATTCATCGGTCTAAAACAACATACTAATATTGGTAATAACGGTATGATAGAGAAGGAGAAGTGACATATCTGAGATGTTTTTTACACGAAACGAAATTTTTAGTGAATTTTTTTGATCATGAAGGTTGTGTTAATTGAAATAAATCGGATTGTAAAGTTCATTTCATGTTTTGTTTTTTTTAAATTATGTTCTCTTCAAATATGAAATATATTTATTCATATAATTCAGCCCACGATTATATTATCGAATTGAAATGTGTAATCAACTCTTCTTCACTTCGTTGACGATTTGCAGAAGCGGGAGATAAAATTTCGCACGTTCACTCTCATTCGCTTTTCGCTCAGATTGTATTCTCTTCTCCTGCCCAATCCTCTTCGTCTCCGCATCTCAACTTCTCGTCACTAGTTCTCAAGTTTCATTTCTTTGTACACAAAACAAGTCGCTGACAGGCGATTATGGCGGACGAGGACGCTCCTTCCGAGACCTCCACTCGTCGCTCAGTCAGTGCCCTAACCCGATCCTTGTCCTCGTTGTTTTTTTTTTTTTTGGGTATTTCGTGTTTGAATTGGAGACCTAATTTGGTGTTGCTTTGGGGCGAGTAGAAGAGAACTAGGGTTCCCACGCAGCGACACGGCGACGCTGCTGCTGAGAGTGGGGAAAAGCACAGCGGCCACGGTGATGATCAGATAGATCGGGACGAGTCCTTTGACGATTACGAGGACTCGCCTCCCAGACCCAAGCGAGGTCGCTCCACCTCTGAGGGTACTTCGGCTGCTGCAGCTGCATCTTTGAGATTAATTGGTATGAGACCCACTCATGTGTAGGTTCTTACTGAATTGTGCTTGTATAATTTAGTGTTATTGTTTTCCAACAAAAATGTGCTTGCTTTACCATGTGCCATCAACTTGGTGTCTAAAACAGAACTGCATTTTTTCGTCATGTTTGTATTTTTTTCGTAGCTTTTATATGACACCTGAGTAAGCGGAAATCACTAATGTTTAAGTTCCTTCGCAAAATAGTGAAACCATATTAGTTTTGAATTATGCAGTGATAGGTAAATTGAAAGATGCAAGGTATCTTTCCAATTATGCTGAGCTTAAACTCAAGTTTTATTAATTCATTCTAATCATCAGGACATAATATGGTTATTGTTGTTCATGATATGATAGGTAAGTGAGTCTTATTCACTTAAAAGCAGTCCATAAATTGGCAGGTTATGGAAATATTACAGTATGGATAAATGTCTTCCCACAAAAACAAGATCAATTTTGTAGCCTCAGAGCATGTAATGCATCGTTGAAGCTCCATCAATTATCCTTGCAAGGACTATATAGTCTTCAATTGGGTTTCAAACGCATAACTTTGTCATATTTAGTTCTCAAAGTACACTTTTGGACCCACATTTTCTTGTATTTTATCAGAAGCATTTGCAGTTATGAATTTATTTGAATCTTTGCTATCTTATTTCCCTCTCATAGTAAATTGCCTCTAAACAATTTATGCTAAGCAAAAAACTTATGTTTATATATTGCGTAGAGGTAGTCAAAGGTAACGGCAAGCTTATTCCCGGCGCTGTAAAGGTTTGGGCCGATAAGTACGAAAAAGATCCAAAACCTGCGATGGTGGAACTTTTGGTGATGCTATTTGAGGTGTGGGATCCATTACAAATCAGATTTCATACTTTATCAGCACAAAATAAACCACAGATTTACCGTATCTGCATCAGTGAAATGGGATCGACTACATTTGTGCTGAATAATGTATTTGTTCCTACATTTGTGTATGAGTGTCTGTCTTTATGAATTAAATTAGTATCTCATTATAAAAGGAAAGCAATTGGTTTTCCTCCGCCCACGTGAAACTTTTCTCTAATATTGTTGCAACCTACAATTTTTCTAATTTATTCATTAGATGAAGACATGAGACTGTGGTCTTGCAGGTCTTGCAATGGGTCTTGAAATTGCACCCACTCTTTATTTATTCACTCAAATCTTAAATCATTTATTCCCTATCACTCCAAATATCCGAAATGTAAGATTCCGGGAAGTTTGACTGTGTAGTAAGACCTACTATTACCAATGCCTTCAACAGAGGAAGCCCTCACAAAATCAGATGGGGTTTTGGTATTTAAACTGGGAGCAATAAACCATTATGACCTCTTTCTTTTCTGGATAGCTGGTAAACGTCGAACCCATCTATTAACTTGCGTTGTAAACATTAGGTAGCCTAGGACACCATAGAAGGGATCATACCACCCGGTTTCAATAACCATTGTACCCACCTGTTTCAAAGAAAAGTCAGTGCTTCTGGTACTGCTTTTGACGTGGCTGATAAATTGTGCACTTTTGCAGGCATGTGGGGCAAAGTATCACATTGATGAGGAATTCTTGGATAAAACTAGTGTTGACGATGTTGTATTTGAACTTGTTACACTTGCAGGAAAGGTATTAGTTTCCATTCCTCAAGTCCTTTTCTATGTAAAACTGATTTATGTTCCGCTTCATTTGACTTGTTCTGAAACTCAGGGCATCGTTGAAGATTACCAAAACTCAAAGAAGAAAGAGTTTCAAAACTTCAAAGATAATCTTGTTAAGTTCTGGGACATTTTGGTTACAGAGTGCTCAAATGGGGTACTATTTGATGGTGTTTTATTTGAAAAGGTCACAGATTATGTAATTGCTTTGTCATGGTGAGTATATATTATGCCTTCTGGTTGTTGACCACTGTGTGATATACCTGTATTGACATTGTTTCTTATATGAATGTTAGCACTCCTCCAAGAGTGTATCGCCAAGTTGCATCATTGGTAGGTCTCAGCCTTGTTACATCTTTATTAAGCGTGACTAATGTGCTTGGAGCTCAACGGGAAACCACTCAGAGGCAGTTAAACGCCGAGAAGAAGAAGAGAGCTGAGGGGCCTCGCGTGGATTCATTAAATAAGAGGTTATCAGCAATACAACCTAAAATAAATACATTAGAGGAGATGATGCGCAAAATATTCCAAGGGTAAGTTTCATTTAGACTTCCCTTAAAAATATTTATATTCAATGAACTCCATTTGCATCAGCTTACAACTCAAAAACCTTATTGGTCACTGTTAGGTTATTTGTCCACCGCTATCGAGATATTGATCCAAATATTCGTACATCTTGCATCCAGTCTCTTGGTCATTGGAGCTTGTCATACCCCTCACTATTTTTACAGGATCGGTACTTGAAATATCTTGGGTGGACTTTAAACGACAAGGTGAATTTGAAAATTGTAAAGCACTTTTTCTGTTATTACAGTTAATGTCATCAAATCATGTCTATAAATTGTGTTTATAGAATGCTGGAGTGAGAAAAGCTTCGGTCCTTGCGTTGCAAAATCTTTATAAGGTAAATGATAATGTTCCATCTCTTAGCCTCTTCACTGAAAGGTTCTCAAACCGGATGATTGAGCTTGCTGAAGATATAGACATATCTGTGGCAGTATCTGCCATAGGACTTATAAACCAACTTTTAAGGTAAATTCTGTCCTGCGCACTTGATTTTCTGATGGTATATATATATATATTTATATTGATTCTGTGTTTTTGAAACAATGCAGTCATCAACTTCTGTCAAATGATGATTTAGGTCCCATATATGACCTACTAGTTGACTATTCCCCAGAAATTCGGCGTGCCATTGGAGAGCTAGTTTATGATCACTTGATTGCTCAAAGAACCAGTAGCTCTCAGTCTGGTAAGAAGGCTTTTATAAGATTAATAGCATTTAAAACAAGTTGTGGACATAGATTGTAATGGAACTAATTTTCAGGTGAGGAGAACGATACACCTGAGGTTCATCTTGGAAGAATGCTGCAAATTTTGAGGGAGTTTTCTACAGAACCAATACTAAGTACTTATGTCATTGACGATATATGGGAGTACATGGAAGCCATGAAAGTATGTTCTAGTTGCTTGGACTTTCTTAATTTCAATAAAGTAATGGAATATGTGTATATTTTGGTACCTCCAATTCAAACTTGGATGAAATTATTCCCATTATTTGGGCTATCAGTCACTATCTATAAACTTCATTTGCAAGAGGAAGATCAAGTTTCAGTCTGTACCGGATGTCTACATTTTTGTAGATGTCATTTATTTTAACCTGAATCCTATAAGAAATGAAATTGCTTATTAATTCTTGCACGGTAGACATACTCAAGAATATCATATCATAACAACATTTATTTAATCTCTCTTGCTACACTTGCTTGATTTTCAACCCTCCACGTTGCATAACTTGTCTTAATGTATCAGTGTGACAATTTGACAAAGTAATCTCAATGGTGCTCCCTTCGTAGTGATATGAATGCTGTGCAATTCTCGTTTTTGATAAATATGAATGGTTTCCATTCTAAGGTATGACATTATGTGTATGAGACTAGGAGTTTGACGTGTAAAAATGTGTATCTGGGAGGATATCATAATGTGTGATTTCCAACTCTGGTTTTTCACCATCTTGGATCAAATTAAACTCTGTTGTGCTGAAATCTGTTTCCTACTGCTACTGGAGCCTCGAATATATTGCTTCATTCTATACAACACTCATGATATGTTCTGTGACATTATCCTATAGTATAAATTACACACATACACAGAAAAGTAAGCCGAATGATCAGTATACCTCCTGTTTCCATACTTTTGATGGTGCTCTAATAATTTCCCCTCATTTCGGCAGGATTGGAAGTCCATTGTATCCATGCTTTTGGATGAGAATCCATCTGTTGAGCTTACTGATGAGGATGCAACAAACTTGATAAGGCTTCTATGCGCATCTGCAAAGAAGGCTATAGGAGAGAGAATTGTTCCTGCTACAGACAATAGGAAGCAACACTACACAAAAGCGCAGAGGGTGCGTGCTATCATATTATAATGTTGCTTTTAATTTTTGTGTTAGGTTATCCATTATAAGTTCTGTCATGAAATAATGGGTCGGGAGTGGGACCACGGAATGCCTTCAATTTTCGTGTCCAGTTAACCTTGGTTATAACTAATAATCTCTGGGCAAGATGACAGGAAGCATTCGGGAGCAACAGAAAGACCATAACCATTGTTATGATGAAGAATTATCCACAACTACTACGCAAGTATATGTCAGACAAAGCAAAAATATCATCATTGGCAGAGATCGTCCTAATCATGAATCTTGAGCTTTATTCATTGAAGCGACAAGAACAGGTATTTTGGGTTGTTGCTCGTGCAGTTTACAAGCTAATAGTTGCATCTACTGATCTTCTTTTCTGCTAGACTTTCAAAAGTGTTCTTCAGCTTATCAAGGAAGCCTTTTTTAAGCATGGTGAAAAAGATGCTTTGAGATCGTGTGTCAAGGCTATTAACTTCTGTACAACACAGAGTAAAGGAGAACTTCAGGATTTTTCCAAAATCATATCCAAAGAGCTAGAAGATGAACTAATTGCAAAACTGAAATCCGCAATTAAAGAAGTCATGGTATAGTTTCATTGCAGCTCACTCCTATTTAGTTTTCTTGTCTTTCATAGCACATGATGTGATTTAAATTTTTAGGAGGGTGATGACGAGTACTCCCTTCTTGTGAATATGAAACGGTTGTATGAGCTCCAATTGTCAAGGCCCGTTCCTTTAGAAAGCTTGCATGAAGACATTGTTTCATCTCTTCTAAATTTGAAGAACATAGATGAAGAGGTCAGTTGCATAGTATTTTACTGACTCATAACTATGTTTCTCATGATATTTGTATTCAGTTTACTTATGTATTGACTTCTCATTCCCTGTTTAGGTTGTCAGCTTTATGCTTCTCAATCTGTATTTGCATGTTGCTTGGTCGCTGCACTCTATAGTGAATTCCAAAGAAGTATCTGAATCATCCATATTGTCTCTATTACGCAATCGTGCTACTCTATTTAAGCAGCTGGAATATTATCTAGATCCCTCTCCAGAAGTAACGGAAGAACATCAAATTGGAAATCAGTTAGCTGCCAGGGTATGCTTTTTTCATTAACAATAAATGAAATAATTTCGGAGCACCATCAATGAACGTGTCATCAATAGGTGGCTCGTGTACAATGCTCTATTTTGATATTGTCAATGCAATATGCAACAGGTTTGTGTCATACTTGCAGAAGTTTGGTGCTTGTTCAGAAAGTCAAATTTTTCCTCGACAAAGCTGGAAACATTAGGTTATATTCCAGATAGAGCAACAATTCAGAAGTTCTGGAAGCTCTGTGAACAGAAGCTCAGTAGTTCTGGTAATTCACCAAAGTTTTTTCCCTCTTAGTGGCGTGGCTATGCGTTTGAGCCCAATTATCCATTAAATATATTTAACTAACCTATTAAAACGATGTGGGTTTCTAACACAATGAATACTCAAGTGTTTTAGTGATTTGATGACAAGCTTTGCAATGCTTTAACTTGTAAGTCTCTTCTTTGACAATCAATCTCAAGTCTGCATCAACTAGTGAACATCGAAATAACAAATTCTATCTTGCAGTGTTGAAAACTCAGTATATTTCTAAGTGTGTGGACCGTGATTGAGTCAATGCGTGTTAGTCCAACTTGTTAACGTTTTTACCATGCCTGCCCAGATTTTCCGAAGTATAACTTGTATATATTGCTTAGGGGTTACTGCTTTTTTATTCAGAAGCATAACTAATTCAGTTATACTTATTGGGTATTGCCTAGTTGAACTGTTATTCTATGATATCTATCTTTACTTTCTTTTCACTACTTGCTCTCGGACTGTTTAACATAAATAATCTAATGGACAGTTTGTAAAAATTTTGTATTCATAATGTTCAATATATCCCATACTGCTAGTGTTTAATGTATGCTGTAGGTCACAAAATGTGTGGAGCACTCTAACCATTTCTATTCATCCCTTAATTGGAATTTATTATTTCATAGATGACACAGAAGAAGAAGATCCTAATAAAAGAGAGGCTGAGAACAAGGAATATATTGAAGAGACAAATCGGGATGCTATTATGATTGCTGCTGCCAAGTTAGTTGCCACTGAAATGGTTTTTAAGGTGTGTATCATGTCATATCATTAAGTAAACACTGTGTACATGTCAGATGTGCATGTGAAGGTCTGAGTGAAGCATCAAAGTGCTAAAGAAGACTGAAATCATATAATTTTTTTAATACGTATTTTTCTGTTTGTGTGAGCACCTGAGAGAATGAAGTCATACGATTAGCAACAACCCATAAAATAATTGAAACATCTGCATATTCTGTGAAGTCATACGATTAGGACTTCAATAGTCATGCTTTCGAGTGAGTGACATATTGTATTTGATTGGCGGTACCGTCCAAGTCCTGTGAAGAAACAGTATACCAGTTTCTTGCAAGTGATGGTGATTCTGGCTATAGGGGAGATGACCCTAGCTTACTTCAAAGCACCCTTTCATTCTTAGCCTTTTACACTCCCAATTACATTCCTTTGCTTGAGTTCTTGTTGCTATTTAAATACATGCCCTCTTCTTTTTTGCAGGATTACCTTGGTCCGGAAATCATCTCGCATTTTGTTAGGCATGGAGCAAGTGTAGCTGAGATTGTTAAGCATCTTATAGCCGTTTTGAAGAAAAGAGATGACGATATTCCGAGTATATTTGTGGAAGCTCTGAAACGGGTAAAAGTCTGATGCTTGCATCACATCACATTGAATGTGTAATCTTAGTAATTCATGTAGAGAGGTGTCAACCCACGGTCAGCCAATCTAACCATAGCCATCAAGGCTGTACCATTTCATTAGTTGAAATATTGGGTATAATAGCTTTTTGTTGCGATTAGACATTGATATGCAATGGAGATCAACTGATAAGAATCAGGTCTTACTGCCTGTTATGTACAAATTACATAGTTTTCTGCCCTGTGTTTCTAGTTTCCTTTTTTGATATCTAGCGCGTTCCTTTGCATGTATTAGGCTCACCATCGACATCTCACGTATCTACTTGGAAGAGCTGACGAAGTATTGGTCAACAAGTCATTCATGGATTTCCATGACCTGTCTGTTAAGCTCGCTGGAGTCTTTGCAGGCAGTGCTCGAAACAAACATAGATTGGATGTATTGAAAATTGTCAGGGATTGTATTGATTATGCTTTTGAGGATGCCCCTAAGAAGCTGTCTTTCTTGGAAGGAGCTGTTCTCCATTTTGTCTCCAAGTTGCCCACACAGGATATAATTGAAATGTAGGTTTATTTTTCTCCCAGTGGCAATAACATTGCGTGCTTTCTGTTTCAAATTCGAATAAAATTACTCATTCTTTGTTAGCAGCTTAAGGGATGTCCAAAGACGCACAAACAATGTGAATACGGATGAAGACCCTAGTGGTTGGCGCCCATATTTCATTTTTGTGGACACTGTAGGCGAAAAGCATTTGAAAAATGAAGGTTTACAAGGTATGCATATGTTTCTTGTGGTTGCTGGCAGTAATGATTAATCTGCTCGTTTACTTCTTGTGTAGGTAATTCATCTCCGGTGATAGGGTGCACAATCTCATTTGCTTCTTTGTTGAACTGTTTTTCCATTTTAACTGTAGTCAGCTTCTAGAACAAAGCAGTATGATGGGACTAAATTTTGAGAGGTTTCTTGCATAATTTTTCGACTGTGGGACTATGTTGTTAGAATGACTTGTTTCTGTTCTCATATATTGGATGCTAGAGACTTAAAGAGTAAGAATTTGCAACATTACAGTTGCAGTTGCTGCTATGTATCTATTCCACTCAGTCATTTTTTTTGTTTAGGGTGGACCAGATTTGTGTGATATACTAATTTTATGGAACTTATAGAGCCTCAACTGTTCATTTTACATTGAAGTGTCTTAATCGTAGCTGAGATGTGATCGGTCTAATAACAATTAACTTTTCTGATCCTTTGCAGATGACAAAGAAAAGGGACAACCAAGGCGACGTGGTCCTCCACGTAAACGGCGCAATTTGCAAGGGAAGAAACTTTTTGATGAGGAGCAGAGCTCAAGTGCAGATGAAGAATCAATCAGTGGCTCAGACCGTGACAATCAAGATGATGATGGCAACAACGACGATGATGATGCTCCTCTGATCCATTCAATGAGGTCTTCGGCCAAGTTAAGATCATTGAAAGTTCCTAGGAAGGAAAGTGCTGTTTAAGCAGACCAGTTGTTGTGGAGAAGTCAGAAATTGTACCCACTGTTTGAAGCTATCTTCTAGTAATTAATTGAAACTATGTGGAGTGATTTTATGCAAAATACTTGCATTATATTATACTTAGTGGCCTTTACGTCATAATGATGTCACTCCCAAACTAGGCACTGCTTCTCAACTTCCTGCTGACTTCCATGAAATGTGTCTTTCTATCTTATGACCTACGCATAATGTTTTACACAAGCTGAGACCATGGCTTGTATGTACAAATGTCCCATATCATATATACGCAAGCGAGCGTCGATCATGGCCAGGCTGCGGCCGACCACGGGTAGGAGTTTGGGGTCTCTGAGTGTTCAGCTCCTGCAGCCATTGGTGCAACATAACCCAAAGTAAACATCATTGACAGAAGAGAGAATGCGCTTGGCTTGGCCATAACTACTTTTAAGCAATTACTACCTGCATCCATGGGTCATCGACGTAATGTTCAGGTGACGCCTCAGGTGACTGTAGAGGAGGTGGCAACGGATGGATCAATTTTGGGACTATTACTAATCCTCTACCCACAACCAACAAAGCCCCGGCGTTATTCGCAGTTCCTGCATACACATTTACCATTTCAGTATATGACTGGCTCATTGAGCCCAAGATAAGAGGACAGTACCGCAATAATTGGTGGCAGAAAACAAAGTAATCAGCTGTCCCTGAGCAAATCGTTCAAATCCATCCATGACGCATTCGTGGGCCCTTATGATCATCTGCAGTTTGTTTCTCTTACAGAAGTCTGCAACTCGGTCAGGCTGCACAGGTACCAGATGGCGATCAAATCAGGCAATAAAACCAAGGTTTAGGATTATACACACAACAAAATGAATTGGAAAAAATGCATACCCCAAAAGTGACGAGACCAGGTCCTCTAGCGTTAGGCCTCAGGCCCTCTATACTATCATTTTCAGTTGGATCCGACCTGTAGTGGACAAACTACATCTAACACAGAGAGAACTTTTGAACAGGGAGGAATTTAATGAGAATGAACGAGTATGACTCACCATAGGAGGTCCATTAAAACCAAAGATCCACCATCCATCGTAATGGGCCGTTCAAGTTTTTCTATTTGTTCAACAGAATGTATTGACCTCCCGATACCTCCATGCATACATATAATCTTTTTCTCAATCAGGGCAGCGAGAGGGAGACAGTTGAATAGTTGATTAAACCTGGTCCATGCCCATATTCCGTCTTTCTCTCCCTACGCAAAAGTAAAAACTGTAACCAAACTAAGAAAATCAGAGTAGCCTGAAAGGAATAAAAAGCACAATGCTTTCTACCAATCTTTCTATGCACTCGATACGGAAACCAAACAGCGCATTTATGTCAGCAGCTTCATGGTTTCCACGAATCAAGTAGACGTTCTCTGGGTATTTTATCTGCAAGTTTGACATGATGTGTGTCACCATAGCTTGCATTTGACACCTTAATTAAAAAGTTCAGTAAAATAAAGAGTTACCTTTAAAGCGAGAAGCAATGTTATAGTCTCTAAGCTGTGTTGACCTCGATCAACATAGTCCCCCAAAAACAAATAGTCGATGTAACTGGCACAGAAACGAACATTTGATAAAATATATTTTATGCCATGGTTTCTAAAGAGCACAAATAAGTGATGCCGTAAGTTCCAACTAGTAGAACAACAAAAACGTAATTACATTAGCAAAACCTGGCAACTCACGTTATGTCTCCTTCAGTCGAGGGAAAGCCATATTCATCAAATAGACGCATTAAGTCACCAAACTGACCATGAAGATCACCGAATATCTTTATTGGGGCTTTCAGTTGAAGCACTGTCGTTTCGTGCATAAATATCTGCTCTGCAGCATAGCAGAGCTCACCGAGCTCATAAGAGTCTAAAAAAAATCTTCTATTAGCAGGAGGTTTCCAGTTCCTCGGCCGAAGTAACTGTGATATTATCTAGGAAAATCAGAGAAACTTGACGGATAAGTGCAAGTACACGCAAATAACAAAAGCAACGGTGGGAGTAATTCGGGAATCTTGCCTTCTTATGCAAGCCTTGAGGGGATTTTTGCCTGACAAACTTTCTGTTAGGGTATGATGGGTCATTACTTATTGGCATCATTCGCCTGCTCTCATTTTCAAATTGGTCCAAGGACAACTGCCTAACCAAACCTCCTAAATTCCCAATGATTTCCTTTGCAACGACAACCTATAGTAGGAAAGTGTGCAATTATAACTTGAAGGTCAAAATGTTTAACATAACATGACATACGATATAGAGCGAAGGGGAAGCACATACAGCTCGTGGGTGAAGACGGACATCTGCTCCATTTTCAACATCGTGAAAAGTAGTTTCAGGAGCTTGCATGATGGTATCCAAGGTAGATATTTCTTCAGCCACGGAGGATTTTGCCTGGGCAACTTGCAACATATCAGTAGCAACCTTGGCTTCGGCAGCAGAAAGATCACTTAACTTCTCCGCTGAGTTGTTGCTCATACTGGTGGAGGGAAACATAAACATTCAACTTGCAGTGTTTGACAACTACTTCGAAAAATCATAGCACAGCTATAGACACAATAAATGACCTCACTCCACTAGGGATAGGTATCTCAGGTTTTCCATCTGAGCTCGGGATTGGCAAAAATGAAGCAGAGTTACTCTGAAACCCTCTAGGGCTGGTCAATGGTGAACTTAAACTTGGACTAGGGAAATCAGCGTCTGGCTGTGGCAGCAGCGCTGAATTTTCACCGGCCAAAAAATCATCCAGTACCACATCTGCACGAGAATAAGCAATGAAAAATTTCAACAATGAAGAGATCGCTTGTGAATAGTTAACATATGGGGAGATACAGTCTGCAGTTGCAACTTTGAAATGCAGAAATCTTGCTGAAGAACCTGAAATCATTATATTGTCATATGACTATTGATGCACCCTGGTAGAATTAATATTCGTTTCAAATTCATGGTTTTAAATAACTGGCAAGAAGCTCAATGTTTTGTTATATCTTTCACGTTTTACTGACTGCAACTGACTAGTAAATGTTTGGATGTAAAAAAATGAAATGATCCTACTGGGGCAGTTATTAATCTTCAAGGAGAAGAAGAGAAAATTGAAATGAGTTTATAGTAACATACCACCGCGGAGTCCACCATGAACATATACACGGCCACCAATGGATGCAGCAGCATGGCGGCAGCGGCGCATAAGCTCCAAAGCAGGGTCAGTATCAGTATGCCCAGTGGCTGCGCGTGAGGATGTCACGAGTCCATTTCGATCCAACCATACCCCAGCAGCAGTGTCCAATACTTTTTATGCACACCGAAAAAAAGAAGGTGAATAAAATAATAGGACCCTGGTGCCAAGCAATGATCGACAAAAGTCCTCTTAAGTGCTGCCTAGAAATACGAAGTACCTGCTATTGCTCCTTCACCTTCAATTGCTCGACCCCTTAATGCACCTCCTGTAGCATGTAAGCGAGCCCCTACAAAAACCTGAAAATGTAACAAGCAAATATATGTCTAAGTAAACTTTTCATACTTATAAAGCGATACCCATAAAAGCAGGAGGCCGAACACTTGACGTATAGCTCCCACTTACCGCTGCATGCTGATACCTTGGCGTAGGAGCCACTCCAGGTGCTACAGTCCATTCCCACTGACCGTTTCTATGCATCAGAAGTCCATAAGCATCTGCTAGGGGCTACAGAGGCATATACATACAATCAGATGATAAAGTTTGGGAACACTATCAAATGCTCAGGCAACAGTTCATTCTAATAAGAGTAAAACAAACTTGCAGCTTATTCTAGTAAAGGAAAACTCGTCATCACACTAGAGTCATGGTTGAGTTTTCAGGAAAAGAGAAGGATCATACCGTGCCAAAAACATCTCTCCCGCCACAAAGTAAAAGCATGCCATCTGAACGGGAACTAGCAGTTGCATACCTATATACCAGTACAAAGCTATTAGGATGCAAAAACACAAATATGGTCCTTTCAAGAAAAAAAGTGTAATGACCGTATGAGAGAGCACCCGATTCTCATAATTCAATTCAAGGCTACTGATTACTACTTAAAGAAGTCAAGAAATGATACCCACTCACATTCTAGCACATGGTTGATCACCTTCTGGGTTGAGCTTCTTCCATACATACGGTTTTTGGGCTGTATCCAAGACCCAAGCGTCTGACAACACTCTTTTACCTTTAAAAAAAAGACATAATTGCATCATTATTCATACCCATCATACCAGATAAATACATATATTGCTACAGCATGCATTTCCTTGCTTAGAGAATATCAGTAACCAAAAAACAACACAAACTTACACCGCATTCCTGACTAAAGAATACCCTCAAACTTAACACGATAGCAATGCAGTATAGCAGCTGCATTTTTAGAAAGAAAACAATAGATGTGGCTGACATTTAAATACCACAGCAGATCAAACAATGAGCTCACCATCATTGCCACTGACTGTAACAAGATATCTTTGTGAAATCAAGTCCATGGCATGACCATAACGTGGTCCAGGACCTTCTCCTCGAACAACCAATCTGCACTTGAATAAATAACGGAAACCAGCATTAAAGTTTCAAACTAATTGCAGTAAAACAAATAAGTACTCTAAATCCTTGCGAGAACATCTTACCGATGCCACTTGTACTTGTCATCTTCAGTCAAGTTCAAGACATACAGATCATCGGTTGAATGGCCTGCAGGACCTATGCCGCCCTATAACATTACCATCAATCCTCAAAATGAATTCAGTATCTCGAAATGAAAGAAAAACTGTCAATAGAAAATCAAGATTGCAAATCTGTAGAGTTTACTAAAATTTCAGAACCTGAAACACAACCATAGTCCCCACAGCAGTGGCTGTGTGTGCAGCTCTGGGGGACGGAGGGTCTCCTGCTGGTTTCAATCTGGAAAAATCAGTCCAAAATCAGTTACTTCGGATCAGCATCATATACATCACTAACACAACATAACTACAGTAAGTCAGGGCGCATAACTACAGGACATACCTGGTCCATTTCCTCGTAAGAACATCATAAGAGTGAACATCATTGGTCACTCCAGCTAGCCCTAAACACAATAATCAGCAAGCATCAAGAGCAAACAATAATTCAAAATAAAACACCAATTCAAGCTGCGCAAGGAAGGCGAAGTAGATGACAATACTCACTGATGCCACCAGAAGCTCCACCCTCAATAGCAGTGGCGCCACCGAACAGTATGAGTTTCGGTCCATGAGATTTGGTGGGCGCGACGGAGGTGAGAGTATGTGCGCAGCGAGGACCAGGGGCGTCCTCATCGGAATCCCAATAGGTTTCCAATGGTCGGTAAGTGGGCGCAGGCTGAAGCAATGTCTTCGAAGCCATTAGCAACTTAGGAATCTGTGGTTATGGTGGAGGTCAGCCAGCAGAAGCTGTAAAGGAGAGACCTTTCAAACACACATACAGCTGAATTGGGGATTGATGCAAGAAAAGCGAAAAAGATTAAAACTTTGTTGAGTTGGAGAAGGAAAGAATTGGTGGGGTGAGGCCAGATTTGAAGAAATTGGGATAGAAATTTGAAACTGTGAGGATTGGAAATTGAAATGGAATGGAGTCAAAGGTGGAAAATGAGTGAGATGGAGGAGAGAGAGAGATCTGGGACTGGGTGGCATGAAAGGAAGGCATTAGAAGAGTAAGAAAGCAAACCAACACAGCCACCGTTAGCTGATGTGTTTTCAACAAGTGCGTGTGAAAAATGAATCAAATCAGATCGAAACGACCAATTCCAAGTTGTGTTTTTTTCTTTTTTGTAAACATCCATTCAGATTCATTAATCATTTGTTTTCAACCCAGGATTATCTGTGTAGACTTTATTGAGACAAGATTTTAATCATGCAGTTGCGTGGACAATCTAGATATGAGGAGAGAGAGGATGGACATGGAGATCTCCCTCTATCTTTTCAATTTTTTCGCTTGAAGTCACTTTTTCCTAAAAATTAACTAAACGATGGACAGTGACTAGATTTTACAAGGAGCCTGAATCTGCTGCATAAACTTAGTTTTCTATATTTTTCCAACTGCATGCATGACCTGAGGAAATGTCTCTATGGATTTGGTCACAAGTGGAAATGGTCCAAAAAAATACAATCAAGAAAGTAAAAAAGCATCATTTGGAGATGCAGGGGATCGAACCCTGTACCTCTCGCATGCAAAGCGAGCGCTCTACCATTTGAGCTACATCCCCAGTCAATATTTGTCTTATCAATAGAATATAATATACAGTTTTGAGTTCGCAGGAGCTCACATTTGATTTTCTTGTCGGGCAGCGAAGGCTAGTTTTCTGTATATTTTTAACTGCATAGTTGCTAAGTAATCTGATGCATTGCAGCAGCAGCACGTGGAGTAATATTACCTGTTACTTACAATGCAGGAGAACAGATACAGATGAATGCTTCAACTTGAGATCTGCTAGCTTCTGGCAGCTGACTAAATCTCAACGGGCACAGCTATGTTTCTCAGTATACTGTATTGATTTACAGTAGCTGCAGTGACTCTAGTTTTGGATTTTCTATCTTTAGTATTTTCCGTTCCAGATTTGGTTCTCATTCAAGAGCATAATGTCGCAGCCAGCGCTAAAACCCCATGCTATGATTTTGCTAGCTCAAAGCTATGCTGTAAGAAGAAAAATCAGAACCATTTTCTCCATAGGTCCAACACTCTAGTCTGCTCAGGCTTTGAGTTGGAACTGCACCGATATGGCTGGCAAGGAAGATGTAGAAAGTTGCAGAAAGGAGGAGGCTTATGGAGGAGGGATAAAAGTGCCACTGATCCTGCCGAGGAGCATGACAAAAAGAAAATCATGAACAAGTCGAATGCACTAGTTTTCCTCAGCACCTTTGTGGCGGTTCTAGGCTCCTATCTATTTGGTTCTTGAGTACCCATTTAAGCATTTGGTAGACAATTTTCAAATCACCTAGTTACTGTCTGCAAGCATCACAAAAAACTGGTTTAAGCTCACACATGACCTTGTTGATCATGGCCGCGGAGATGGATTTTCGGTCTTTCAGGTTGGATTTTCAGCACCAACTCAGGCAGCCATTAGGGAGGATCTTCAGCTTTCTCTAGCAGAGGTGATTCCAAATCGAGAATGTCAAAATCAATTTTTTAGCCACATGATGTGTTCCTCAAACATGTGGTACAGAAGATGCCTAGACATTCAAAAGTATAAAAAAAACATGTAAATCAGTCCAAATAATCTTGCTTTCGTTGGCTTATGCTTAAAAATATCAAGACATTAACATGTGAAATCTTGTTAAGGAGATATTCAAGTTCAATCACCTTTGACTTCAACGTTCATAAATTGTATTTATAACGTGTTTCCTTTATGTTTGATTATGCATATATTTTGGCATGATGTTAGGAGTGATGTAATCATCAATCATTGTATAAATACCCTACTCTATATCAATGAAAATCACAATTTCAGTCAATATTTCTTTATTCATTTACATGGTATTAGAGTCATGGCGTGCGGAGCCAAGGTTGATCCAGGCCCGTTCCTGATCTTTTTTGGGCCCCTGGGTAAGGCATATATGTAGACCCCTTCCGCGAGCATCAACCTTCCCCCAACTTCAAAAAAAATTCTACAAATAGAAACATAAAACTATCATAGAAAGTGACTTCTTCGAGCATTTTTAGATGCAAAGTCATCAGTAATGGTATCATAATCAATATTTTACAGCATATCTTTTTCAATGCATAAAATAGCAAGATCATTCAATCTTTCTTGAGACATTGAAGATCTCATGTAATTTTTTAACAATTTTAACTTTGAAAAACTTCTTTCCGCTGATGCTACAGTTACCGACAATGTTAATAAAGTTTGATAAGCAATTGAAACATTGGGATAACAATTTGTCGATCTAATAAATTCAAGTATCTCACCTGCCGACATAAACTCACCTGGTAAGGTCACTTGAAGTATTTTCAGTTCAGAATAAAGATCTTTCAAATCAAAATCGGATGCATCTTCATGAGGAAAAACATCATTGTCCCAATTTGCAGGAACATAAAAATCAACGAGAGGTTTATCCACAAGAGATGTTGGATGATGGACTCTTAAACTATCATGCTCAAAAACATCATTCTCTTCCTCACTAACTATATTCTTATAATCTAAATTTTGATCTGAATTTTCAGCATTACCCACTTCAGGTTTAGTGTTAGCTAAGTTCTCTGAAGTACTTGATTTTTTTAATAAATTTGTCTAGAGCACCTTTCTGAGATTTAATATATTGCTCATCTAATTTCCGTTTGTTATGTTTTTGAGCACCTGATAAATACTTTTTAAGCATAACTAACACAAAAGCACAAACAAAAGTAGAATGGAATAGACTAACAATTACGAAAAGAGAAATGACTCCCTAGTCTCTACTATCCAAAGCATAAGAAATTGAGCAAAAGCAAGCGCAAAGAAAAAGCAGAATGGAGTAGACTAACGATTACGAAAAGAGAAATCACTCCCTAGTCCCTACTCCCTACTATCCAAAGCATAAGAAATTGAGTAAGAGCAAACAACAAAGCATAAGAAATAAAATTCAAAGTAATCGGAAAAAAGAGAGCAAGACAATGAAACAACACCAATTGAGATTGAAAATCCCACTGTCCACTCCCCTAGACCTGAATAAAAAAATCACACGTCAGTCTTCAGCTCGGAGCCTCGAGAAAACTGGAAACTAAATTATACATTCATATCTGATTGCAATCCGTTTGCGAAGTGGAACTCAAGCTGAAACTGTGAAATAATTTGGGAGAACGAAGTAAGGACGCGGAAAATGATGAGCAAGTCACGGCCACAAGGCGGCGCAATGCAAGACTATGTTGTCAAACTGCAAGTCCGATGAACCAAACCAAGAAAATTCACTTGCTGTGGGAGCGAAAAACACTCGAATGTTGGATCAGTAGTCTCAGAATCTCTTGCGAGGCAGGCTTGTGAGTTGTGAGAGACTAAGGAACGAAGTGGAAGAACTGTGGAAGAAGTGGAACTGCGGATTAGGGATTTAGGATTTTTTTTCTTGGCGTTGGAAGGGTGAAGGAGGCGTCTGCAATCTGAAAAATTTGGGCATGTTACTTTCTTTTTTAAAAAAATTTAGGTAGTTGGGCGTGGAACATTTTAAAAAAATATGGGCCCCCTGAGAGGGTGGGCCCTGGGCCATTGCCCAGGGTGGCCACCCCTCAGGACCGGGCCTGGGTTGATCCATCTTCTTTTTTGGCCCTCTCAGAATTCTTGTTGTCCTCATGGTTGTAGACCAATCCCAAAATCTCGATGTTGCTGCTTCATCTAACTTGGATATATCCAATCGTTTTATTCTCATCACTCGGATCATCCTGGTCTAAATCTTGTCTCCAAACCTTTAAATGGAGATAACTTTCCAGGCTGGAAGAGAGCCATGACACTTGCTCTCAATTCAAAAACAAACTTGGTTTTGTGGATGGCACCATCAATGCACCACCATCTTCTAATCTTGAAAAATATGTAGCATGATCACGCTGCAATGATATGGTTCATTCTTGGTTCATCAATTCAGTTAATTCAGAAATCGCCGACAGTGTAATTTATTATCCTACAGCTTATGAAGTTTGGGAGAACCTCCCGAAATGATTCTCTCAACATAATGCTCCCCGCATTTTTCAACTTCAACGAGACATTGCTTCATTTCAACAAGCGCAATCATCCATCTCGGCATATTACACCAAACTAAAAGGGATGTGGGATGAACTATCAACTTATCTCGACGCCACACACACCCAATCTGAGCAGCAGAAACTTATGCAATTTTTAATGGGTTTAAATGAATCTTACAATGCAATGCGAACCAAATCCTGTTGATGAACCCGCTCCCAATTGTTCGCCAAGCCTACTCTTCTGTTACTCAGGTAGAAAAATAATTGATGATATCATCTTTACAAACAATCAGTCTTGAGAGTAGTGGAGTCGCTGCTAGGATGTGCGTAGCAACATATCAATTGAAGTAAAAGGAATGAATGGCGAACGAGGCTATAGACAGTCACATCGATCGAAAAACCAAGGTCGCGGTTATTTTCGCGGAGGTTCTGGTGGTGGAAGAAACATAGCAGGCAGTGGTTCCAGCCGCCGACCTCATTGTAGCTATTGTGATAAACCAGACCACTGGATTCAAAATTGTTACTTGATAAATGGTTTTCCACCAACACACTCAAAGTCACAATCCTTGACTCCAGCAGCCAATCAAATGTCCAAAGAATCTTCTGATGAAGCCACAATAACACTACCAAAATCCCAATTACAACAATTACTTTCCATACTTGGCAGTAAAGATGTATCTTCTATTATGCCAGAGAGTTCGGCCAAACCGGTAATGCCGTCAGGTTTGCTTTAATTCAAATTTCATAACTGGATACTTGATAGTGGGGCTAGTGACCATATAACTTCGTCTGCAAAATCATTTCAACATATTAGTTTGGCAAAATCACCATCTCCAGTGTTATTGCCTAGTGGAGAGACGGCAAACATTACTGCAAAAGGATCATTACAATTAAATTCATCTTTTATTCTAAAAGATGTTTTATGTGTTCCTACTTTTAAAGTTGACTTGTTATCAATTAGCCGTTTGACACAAGGATTAAATTGTTCAGTAACTTTTTATCCGTATTGTTGTGTGTTGCAGGACCTGACGACGAAAAAGAAGATTGGTTTGGGTATGGAGAAAGACGGATTATATTATTTAATTGGGCTGAAAATGAGTAAACCTAATGCAATATCATCAACCCACCGCCTCATATGTAATCTTATTACATCCTCTACCGACCTTTGGCATAATCGTTTGGGTCACCCATCACATTCATGTTTGAACTTTCTTACTAAAAAATTCTTGCATTTCCATCCTTGAAAATAAAGCTTGTCATTTTTGTCTAATGGCAAAGCAAACTCGTTTACCGTTCAATATCAGTTCTATTTTGTCTATAAAATCTTTTGAAATAATTCATTGTGATGTTTGGGGTCCATATCGACACCCTTCTTTGTCAGGTGCTCGATACTTTCTTACCATTGTCGATGATTTTTTTCCCTTTACTTGGGTTTTTCTAATGATTATATGGCTTGAAGCAGGCATCGGGATAGTGGTTTGAGAAGTTTTCAATTGCCATTTGATCAATTGGATATGTTCAATCCAAAGATGATTCCCCATTATTTACTAAATGTTGCGGGACGCATTTACCGCCTTACTAATATATATGGACGATATTCTGATCACAGAAAATGATACAAAAGCTATTGTTGCTCTTAAGAAGTATATGCATAGTCACTTTTGCCTCAAGGATCTCGAAGATTTGAAATATTTTCTTGGAATAGAGGTATTTACCTCTAATTCAGGTACTTTTATTTGTCAAAGAAAAAATGCACTTGAAATCATTGAAGATGCGGGTCTAGTTGGTGTAGCCCCTGTTGATACACCCATGGAAAGAAATTTAAAATTATCAAATCAAGGTATTTCACTCAAGGATCCAAGTCGTTATAGAAGATTAGTTGGAAGGCTTATACAACTAACTGTTTCAATACCGGACATTACGTATGCAGTTCATGTGCTAAGTTGATTTATGAATCAACAAAAATCATTGAGATGCAGCTTTAAGGATTGTCCGTTATATTAAAGGCACACCTGGGGTCTTTTCTTTCCTTCAGATAATGATATGAAGTTAAGAGCCTTTGTGATTCGGATTGGGAGGGTGTATAGACACAAGAAGATCAACAACAGGATATTGTGTGTTTCTCGGATCGTCTTTAATCTCATGGAAATCCAAGTGACAAAAGATAGTTTCGCTATCTTCGGTTGAAGCTGAATATTGATCCATAGCCGGTACATGTTGTGAGTTAACTTGGTTAAAATATTTCTTAATGATCTTGGAGTAACTTTTTTGGAACAGCCATGATATATTGTGATAACAAAGCAGCTTTGGCTATTGCTGCTAATCCGGTGTTTCATGAACACACTAGACACATTGAAATGGATTGTCACTTCATTCGAGATATTCAAGATGGATTGGTGATCACAAAATTTGTCAGTTCCTCCAATCAAATAGCAGATGTCTTTACCAAAGCTTTGGGAAAAGATAAATATGTTCCGTTGATTCGCAAGTTGAGTGTTCTGGACATTCACACTCCAACTTGAGGGGGAGTGTTAAGGAGATATTCACGCTCAATCACCTTTGATTTGCACGTTCATAAATTGTATTTATAACCTGTTTCCTTGTATGTTTGATTATGTATATATTTTGGCATGATGTAAGGAGTGATGTAATCATCAACCATTGTATAAATACCCTACTCTGTATCAATGAAAATCACAACTTCAGCCAATATTTCTTTATTCATTTACAAATCTTCATAATAATAATTTGCAATTTCAGGTGTGATACTACCAGTTTTATGTTATTCTTTTTTAGCATCTGCAGTACTCATTTTTCGGATCCTAGGTGCAATGGTTGGTTCAGCTAGCAGCGGTCACATTGCAGACTCCAGCGGGTGAAGAAATTGCTATGTATCATCCTAATAATACAGAAAAACAAAACAACAATAACTGAAAATTCGATCTAATATGATATGTTCATACAGATACAGGCGATGAGAATGTCTGCTGTAATCAGTGTCATTAGATGGATTGCTATATACTTTAGTCAGTTTAGGCAGCTTTTTTATATGAAAAAGAACCAAAAATTTTGAAAAAAGAATTAATTAGAACCAGGTAGTTCATAAATGACATATGTTTGACAAACAAGGCAAAGAAATTCGACTGTGACAGAAGGTGAGATAGTATCTGTTCAGACAGACGCGACAATAACATCAGTCGAGATATGCGAATATAGTGTATCAGTAAAGCAATATTCAAAAGATATCCTGAAGATTTTCACTCCTGAATTCAACGCTCCGAAGATCGGTTTCTGCGTTATAAAGATTGGATTCGCTCTGGAAAATGGAAAGTATGATCGAATATTATCTCCTTTCCAAAGATACAAAATAGCGGATCTAATCTATTTATGCGGAGCTAGAAGATTGCAGAATTGATCACGACAATTGAGATTATCGAACGACGGCAGAACGGAGTTACAGTCCGGCGATCATCATGAAAGCTAATCAGAGAATCGACAGAGCAAGAGCTTCATCGCCGTGTGATGAAGAACAGTGTTGAATAGACTGTGTTTCAGGTCTGACATTCTCGGAAAGAGAATTACCGATTTGCGGGAGGCAATCGAGGTGGGAAGAGGAGGATCTCCGTCTGAGGGAGTCAGACGCACTCACATTAGTTCAACTACTTAGTGGTAACTATTGAAGATAAGTTACTTAAAGATCTATTGTACTTGATCGAATACTTATGAAGTGATTCCCACTTGGGGTTCCGAGTAACTCCCTGAGTAGGCTCGGTGAGCTGAACAGGATAAATATATCTTGAGTTGTTTATTGTTCTTCGTACTGTTTCCATTGCGACTAACAATAACCAAAACACAATCTGTTAAAATTCTGTGAAACAGTTAACAAGCGATCTGAAACAGCCCGAGTAGAGTAGACGTTTAAACTTTCAATTGGTATCAGAGCAGGATACTCGCTGTACAGAGTGTGATTCAGGGCTATAAAAGAACTGTTCAAGATGAGTACGCGAGAAGGAAAGAACATATCTCGACCTCCTCTCCTTGATGGATCGAACTACCAGTACTGGAAAATGCGCATGAGGGCATTTATCAAATTTATAGATGATCGAGCATGGAAATCAGTAATCTCCAAGTATGAAGCATCATTGGTCATGAACACAGGTAGAGTGGCCTACTCTAAGCCTGAAAGTCAGTGGACGGCATATGAGGATAAAGCTGCTGCAACAAATGCTAAAGCGCTCAATGCGATCTTCAATGCTGTTGAACCAGATATTTTCAGACTGATTTCCACCTGTAAAGCAGCAAAGATGCATGAGATATACTCAAGACAGCCTTCGAAAGAACTGACAAGGTGACAGTCTCGGTTATAAATGATTACCACCAGGTTTGAGAATCTGAAAATGAAGGAGGAAGAGTCGATAACCGAATTCAATGCAAAGTTGATGGACATTTCAAATGAAGCCCATGCGCTTGGAGAGCCGATCAGCAATGAAAAGCTTGTCAGAAAAGTTTTGAGATCACTGCCACCAAAATATGCAATGAAGGTTATAGCTATTGAGGAAGCCCAGGACATAAACCGAATGAGGCTTGACATCCTGATGGGATCCCTTCCGACATTCAAGATGAAACTGATATCTGAAACACCTGAAAAGAAACCTCAGGGAATAGCTCTCAAAAGTGAAGCATTAGAATCAGTTGAAGATGAAAGAGAGATGTCTGAACAGATGGCCTTGCTTGCAAAAAACTTCGGAAGGTTTATGAGGAAGCTGATCAGCGACAGTCTAACAAATCTGGAACAGACATCAGAAATCGACCAGACGGGAAGTTTAGAAAAGTGAGAACCACTGAACCTCTAAAAGAGAGAAAGGCAAAGGGATTCAATGTCGAGAATGTGAAGGGTTTGGCAATATCCAAGCAGAATGTGCTAACACACTTATGAAACAGAAACGGGCACTCTTAGCTAGATGGAGTTATAGTGAAACAGAAGAGACTGAAACAAAAGGGGAAGAATCCAATTATTTGGCTCTCACAACTGTGACAGATGTTACCAGCACTGAACCAGAAAAATCAGAATCAGACAGTTACAGTGATAGTGACATAGAAATCACCAAAGAATCAGTAGCTAAAAAATACAAGGCTTTGTATGAACAGTGGGGAAGTAGTTAAAGCTAATTCCAAACTAAGCAAGCAAGTGGTAAGCTTAAATGCTGAGAAATATGAGCTGTCTGAAATAGCTAAAAGATTGTAAACAGCACTTGACAAGGAGAAACTGGAACACTCAGAAGTTGTGACAGAGCTGTCAAGAATAAGAAAGTATGTCAGTATGATGAACAATGGGACAAAAAAACTTGATTCTATTTTGGGTGCTCAGTACAAATCGTGGAAGTTCTGGTCTGGGCTATGAGTATCCAAAGACTAATGGTAAGACAGTGTTTGTTCAAGCAAATAATCTTAACTGTGCTAACGTTGGTCATCCCAGCCACAGCTCCAATACGCGTTGGACAATGGACAAGCGTATCTGCTATTTCTGCAACATTCAAGGACACATCCAAAGGAAGTGTTCCAAGTTCCTTGCAAAACATCGCTTGAGAAGATCCGTGCTTGTCTCAAAAATTCATGACAACCGTTGCTATGTTACTTACAGCTCATCGACTCAACATGAGAATGAGCGATGGACTTTGACAGCTGTTGTTCAGCCCACATGACCGGGATAGCCGGCTATCTGACCAACATGCCGAACCAGGATGGATGATTCGTTACGTTCGGTGATGGAGGAAAAGGAAGGGTCATTGGTCAAGGTACATTATCTGTTCAAGGGATGCCCACAATTGACAAAGTGCTACTTGTGGAAGGCCTTCAAGGCAACTTACTAAGTATGAGTCAACTGTGTGATGGAAAGCTAAATGTGCAATTCATCAAAAATTCTTGTCAGGTCGTCAACAGAGAAGGAAAGTGTTTCTGAGAGGAACTCATTCATCGAATAACTGTTATCTGTTAAATTCCGACACAACCTGTCACAGCTCACTGTTTTCTGTATAAACAGGATGAACTGATTATGTGGCACAAGCGGCTAGAACACTTGAATCTAAAAGCATTGAGGCAGATATTCAAACTGGGATTGGTGCGAGGAATATCTGAACTGAAAGAAAAGACTGATGTTATGTGTGGAGAATGCAAGATAAGAAAACAGACAAGGTCTGCTCACCCTGGAACGAACCAGATCCGAACAACCAGAATTCTTGAATTGTTACATATGGACGTGATGGGTCCCATGCAGACCGAAAGCATTGGTGGTAAGATCTACGTTCTAGTCTGTGTAGATGATTTTTTCCGTTTTAACTGGACTGTGTTTCTCAGACAAAAGTCAGACACTGTTCAAGTTGTGCTTCACTTGATTCTGAGGCTCCAACGTGAAAAAAGTATAACTCTGATTGCAATGAGGATTGAACATGGTAAGGAATTTGAGAACAATGATATGGAAGAATTCCGTCTTGAACAGGGTATACTTCATCAGTTTTCATCACTAATAACGCTCCAACAAAATGGAGTGCCAGAGAGAAAGAATTGCATCCTTCAAGAGATGATGCGGGTTATGCTTCATGGAAAAGGGTTGGCTCTAACCTTCTGGGCAGATGCCATAAACACTGCTTGTTACACCCTGAATAGAGTTCTTGTGCGGCTTGGAACACAGAAAACCTGCTATGAAATTTGGAAATGGAAGACGCCTTCAGCCAAACACTTTCATATCTTCAGGAGTACTTGTTATGTTTATGAGGACAGGGAGTACAAAAGAACATTTGATCCCCGCAGCAGTGAAGGAATATTCTTGGGATATTCCACAAATAGTCGAGCATACCGTGTTTACTTCAAGAAATCTAAAACTGTTGTGGAGTCAGTCAATGTGGAAATTCAAGACTCAAATTATTCAATCAGCAAAGATGAAGATGATGCTGCTAGTCCTGATACAGAAACTAGCAAGACCAAGAAGACCAGATGCGTGTGACAGATCCTGTACCAGAATCTCTGGATGATGAACAAGTATCTGATACAGCACCAGAATAAGTTCCAGCTATTCACCCTCCACAACGTATTCAGAAAAATCACCCAATGACACATATTATTAGAGATCCTCAAGCACTTAGAAGAATCCGTGGCAAGATTAATGATTTTGCAGAGATGCTAAGTGGTTCAGGCTTTCTATCATCCATCGAACCTAAGAACATCAAGGAGGCAATTCTAGATGAACACTGGGTCTGTGCTATGCAAGATGAACTCTCGGAATTTGCTAGAAATGATGTTTGGACACTTGTACCGAGACCAGCTGAAGCCAACAAAATTGGTACAAAAAGGGTCTTCAAAAACAAGACAGACGAAAAAGGCAACATCACCCGGAACAAAGCACGACTGGTGGCACAGGGGTATGCTCAAATTGAAAGCATAGATTTCGATAAAACCGATAGCTCGTCTTGAAGCCATAAGACTCTTGCTCGCTCTTGCATGCCATCTCAACTTCAAGCTGTTTCAGATGGACGTAAAAAGTGCGTTTCTCAACGGTTGCCTCAATGAGGAAGTGCACGTTGCTCAACCTAAAGGGTTTCAAGACCCGTTCCATCCTGATCATGTTTATCGCTTGAACAAGGCCCTGTATGGACTGAAACAGGCGACTAGACATATATTTCTTGTTCAACATGGCTATGTGCGAGGGGAAATAGACAGGACCTTGTTTGTGAAGCACATCCAGCATGAATTCGTCATTGCCCAAATATATGTGGACGATAACGTATTCGGATCCCGATCACAACGCTTAGTGGATCAGTTTGTTGAACAGATGAAAAGTGAATTTCAAATGAGTATGGTGGGGGAAATGGCCTACTTCCTTGGTCTACAGGTTCATTAGAAATCCGATGGTATATTTATAACACAAAACAAATATGCTAGAAACCTGGTGAAGAGGTTTGGATTGGAGAATGCCAGCCATAAGCACACTCCCGCAGCAACACACGTAAAGATCACAAAAGATGAATCGGGAGTAAGTGTAGAACAGACCCTGTACAGGAGTATGATCGGAAGCTCACTCTACCTTACTGCCAGTCGACCTGACATCTCCTATACTGTGGGTGTCTATGCCAGGTAACAGGCAAACCCGAAAGAGAGTGACTTTGCTAGTGTCAAATGCATAATCGGATACATAAGTGGAACAACAAACTATGGACTATGGTACACCAAGGATAGCAGTTCTCATCTAGTTGATATGGGGATGCCGACTGGGCGGGCAGTGCAGATGATCGAAAAAGCACCTCCGGTGGATGCTTCTATCCAAAAACAACTTAGTTAATGGTGCAGTAAGAAGCAAAGCAGTATATCGCTGTCGCCTGCAGAGGCTGAATACATAGCTGCAGGAAGCTGTTGCACCCAAATGATCTAGATGAAACAGATGCGGAAGAGTATAGTCTGAAACAGGGAGAGATGATCATATTCTGTGACAACATGAGCGCAATTAATATCTCTAGAAATCCTGTTCAGCACTCCAGAACAAAGACATATCGACATCAAGCATCACTTCATCCGTGAGTTAGTTGAACAGAAGGTCATCACACTGAAACACGTATCCTCCGATAAGCAACTGGCTGATATCTTCACTAAAGCGTTGAACAATGCTCAGTTCGAAACACTCAGACTTGATTTGGGTCTGTTGTCAACGGTTAAGTCAGTCTTAGAAAGGCTGGACAGTTCCTTATCACTGTGCAAAAATTGGTTGAACTGGTTATAGAATTCAGGGGGAGAATTCTGATGATTATCAAGTATAATGGGTGGTACAAGTCTGAGCCAGACAAAGTATAGTGAAGCTTGGGTATTTAAGGAAGTTGTGTTTTGGAAAGAAAAATCTGCAAATAATCTAAATATATTCTTGATTTGACAGTTAGGGTTTCCAAATTTGAATTTTGAAATCATTTAAAATATCTGCCTGATTTTTCCTAGATTTTCTATTGATTGTTCTTGAGAAGAGAGTGAAATCCCGAGACCCTCGAAAGAATTCCGACAAGAGAAATCATGGTTGCCTCCAAGAAACTCTCCGTCAGCGCTACCGCCTATTTCCTAGCCTCACAGGCTCCAGTTAGATCGACGCGCGCCGCAGCGTCTCGGAGAAAAGAGAAGTCTGCAGCGGACTCTCAAATTCCTGTCCAAATCCCAGCAACAAAGAAAGGAGGGGGAAGGAAGAAGGGAGCAGACAAGCCCCCGGTTCCTATACCGACAGTTATAGAACGTGTGTCCATCGCTGAGGTAAGCCCTAAGTTTGATTTACCTATGGTTACAGAGGTGGTAGAAGGTGATAAGGGTGTAGATGTGGCTATAGAAGAAATTGTTGAGAACATATCTAGGGATGTTGGTATTGCTGCTAGTACAATTGTTCAGGAAGAGAGGTCGACTGAGAGGACTGAGGCAACTGAGCGACAAAAGGCTGGGTTGGTCAAGAGGTCTCTAGCTGACCGGTTAAGCACTGGACTGACTCAATCAAAGGGTGTTGGAGGTTCTAAGAAAAGCAAGGCTACACGGTTAGCCAAGTTATTTGCGCACAAAGCTAAGAAGAGAGTTGAGAAACCGGAAGTTGCGGCTGAAACAAGTTCAGTGGATGCGGTTCCAGAAATCGGTGAAGTCCCAGTGACTGATGAGACTCACGAGGAAATTATCCCAGAAGATCTCGAAGGAGAGAAAGAGCATGAAGAAATCCCAGTGGTTGTAGCTGACACTGTTCAGCTAACTAAAACAAATCCAGAGGCCCTGATTATGGTGGTTTACAAACCTCAGGCTGAGGTTTCTCACCAGAAGCCGTCGGAAGCTGAGGCAGATCTTGTCAGATTATGGTGGTCCTGATCAGTTGATATGCTCGCGCCCCCTAATGATTCCATGATAAAAGGCATGAACATAAGCCCATTGGCTGAACATCCATCTCCGTACTTAGAGATCTTCTTCTCCTCTGCCCTCCTAGCAGCCTCCCCTGACTCTAGCCATACCCCTCCCACCAGAAAAGGGGAGACAATGGACACATTCACACAAAGATCTCTACCTCCATCCCAAGCCGGCACCAAAATGTCTGCTTGCTTCTCACCCCTATCCAGAAGACCTGCTACCTCCAGGCTAGGTCCTAAATTAACATCTCTAAAAAAGGTGAACAAAGCGTCTCTAACTGCGTTATGCTCCGAATCCTCCTCCCTCCATCCGAACAATGGGAGTCGTGATCACCGGCCGCATCAGAAGTGTGCAAACCTCTACAGGCCGCACAAGCGCGAGAAACGGTGAACATTGTGACCGGTACGGTACTTGAGGGCCAAACGATACGCCTCCAGGTTCATACGAAGCCTAGAGAAAGGCGTATGTATCGATGTGGTCCAAATACCGCTACCGGATAAAGAAGCTGCATTCACCAAGGTTTTTACTCGGGCTCCTCCCCGCCCCTTGATCTCTTCCCTAATGACTTCAGCGGCTAACCCGGTAAGCCACTGCTGTGGTTTATCCTTCGATCTCAGCTCCCCCAAACCAACTGGGGAGGTAGGCCGAAATCTCAAATTCCATTCTTCAAGCAAAATTCCACACCTTGACGAAGAGAAAGAGTCTCTCATAAGCATCTCCCACAACCCCCTGTCTGCATCAAGCAAGCAACGTCAGCCAAGAGGGCTACGTCGTTCCCTATCGGAATGTCTAGCCCACCGAACTTAAGAGGCAACCCCACCAACCTCCGTTGCTCTACCATGAAATCCACGGTTCCGGATATGCACCAAACATTGACGTACCACTGCATCAAAAGAACGAATCGACTCCTCGATCCAGCCTGACGGTGAATGATATATCATAATTATACGCTCCATTGAGTTGTTTATTCCCATAGTTTTATTTCATTTTGCGTGAGATCGATTACTCTTTTGTAGTGTTTTCGTATCGCAGGTGTGTTCAAGATCACATTGGATTTTATTGCATATTTGGAGCATTCATTCAAGATCAAGAAGTCAACAACGGTCAACAGAAGTCAGCAGTCAACAGCTGCTGAACCAAAGACCGGTTCAAGCAGATGTGGTTCAACCCCAAATCCTAGGATTAGAACACATTGGACAAACACATTTGCCATCAGTTATCTCCGGGTAATGTAGCAAGGAGGCGGTAGTAGCTTAAAGAGAAGGAGGAGAGAAGCTGCTGGAAGTCGCCGAAATCACTATTCATTAGGGTTTACTGTTCACTTGTTACTGTTCACATATTATTGTTCATTTGTTATTATTCACTGCCGGAAAACATTATTCACGGCGTTTTTCATTTCAGTTCAGTTTCGTGTTCTTTAACTTATTGTAGTATACCGAACTGTTTTATTGTATTCGATGAATGTTTTGAGTAGCAAAACTCAAACTAAGTTTGGGATTTGCATTGCAACACTTGGTTTTAGATCAATGAATGCTTGACTTGAGCTAATGATTACTGCCTCCTGACTTGTATGAACTGTATGCTTAATTATCAATTTAGCATAGCTTAGCAGTGAAGCTAGGTTGATACCCATTGCATTATACTTGACTGAATTGCATTGTTAACTAAACCTAGCGGTTGAACTAATTTGTGGTGTTAGTCGAGTAACTATTGAACCTGTTTGAAAACCTAGCGGTTAAGAATAGGTAGAACACTAATTGGCACAGTATTCATTAGTTGATACATGTTGTTTGATCGATGATAACTAGTTATTTCCCTCGAAAGATATTCTCTGAATTGATATCCTCAGTATTGTTCATTTCTCTGTGACTAGCATTAAGACTCTTGCTCACTTGCTCTCTTTGGGTTCGACCCTGCTTACCGCTTGCTAAGTGTTAATAGGAACTATAAATATAAATTTGAGGCGCACAACGACGCGCTGTCAGTGAACTACTTAAATTGTACATCATCTTCGGCATGCCAACACAAGCCCGCAAAAGTAACAGCTCCAACTTATCCAACTTAGACACCTCAGTAAGGATGGCTTGAATCTCCAAAACTCTCTGTCCTACAACCTCGTCAGCCCCTTTCCCATCTGTCAAAATAGGATTACACAAGACATATAATACCGAAGAACCAGAGAAAATAAAATCATCTGGCACCTCCGGGGGTCGCCCCACGCGGCCACCACCACAAGGACTTGCTATGGTTCACTATTAACCCTAGACGCAGGCCCATCTCTCGAATGACCCTCAATAGCTATCAGCAAATCCTCTCTTTGCCCTATCAAAATGTCGTCATCCAGATACCAAGCGTTGAGCAGCAACCGAGGACACAACTCCCCAATCTGACACAACAAAAGTTGTAAAGCAATGGCAAATAGCAAGGGCCCCAAAGGATAGCCTTGCTGCACCCCACAACAACTACGAATGGTTGATTATCCCGTAAAGAGCAATGCCTGAGAACCATAACAAAACTCCACCCAAGCACTAAGAGATGGAAAATGACACCGCAACTCTCTCCATGAAAACCTCTCTGCTGACCAGATTAAACGCATTCGTAAGGTCCACTTTTAAAACCCCCCAACCCCTCATTGTCAGAGTGTTTCGCCACCAAGTGATTCAACGAATGTGTAACAGCCTCTGCTGCCCCTCGCACTCCCACACCAACCTGAAAATGCAACAAAAGAGCTACTGCTGACGCTTTAACTGAGCTTAGAGCCACTATAGGCGTAAGACGTCGCCAAACCTCTCCCACTGCTACCGGTCAAACTTCACCTCCAGGTTTAGCAGAGGAATAATAGAAGCACTCATAATAAGCGGAGCCAAACAAAGAGGTGCCCTCCCACTAAGCAAAAGCACGACGTGTGTAGCAAATACCCCATGCAAATGAACCTCCTCTCCACGGCCTGCAACCCCCTGAACCATGTCCACCAACAACTGTGGCTTGAGACAGTCACGCCCCCCAGCGGAATTCCTCGGGAATGACTTGCAATGGAAAGTTATTTTCTACTTATTTCATCAAATGTTGAAATGTACAAGGGAGAAGAAAGAAAGACAAATACGGCTATGTTCTTTTATATTTATAAAGTATATATATATATATAAAAAGTACTATTCATCTATCTCTCCTACCATTAATATCACCGCAACTATCACCATCGCCCCAATCATAACACAAAAATACCACTACCATCACCCCAACCTTAATACAAAAACATCACCACCACCACCAATACAACAACATCATCACCATAACATTACAACACCACATCACAACGCCACCACTACTATAATAAAAAATAATAATTAATATACTTATAAGTAATACGAACTTAGGTACTGCAGGCAGACCCATGATCAACACTAGCATAATCAACATGGGATGTCGGGTCATGTATCTATACTAAATTAACCAAACGAGTACGATTCATGATTTCACACATCTAGGTAATCACAGCCAGATGATCTAATGGATTAGAGTCTATCGACTCTGATTATAGACAAACCAAACAGTGCATGGTTTCAATATGCTTTATCATATCCCGGGTATATGCCTCTAAACGCCTCAACACCTTCACACGGCTAAACGGCTCAACGGGCAACCCTTTATGATAATCATATCTGAATATGTCTGTTTTGGTTTTATCAAACCTTTATCATACTGCTATGTTTTATTCAAATACATGTAATCCTTCATCAACTAGTTTGTTTAATGAAGTATTATGACCACATCATAATTGTCTGCTAGGTTAAACATGAACTGCCTATAGTATGTTCGTACAGGAACCGATAAATGAGTGAGATATGTATAAAGATGTCAACACAGATTCATCACACAGAGAAGTTCAGTCTATAAGACTGCTAGCCATATAAAGGCAGAGAAGAAAGATAAAAGAGGTAGAAGATGCAATATGTAAGACGGAAATAAGTAAACAGAAAACTTACAAGTTGTACCCAAGTAGAAAAGACTTTCTTATTACTTCAAGCTTTTGTACAAAGAGGGAGGAGAGTTACGAGAGAGAGAGGGAGAGGTTTCCCGAAGTGTGTCCTCTCTTTACAAACCTTACATCTTAAATAAAGGAAAAGAAAAACATAAGGAATCTAAAAAGTAAAAGAGGTCCCATACTTTATAAAAGTAGGAGACTATATTACAAACTTTATAAAAGTAAAGGGTCACATATCCCTTGGCATCTTTGACAAATATGGCTGGTTTTTTGAAAACCACGGACTATCTTCTCATCTTGTTACTTGGTTGATGATGACTCACCTTTGTCTTTGAACCGCTCAAGGAGAGTCTCATTTATAGCATCGTAGACATCTTCAGTTATAATACCAATTGAAATTCACAACACCTCTATTAAATTGTTTGTGAACAAGCAGTTGCTACAGCACACTCTTGTTCACCAGTAAACTGCTTCAGCAGGAAAGCTCAAGGACACAAGTTGTTCACCCAGTTCAGCCAAATTGCCTACGTCTGGGGAGGACTCTTCTCAGTCCTCAATCCACTATTCTCAAGGTTTCCAAGTACCCACGGTTACAACCCACGCAACCTATGTTACTCAACCATAGGTGGATCCTCGCACACAATCAGAACAGGCTCTGATTTGGGTCTGCACACCCTCTACTGATATCTATCTAGAATAGCTACTTTATCCTCAAACTCAGCCTATTCTAAACAATACTCAAGTTCTGCAGGGTAGCTATAGCATCGGCTGTAGCACACAGCTAATGCACAAATTGTCTGTGTCGCTCCAAAGCCTTCCGCTGAGCCGTTCGAACGATTCCACGAGCGCTGCACACTGTGGAATACTCCCCCTCACTTAGTGACCTCCTGTCACTAGCAAGAGCTTGCCTTCGATCGATTGCCCGAGTCCCTCCACTCGACAATTCCTACGCGGCCTTCCTTGATCAACCAACAAGCACCACTACTCTGAATTGGCTTCCCGATCAAGCTTGGATCAGACTCTGCAAGTCCTGACCGCCCTATGCTTCTGTCACCTCAGATCTGCGCTCACGCTCTGCTCTCGGTGAAGATCAAAGATTTCCTAGCACACCAAAATACTCTCTCAGAATTCTGTGTATGTGTACTCGTTCAAGCTCGCTTCTTCGATCACCCTTCATCGCTCTGAAGGGTCTCACTTATATATGCGCGTCCACTGTTTCATTATCAGATTACAGCAGTTCCCCTTGCAGCATCAATATCTCCTAATTTCTAGGAGATTAGATTTGATTTGAGATTCAAACCAAAACTCCTACTTCAGCTAGGAATCTCCACTCTGGAATATTCTCTACAGCAACTTAGAAACTCTCCTGATGCTCTTAGATGAACTGCCACGCCTTCATTCCAAAGCACAGATTGCTGCTGCACGGACAGACGCTACAGCTCTTCTGAACAAGCTCCTGCTAAAGCTTCTTCCTGCTATAGCTGCTCCTTGTTCACTAGCTCGTTCACTTGTGCTGAACTGTGACTGTAGCAGCAGCTTGTTCACTTGCTTGTTCACTTGTGCTGGTTTTGTCAAACACTGCCATACTACATCATCAATCTCCCCCTTGGCATTTTGACAAAACCCCTGGCCACTGATGCACACTTCCATGACCAGGCAAGAAAAACTTACTAAAACAATATTTTAAGAACAAAAGTACAATAGCCACAATCGGTCTTAGCAAAGCCACGAAGGGCCAAGAGCAAAAAAAATCAAAGTTCCAACAGTGGTGTCCATCAGAGGCAGCAGCTCCTTACTTCCTCTCCCCCTTTTTGTCATAGATGCTCAAGGGGCCTGTCGTCCATCCTCCGGAAATTCCAAGTCTCTAAGTAGACTTCTGATTTGACCGCGTCTAGCATCCCTTCTCTTGGCTTCTGCTTCCAAAGTGAGCAGCTCAGATCTTAGGTGGCTGACAATTCTGGCATGGAGGGCTGCTTCGATAGAAGCGGCAGGGGGAAGTGGTTCCTCCAGAGAGGATGGGGCTGAAGAACCAACCCGGAGAGGATCCTCATGGGCTATGTCCACGACATGCTTTCCTTTGAAGAGTTTGTGATCCACTGTAAATACCTGCAACTCCTCGGATAACTCCTCAGTAATCTCACCTAGTTCTGGATGCTGAGAGACCATCATACCATAAATGAGGGATGGTAACACAATGGGCTTGCTGGAGGAGGCACTGCCAGCATGAGCAGCCACCACGGGAAACATCACACTACCCAGGCTAATTTTCCTTCGTTTCCCAATGGAGTGTAGAAGGTTAGCAAAGGACCTGCTAACCTTCCCCCTGTGTGAGCTGGGAATCCAGTTTCTAATGCCCAAGTTGTACAACAGGGCATTTTTTGAGGTGAGTTCAGCAGCACTGAGATTTGGTCCACCCCAAGACAAGCACACTCCTCCCGTGAGGACTCTCTAGCATCTCTGTCTATCTCAAGAAATTCATCTATTTTCTCAGGGGTGATTACTACTTTCTTACCCCACACCCAGCTCTGTCCAAAAGCATTCCCGTCTTCCTCACCAAATTTCTCTTCCATATTGACTATAAATTCCCTGACTAGTGACGTATTGAATCTATACGGGTAAGTGAGGGACCTGAGTAAATTTACCTCAGCAAGAAGCTAAACAATGGAAGCAGATTTGTATTTGTCCAGGTCCGGTCTCTTCTCTGTCACAATGTGCTTCCTCTCTACTGAGCTCCAGGATTGAGAGGCGATCTTGTTTCTGAACCATATTCCGCCGATAGTGACTGCAACAATGTCAGCTTCTTCACAGGGCTTCAGAACCACAGGTCTTCTCTCGGAAGGTTCTCCTGCAGCATCCTCACTGGACTCCTCTTCTTTACTGGACTCCTCTTCGTCACTACTGGAATCAGGAATGATGATTGGAGCTTTTCCTTTGTCCGAGAGAGGAGGAGGATGTGCTGCAGCAGATCTTGTTCAAGTCCTTCAGCTTCCATCTCCTCCCCTTCTCCTTCTATCCCTGGGGATTTGACAGGTGATCTGCAGCTCTCTTCAGTGTGGCCTGTCACAGCAACCTCTGCAGCTTGTACTTCTCTTGAGGCTTCTTCAAATAATTCCTCTACATCCACGGTTGCTGCACTAGAGGTAGGCTCCCCATCACGGACTCGACGCCTCCTTTTCAGCGAGGTTCCTTCCTGAGGAGAAGGAGCGTTGTGAGACACAGGCAGAGGTGCGGGCTCCCAGACCACCAAGTCTAACCGCTGAGAAGGGGCTTCGTTGCAGAGCTTGGACCTCCTTTCCGTCCTGCCTTGCCGTGCTGCAGCCAGATTTTTCTTCAGTCCGCGAGTCTTCACCATTGTCAGAAAAGCTGGAGGAGTTCGAGCAGAGGAGACAGGTTGATCTGCGTATGCGATTTGCGGGAAGCTTCACCAAAATGAGCCCTAAAATTTGATTTTACCCGCTGTTTTTTTTTTCTTCTTTTTATATGAGATTCTGTGCTCACGTGCCCTGCATGTGCATCTCTCAATCTTTAGCAACCAGATTATTTGAACAAGCTTCGTCAGGCCAGGTTGCTATAGCAGGCAGAGGCTGGTACTTCTACACTTCCTGGATAGCACCTTTGTAGGGAGGATCCTTGTGAGACTCTGATAATTGTTTCTTTACCCACACTTGAGTTTGTCTTGATTTCCCCCTCTTCTGACCCTCAAGATCCTAGTCTGTTTGCTTCTCACATTTGAGCTTCCACTGTTTCAGAGTTTCTACCCCCTTGTTTATCAGTTTGTTTTTTTTGGGTTTCCATATCTGAGTTTTCTTTGATACTCTCGTGCTTGCTCCATCCCAGTGAGCTGGTTTCTCTATTATTTTGACTCTCCATTTCAGTTCTGATCGTTGATGAACATTGCCAAGATAAGCTGAGGTGCAGGACATCTGACAGTGATCGTTGAGCTTAGATTTCCTCCTTCTGAAGTTACCCCTGGTCCTGGTAACTCTTCTGTGCATCAGAGGATCCTGCAAGCTGAAATATTTTCGTTGAGGAACTTTCTCCCTTCCACAGGGCTGTGGATTCTCTCCTTTGTGATGCTGAGCACTTGATACAGGAGGTTGATACAGGGGTTGCTGAAGCACTTCCTGGTTCAGATTGACAGTTAATTCTTCCTCCATCAGTTTCTGGCAGAGTCCACCTTTCTCTTTACTATCCTCGATTTTTTTTGTTTCTACAGCCTTAACAAAGACTGGTATACCAGAGGTTTCCTCACCTGTATATCCCAGGCCCATTCTTCCTCCAAATCTTTGATATGACAAAATTTCATCCAGTATATTTTTCTGAGGATCAATTGTTGGAGGAGCACTGGCAGCAGGGTTCTTGCAAGCAGCTTCTCTTTTTTTTTATAGGATGACTGGTCTACTGAGAGTTGACAATCTCTCAAGCAACTCCTCCCTCTCTTCTTCCAGATGGTTGACTCTGTCATTTAAAGTTTGGTTTACTTTCAGGGCATCCTCACATTGGCGAAGAATGTCTTGCAGATATTCTAACATGTTGTGAGTATAGTCATTTTCTTCTTCGCTATCTGAGACATCAATCCCATAATTGAACTCATCCTTTATTGCTGTTTCAGATTCATAAGTGGATACACTATCTAACACAATAACATTTTCTTCATCACTTTCCTCAGAGTCACTCCATGTTGCTGTTAGTGACTTGTTGTCTTTCTTGTCAGAGTCTTTGGTTTGCTTGCTGGGACACTCAGCTTCTCTGTGACCGTACCCCTCACAGTTCCAGCACTGAATCCCTTTTCTTCTTTCTTTCTTTTCTTCTCCCCCTTCAGCTGTCTCTTTGCTCTTTCTCTGATTTCCCCCACCTCTTCTGGGTTGTCTTCGAGAAGTTGAGGTCTGCCTTGACCTTGTTCCCATGTTTTTCAAGAGCTTTCCGAGATTTTTTACCAGCAGACCCAGTTGATCATCAGCTGAGGGTTTCTTTCCATCTGTTTCAGCATTCAATCCAACATCAGTGTTTTTGTGAGGAGCATCTACTTTGACTAACTTCATCTCAAACTGTTTGAGCGATCTAACTAATTCTTCCAGCCTCATGTGTCTGACATTTTGAGCTCTTCAATGGCAGTCACTTTCATGTCAAATCTTGTGGGCAATGATCTGAGTACCTTCTTAATCAGCTTCTCTTCAGGGATAGGTTCTCCAAGGGCATGGGCTTCATTTGCCAGGTCACACAGTTTTGCATTGAACTCAATGATCGTCTCCTCTTCTAACATGCTCAAATTTCAAACTGCGTAGCAACAATCTGTAATCTTGACAGCTTTACTTTATCAGTTCCTTCATGGGCAGTTTGCAGGATCTCCCAAGCTTGCTTGGCCATATCACAGTTTGATATCAACCTGAAATTGTTAGCATCAACCGCAGCAAAGATAGCATTCAGAGCCTTTGAATTACCAGTTGCTGCAGCTCCCTCTTCGGCAGTCCATTGTTCTTCAGGTTTTATACGTGTAACTCCCTATTCATCCATGGTAATCGGAGGAGACCACTGGACCACAATAGCTCTCCAGGTCTTCTCATCAATGGCCTTGAGAAAGGTCTTCATCCTAGCCTTCTAATATCCATAGTTGCTCTCTTCCAACAATGGAGGCCTGCTCGTACTCTGTCCTTCCTTCATTGTTCCTCGACTTCTTCAGAGACGATGTAGGATCTTTTACTCTGTGTGTTGAGCTCCCGCTCTGATACCAATTAAAATTCACAGCGCCTCTATTAAACTTTTTGTGAACAAGCAGTTGCTACAGCACACTCTTGTTCACCAGTAAACTGCTTCAGCAGGAAAGATCAAGGACACAAGTTGTTCAGCCAAATTGGCTACGTCTGGGGAGGACTCTTCTCAGTCCTCAATCCACTATTCTCAAGGTTTCCAAGTACTCACGGTTACAACCCACGCAACCTATGCTACTCAACCTTAGGTGGATCCTCGCATACAATCAGAACAGGCTCTGATTTGTGTCTGCACACCCTCTACTGATATCTATCTAGAATAGCTACTTTATCCTCAAATTCAGCCTATTCTAAACAATACTCAAGTTCTGCAGGGTTGTTATAGCATCTGCTGTAGCACACAGCTAATGCACAAATTGTCCGCGTCGCTCCAAAGCCTTCCGCTGAGCCGTTCAAACAATTCCACGAGCGCTGCACACTGTGGAATACTCCCCCTCACTTAGTGACCTCCTGTCACTAGCAAGAGCTTGCCTTCGATCGATTGCCCGAGTCCCTCCACTCGACAATTCCTACGCGGCCTTCCTTGATCAACCAACAAGCACCACTACTCTGAATTGGCTTCCCGATCAAGCTTGGATCAGACTCTGCAAGTCCTGACCGCCCTATGCTTCTGTCACCTCAGCTCTGCGCTCACACTCTGCTCTCGGTGAAGATCAAAGATTTCCTAGCACACCAAAATACTCTCTCAGAATTCTGTGTATGTGTACTCGTTCAAGCTCGCTTCTTCGATCACCCTTCATCGCTTTGAAGGGTCTCACTTATATATGCGCGTCCACTGTTTCATTATCAGATTACAGCTGTTCCCCTTGCAGCATCAATATCTCCTAATTTCTAGGAGATTTGATTTGATTTGAGATTCAAACCAAAACTCCTACTTCAGCTAGGAATCTTCACTCTGGAATATTCTCTACGGCAACTTAGAAACTCTCCTGATGCTCTTAGATGAACTGCCACGCCTTCATTCCAAAGCACAGATTGCTGCTGCACGGACAGACGCTACAGCTCTTCTGAACAAGCTCCTGCTAAAGCTTCTTGCTGCTATAGCTGCTCCTTGTTCACTAGCTCGTTCACTTGCGCTGAACTTTGACTGTTGCAGCAGCTTGTTCACTTGCTTGTTCACTTGTGCTGGTTTTGTCAAACACTGTCATACTACATCATCAACGTCGTCTTCAGGATTCTGACCAAATTGTGATGTCATAGAAGCATCAGATTTTTGAGACATTGTCTCATCATCATTACTGAATAAGTCCTTTTTTAATTCTTGCAAATAAGTGGCTATGAGCTCTTCTTTGGAGAGACTTTGAGTCTGCCCTTTAATTTTGTCAGCTATAAGCTGAGAAGAAGCTTTCTTCTTTCCTTTGAATTGCTCTTCATATAGGGTGATCTTATTATTAATAAGATTTAAAGTATCATAACCATATATCAATTTGGTCTCTGGGTCAGTTCTCATCATTTTGTCCCAGAACTTTGAAAATGACATTCTCTTGATACAGGGAATCAATTCTTCGGTATAACCGAAATTTGGAGACCATGCCCAAATCCAAGGAATAGAAAATTCCACAAAGAATAGAAAGGAGGATACTCCTTCAAGAAAGCATTCTTTCTTTTCATTATCAATGACTTTTGGTGAAACATTCACCCATTTATAAAAAATTTTCTTCCATTCATCTGGAAGTATCTTCTCAGACATGCCAAAATATTGCCACCATATGATGAACTGATAGAGCCTATTTATACACATTATTTAGATCATAACCCTGTGCTTGTTTGCATTATTTTGTGTACAAGATTACTGGTTTCCAGTGTTTTTGTATTTCAGGGCAAAACAAGGGCCTAAGTCGGATACGCGCTAACAGGCAGCGTTTAGGACGCGCATCACACAGCCTGCGGAGCTAGCGGCGCAAACAGAAGAATTGGCAGAGTCGACCACGGTGCGCTAAGCAGATGCCATGCGCCAGGCGCAGATGGTGGTGTTTCCAAATCCTGACACGACCAGATTTGGAAGTTGCCAAGGATGAGCCTCTGAGCAGTATATAAAGAAGAGAAGGAGGCTAGGGTTGAGAGACGATTATTAGGATTCACAATTAGTACACCCAGGAGGCATTGCGCAGCAGGACTGGAAAACACACGAGCTTGTTGAGAGGATCTGCGCCAGCCGACTGCGCCAGCTAAGACTGCAACCTGCACGCACTGTTTGCTATTGTTTTCTTGGACACTCTAGTTATTATTTACTGTTTCTGTGATGTTTATCACTAGCATGTCTAGCTAAACGCTTAGTATCGGTTGGGCATGAATCTATGAGTATCTCCCTTGAGACTTGCGCCTAATGCATAGCTTGCTTGCTTATATTAATTCTGTGCACATTGCTGGCAGCTTGTTACATGAGTAGGGGAAGCCTTGAACCGCAATCTTACTCTTGTTGCTTGTTGTTGTTTGTTAAACTAGTTGAATAGCCTGACGGTGCCAACTAGGAGTAACGCGCTAGGATAGGCAATTACTACCTTGATCGGATTCGTAGTTGTTTAGTCTAGTGTAAGAATAATAGCACATGAACTTTGATCGGAACATGCGCACATGTTAGGAAGCCTTGATTGGACACTAACATTAGCAAACCAAACTATAGACATTTAGAGTCGATGATAAGGAATACACTCATAGAGGATTGTCTGCGCCGATACTTCTCATAGTCATAGTACTTAATCTCTACTGCCTGCGCACGTCTAGTGCAATTCCTGCGTTTACGACTGTTTACTCGCGCATCGCGCAAACCAATCACTCACCCCCCAATTTCATAAGTGTAGGTTACTGGCTAAAACTGAACTGCTTGCTCCCTGTGGAGATCGACCCTTACTTAACCGCTGTACTAGTGGAAGGGGAAGGAATTAATTTGACGCGCACAACGACGCGCGATCATGAACCATAATGGAATTTCGAAGTTATAAACTTCTGAGCATATTTTGATAAACCACGAATGCATTTTCCTTGAATTCTCATATAAGAGAACCTTGTTAAAAGCATCCATGTAGTACAAAAATTATATTTAATGGGATTGGAATTTTGTGGATAACAAATCTTCTTTGTAGACAGAGGTGAAATTCCCCAATCTTCAACGGGTATAACCCTTTTAATCACAATTTTACTGAAATTATAAACTTCAGTCTGTCCTCCAGTGGAGAAATGTTGTATATCACAACCATTATCTTAGAGTATATTCTCATAATATTTGCGGACTTTATAAGCCCTTAAAGGAAAATATTCCTTTCGCAGATATCTGGTCATCAAATGATATGGATCATTCTTCCATTTGGAATCTTTTTCCTCAAGCAGAAGTATAACTTCTTAGTTATCATTCATAATATAATCTTGATGAGTATAATCATCATCCTCGTTTCCAATAACTGAAGAATAAGATGGACTAGGAGGAATATTACCTAGAGAGGTATTACCTTCCCTTAATTGAGGATTATTACCTAGGGAGGTATTACCTTCCCTTGACCTTCTGAATGCCAGATATTCCCGGTATTCTCTGTCATTTGACAAGTTTGCGGCTATAAGCCTTCGATTTCCATGTTGGGCCAGAATATTATCTATGCCTCTGCCTCTTCCTCTATAAGAGAAAGATCCTCTCCTCTTCCCCTATAAGAGGAAGGTCCTTTACCTGGAGAATGCATACCTGCAAAATTAGCGAATGTATTCTCGGGTTAGGATATCAAGAAGATTGTTTTCTTCCCTTTTCTTATATAATATATCAAAAATCAAAATGAGCAAGATGCGCCTGCCATCTTGCAAACATTTGTTTGGAAACATCATGTTTAAAATTTTTTTGAAACATAAATTTGGCAGCTTGGCAATCTGTCTTTATTATGAATTTCCGATTATATAAATCATCTAGGAATTTTAAAACACGTTTAACAATGGCAAGAATTTCTTTAGCCACAGTTGCATAATTTTTCTGAGCATTATTCCATTTTTCAGAATAAAATCTTACAAGATATTCTTGTTTGTTATCTGGATTAATTTATTTAAAAATTCCTCCGTATCCTAATTCGGATGTGTCTGTTTCAATGATTTTATCCCAATTTGGATTTGTCAACATTAAGCAAGGAAAAACCTTCACTTTTTCTTTAATCTTTCTAACAGCCTTAGTATGCTGATCAGTCCAAGATTTTGGTGTCTTTTTTAATCTTTCATATATGCAGAGACATAATTAATACTCCTTAAAATCTTTGGAGTTGAGTTTTATCTGTTATAATATAAGAGAATTTATCTGCAAATTCAATGCTTCTATTAATAGGAATCTATGTTTCCTTTCTCAATGTTGTGTCCTAGAAATCTAACATTCATCTGAAACAAAGCCATTTTTGGTTTAGATATTACTAAGCCATTTTTCAAAAAAAATGTTTTTGAATAGATTTAAATGCTTGAAATGTGTTTCTATATCTCTAGAATATATCAGAATATCATCGATATAAACTATTATGAATTCACTATAGGGGTTGAATATATCATTCATGATCTTCTGGAATTCAGAAGGAGCATTTTTTAATCCAAATCGCATAATATTCCATTCATATTGCCCTACCAGCACATTAAAAGCAGTTTTATATCTGTTAGACTTATTAATCTGAATTTGCCAATATCCTGATTTTAAACCAAACTTTGAGAATATGATAAAATCATACAACCTATCTAATAGGTCTTTCTTATTAGAAATAGGATACCTGATCCATTTTAAAACCTTATTAAGTGGTTTATAATTAACAACTAACCTAGGAACACCTCGTTCCTTTTCTGCATTTTTATTAACATAAAAGCAGTACAAGACCATACATAAAATCATTGAAACAGACGCATCTGAATTAGGATACGGAGGAATTCTTAAACAAATTAATCCAGATAACAAACAAGAATATCTTGTAAGATTTTATTCTGGAAAATAAAATAATGCCCAGGAAAATTATGCAACTGTGGCTAAAAAAATTCTTGCCATTGTTAAATGTGTTTTAAAATTCCAAGATGATTTATATAATCAGAAATTCATAATAAAGACAGATTGCCAAGCTGCCAAATTTATGTTTCAAAAAGATTTTAAACATGATGTTTCCAAACAAATGTTTGCAAGATGTCAGGCGCATCTTGCTCCTTTTGATTTTGATCTATTATATAAGAAAGGGGAAGAAAATAGTCTTCCTGATTTCCTAACCCGAGAATACATTCGCTAATTTTGCAGGTATGCATTCTCCAGGTGAAGGACCTTCCTCTTATAGGGGAAGAGGAAGTGGATCTTTCTCTTATAGAGGAAGAGGCAGAGGCATAGATAATATTCTGGCCCAACATGGAAATCGAAGGCTTATAGGCGCAAACCTGTCAAATGACAGAGAATACCAGGAATATCTGGCATTCAGAAGGCTAAGGGAAGGTAATACCTCCCTAGGTAATAATCCTCAATTAAGGGAAGGTAATACCTCTCTAGGTAATATTCCTCCTAGTCCATCTTATTCCTCGGTTATTGGAAACGAGGATGATGATTATACTCATCAAGATTATATTATGAATGATAAACAAGAAGGTATACTTCTGCTTGAGGAAAAAGATTCCAAATGGAAGAATGATCCATATCATTTAATGACCAGATATCTGGGAAAGGAATATTTTCCTTCAAGGGCTTATAAAGTCCGCCAATATTATGAGAATATACTTTAAGAAAATGGTTGTGATATACAACATTTCTCCACTGGAGGACAGACTGAAGTTTATAATTTCAGCAAAATTGTGATTAAAAGGGTTATACCCGTTGAAGATTGGGGAATTTCACCTCTCTCTACAAAGAAGTTTTGTTATCCACAAAATTCCAATCCCATTAAATATAATTTTTAGGACTACATGGATGCTTTTAACAAGGTTCTCTTATATGAGAATTCAAGGAAAAGGCATTCGTGGTTTATCAAAATATGCTCAGAAGTTTATAACTTCGAAATTCCATTATGGTTCATCAGATGGTGGCAATATTTTGGCACGTCTGAGAAGATACTTCCAGATGAATGGAAGAAAACATTTTATAAATGGGTGAATATTTCACCAAGAGTCATTGATAATGAAAAGAAAGAATGCTTTCTTGAAGGAGTATCCTCCTTGATATTCTTTGTGGAATTTTCTATTCCTTGGATTTGGGCATGGGTTCCAAATTTCGGTTATACCGAATAATTGATTCCCTGTATCAAGAGAATGTCATTTTTAAAGATCTGGGACAAAATGATGAGAACTGACCAAGAGACCAAATTGATATGGTTATGATACTTTAAATCTTATTAATAATAAGATCATCCTATATGAAGAGCAATTCAAAGGAAAGAAGAAAGCTTCTTCTCAGCTTATAGCTGACAAAATTAAAGGGCAGACTCAAAGTCTCTCTAAAGAAGAGCTCATAGCCACTTATTTGCAAGAATTAAAAAAGGACTTATTCAGTAATGATGATGAGACAATCTCTCGGAAATCTGATGCTTCTATGGCATCACAATTTGCTCAGAATCCTGAAGACGACGTTATAACTGAAGATGTCTTCGATGCGATAAAGGAGACTCTCCTTGAGCGGTTCAAAGACAAATGCGAGTCATTATCATCCAAGTAACAAGATGAGAAGATAGTCCGTGGTTTTCAAAAAACCAGCCATATTTGTCAAAGATGCCAAGGGATATGGGACCCTTTACTTTTATAAAGTTTGTATATAGTCTCCTACTTTTATAAAGTATGTGACCTCTTTTACTTTTTAGATTCCTTATGTTTTTCTTTTCCTTTATTTAAGATGTAAGGTTTGTAAAGAGAGGACACACTTCGGGAAACCTCTCCCTCTCTCTCTCTCTTGTAACTCTCCTCCCTCTTCGTACAAAAGCTTGAAGTAATAAGAAAGTCTTCTCTACTTGGGTACAACTTGTAAGTTTTCTGTTTACTTATTTCCGTCTTGCATATTGCATCTTTTACCCCTTTTATCTTTCTTCTCTGCCTTTATATGGCAAGCCGTCTTATAGACTGAACTTCTCTGTGTGATGAATCTGTGTTGACATCTTTATACATATCTCACTCATGTATTGGTTCCTGTACGAACATACTATAGGCAGTTCATGTTTAACCTAGCAGACAATTATGATGTGGTCATAATACTTCATTAAACAAACTAGTTGAGGAAGGATTACATGTATTTGGATAAAATATAGCAGTATGATAAAGGTTTGATAAAACTAGAACAAACATATTCAGATATGATTATCATAAAGGGTTGCCTGTTGAGCCGTTTAGCCGTGTGAAGGCGTTGAGGCGTTTAGAGGTATATACCCGGGATATGATAATGCATATTGAAACCATGCATTGTTTGGTTTGTCTATAATCAGAGTCGATGGACTTTAATCCTTTAGATCATCTGGCTGTGATTACCTGGATATGTGAAATCATGAATCGTACTTGTTTGGTTAATTTAGTATAGATACATGACCCGACATCCCATATTGATTATGCTAGTGTTGATCATGGGTCTGCCTGCAGTACCTAAGTACGTATTATGGTATCAGAGCCGTGGTGGGGGTATGTGTATTGTATGGAGGCCTTATTCATCACACAAGACTCTCGTTTGCTTGTTTTAGGCATGCATCATATTTTACGAAATCATCATACTGTTAAAAACAGTCTAAAAGAAGAATATGATTTACCAAGAAACTTGGAACTACTTAATAAGTGGACAATTCCTAAAATTGAACTTAAAATTATTTATAAAATGGGTATGTTTGAGAAACTCGGTTTAAAACAGGTAGTTAAAACTACAGAAGAGACTATTCTTTTTTATTCAGATGAAATGAGAATTAAATTACTAGATAACAGTGATTTGCTGGAATATCAGACAAATTATAAATTCATTCATATTGGACTGGTACAAATTGCCTTCAAACCCTTGACTTTGGAAGGATTACCAGAGAGCTTTATAGCTGCTCTGAGAGATGGACGGAACCTGACCTGGAATAAATCATTAATTTGACTTATACAGACTACTTTGGCCCATGGACCAGTATATTTTGACGTTTATCCGAACCTTCAATTATCATTGACGGACAATAATATTTTGGACTCATTGACATTAAGTGTTAAAACACATGTTTATAATTATAAACCAGGCACAGAAGTCATGGCTATCTGTTATGGAATTTATTATAAACCATTATTTACTTTGAATCCTCATTGTAGAATAATGGACAAATCACTTAATGAAACTATTCTCATAGAAAGTAATTTCAGTAAATGTAATTTTACGACTAGACGTAAAATTAAATGGGAAAAAATAACTTTTCCTGAAAATTGGACTTTAGAACAGGCTATGTCTTCTCAATCTGTTGTCCAGAAAGAATTAATTAACGTTATACAGACACCTGAAGGATCTGTCACTCTTCAGTTTGCAATTGATCATACATCATCATCTTTAAGACATAATAGGTCTTGTTCAATGCATTCGTTCATATCACCTTTAGATGAACAAATTTATAATCCGTCTAGAGCATTTACATCTCAGATAAGAGATACTGATTTTGAAAAAATTGAAAGATTGATTATTGATAAAAAAAAAATATTGTTAATGGAATAAATACTAGTGCTTTCCAAAACAGAGACCCAGAAATAACTGAGTCTGAAATGAACTTTTCTATTTAAATGAATACACACATTTATGATTTCAATCCTGGATCCCAGGAAAGAAAAATTATTAATACTGAATTTAATTCATCTGAATGGAAAACATTTAGAATATGGTTTTTTAAAAACTATAATAAAAAAGAACAAACAGAATTTCAAGAAGAGTTTTATAAATTCTGTATTAAAACCAACAAAATAACATTTTTTGTTCCTTGGTTTATTTCCACATATCTAGAACAGTATGTCACAGTTTTTGAGAGGAGTTATATACTCAATAATGGAAATATATTAAAACAGGTTTATCCTCCTCATAATGCTTTTCAAATTAAAGAATGGTAGAATTCATAATTTTACAGCTTTTAATAGGTTACTGGAAAATGATACTCTTGGAGTAACCTGTAAACATATTAATCATGTGTATGAACAATGCAATTATACAAATCTGTATCTTAATGTTTTGAGAGAACAGATAACTGCTCTTTATAACAGAGTAGAACAAATTGTTAATGTTATTAACAAAATCCAACATATAAATGGAATTCCAAAAGATAAGGAAAAGGAAGTTGAAATTGCTACTCCGAATATTCAACCACCTCCTGAAATAACAAGATTTAAATTAAAATCGATGAAAGAATTAGAAAGCTTTCTAGACGAAAAGTTTAAAGCTTTAAAATTAAATACTCTAAGTACTCTAGATAAAAAGCTTAGAGAAGAGTTAATAGAAAACTATGACTATAAACAAGTTTATAAAGACCAGATTAATAAAATCACAAAGTGGGCAGATAAATCCATATCGGGAAAATACTATTATCCCAGAGCAACACCTGTTGATGTTATGATTGAACAAACTAATGAGGTTATATCAAATAGTTATAGCGGTAGTCATATCTATGAATGAAACATAGATGGATTTGCCTATCATCAAATCCATTATACCATCCATAGGATGCTTATGTATTCAAGTATCTGTAAGACTAATGGTAATACAGATAAAACTATTGCAATGTTAATAACATCAAGATTTATAGGACACCTAAAAGGCTGGTGGAATAATTATTTAACCCCAGGAGAAAAATTAAATATTCTTAATACAGTTAAGCATGAAAATAATGATATTAAAGAAGACGCAGTGTATACACTAGCTATTAACATCATTGAACATTTCACGGGAAGATATACCGAAAACAGTGAGAATATTAGGACGCTGTTACAGAATCTTAAGTGTAAAACGCTTACAGATTTTCGGTGGTATAAAGGCATTTTCCTTAGCAGGGTTGTGGAACTCTCTGAGTGTAATAGTATTCATTGGAAGTATAAGTTTATTGATGATCTTCCTTGCTTATTCGCTGATAGAGTTAGAAATGTTCTAAGACAAATTTATAATCAAATTCCTTATGAAAATTATACTTACGGGAAACTAATTGGTATCTGCACGCAGGAAGGATTAGCTCTCTGCAGTCAGATTAAATTAGATAAGCAATTGAAGCGCCAAAATTTGGTTGAAAAACACCAATTAGGACAATTCTGTGATCAGTTTGCTATGGACAAACCTTCAACTAGTAATACTAGAAGAAAACATTAAAAAAAATCATATAAAGATGATAGTCTTTATAATAAGAAGAAGAAAAAACGATATTCTAAAAAGAATATTGTAGATAGAGATCAAAGAAGGTTTTATAAACCTTATCATAAGAAAAACCTTAATACTAATAAATCATTAACATGTAAAAAATGTGGTAGATATGGCCACAGCCAGGAAACTTGCTGGGTAAGAAAGAAGATTAATAATCTAGAAACTGATGATATGATGAAAGATATTCTTTTCAAAATAATGTGAGATTCAGATAAAGAATCAAGTTCAGATTCTAGCAAATCATCATCTAATATTGAGGAAGAATTAAACATTCTTGAAAATGAATCAGTAATATCTAGTTCTGAATTAGAATGTGAGCCTTGCATACTAGGCCAGCCTTGCATAAAAGATAAACCTCCTGATATAGGAGAAAAAGAATTATATACACTTCTTTCCCAATTTCAAGATTTAAAAATTATTGTTATAAAACATAATGATGTTTTAGAAGTTTTGAAGTTAATAAAGAACCCTGAATTAAGGTCTAAAATAATTGATTAGATTGATAATACTCCTAGCTCTTCTAGTAGCCAGGATTTTAGAAATCTAAGAAATTCTGAACCTTATATGATGTCTGAGGTTTATAAGAAAATCAGACAAAAGAAAATAGAAGAAAATCCTACTTCTACTAATGATTTGATAATTGAGATTAAAAATCTAAAAGATGAAACTCAAAATTCAAAATTGGATAATAGAAAATTAGATTATAGAATTTCAAAAATTGAGGAAAACATGTTTGAAGAAGTTAAACCTCCTTCGGATAATATTGTTAACCATTCTGATACAGAAGATGGTAATATTAACCAACAATTTTTGTCTACTTTAGAAATGGTTATTAGCCAAAAATGGAATGTTAAAATTAAACTTCTTATTGACAATTATTATTCTCAAGATTCATAGTTCTTATTGATAGTGAAGCTGAGTTAAACGTTATACATGAAGGGTTAATTCCGACTAGATATTTTCATAAGACAACTAATACTTTGTCTCATGCAGGTAGAGATTATTTAAAGGTTGATTTCAAATTACCTAAAACAAAATTATGCATAAATAAATACATAAATATAAATAAAGTAATAAATATCATAAGAAAATAACACACCCTTCACAAGATGCATGGAGAGCACATATAGGAAGAACTTAAGATGAGAGCAGTGTGATTTGCATATGAAGGAAATTGGAATAAGATTAGTTAATGAGACAAACATGTGATGTGAGTGAGAGGTTTTCTTATTCTTCTGTCCACTGCACATTGTGGACTTTGCTCATACCAAACAACATAACCAAACCTTGTTGTTTCTTAGTTGTTGACCTAATTACAATGATGCCAAAAACAACAAATCATTGTTCCTCTTCTCTCATCCTTTTTTTCTTCTTCCAAAAGCCTTGTCATTCATTGATTCTTGTTTTCCATATACAACCATCCTACACGTAAAAAACGATCTACTTTTTTTAGCCTTTCATGTAACTAGTTCACATTTTTAAACAAAAACACAAATTTAATTGGCCAAAGCTACTTGTTAAACACGCAACCAACAAAAGATAAAACTTAAAATTACCACATGATTGAGCGAGTGAATATTGACATGGATTTTATGAATATTATAGGAGACAAATGTTAAGGCATGTTCATTTTGAGTTGGATTAAATATAAACATGCACCCAAATTATTATTCTTAAAAATGGAAATCATATTAGTGTGGGAAAAAGCACATTTAAGCTAAACGACAAAAATGCTCGTCAGCTGCGTCGTTTAGGTGGCAGTTGGGTAGTTTTGCACGCTATACGTGGTCGTTTCAGTCAATACGGGTCTGGGTATACATGGTACCCTCTGTCGACACGTGCCATATTGTGGACGGCGCAGCGGTCCGTCCCTTGTATTTTATGAAAACTCCATTTCCTCGGTTCAAAGTTCTCGGTCCGCCATTATGATAAGAATAAAATTAGGCCGTTTGGTTTGGTAAACCGTAAAGTGGCCTGGTTTATGGTTTGTCGTGTTCTGCGTCACACCATCGTCTGTTGTTTGTCGTTTAGTTTCATCCTCTTTTCTCCACGATTTTCATTCATTATTTTATTTAAGTGAAAATAAGTCTTGTTTTTCAATTCAATGGGACTCGTCGTATTCGCAATCTCTTTCTCTCTCTCTCTGTCTCTCATTCTTTTAAGGGTCACCAATCTGGCCGGGGCTTCATCAGCAGCACCATCTTTCTCTCTGCAGTAAAACCATCAATCCTCTCTCATCTTTATCTCCTGGTCAATTGTTCAGAGAACCCGTAAGATCAAGTTAGTTGCTCAGAACGGTGTGGAGCAGCCCGGTTTCGCTGCCAGCTTTCTTCTCCAAGAGATGGACTTGTGAAGATCATCCTTCAGTTTTCAGACCTTCGAAAGTTCTGGTTTACGTAGAGCTTCAGAGAGAGGAAGAAGAAGAAGAGATGACTGGTGGTCAGACGGAAGTCAACCAAAATGAATCCAAGGTAAACAAAACCAACCCAGATTGAATCCTTCGTCATAGATTTCTGGGTCAAAAAGTATAATCAAATTTGATACGTATTTCTTGCCAAAGTTTGAAGCTTTTGCCAGCAACTTGCCCCTGCCTTGTGCGCTTTTTCTCTTTATGCTCTATCAAATTCGGTACGCGCTGCTGATCCTCTTCTTGTTTTTTCCTGAAGAAAGTGGTTCCGCTGAACACATACATCCTGATCTCCAATTTCAAGTTAGCATACAACCTCCTCCGCCGCCCAGATGGAACATTCAACCGTGACTTGGCTGAGTTTCTCGAGCGCAAAGTTCCTTCAAACGCCAATCCTCAAGACGGCGTCTGCTCATTTGACGCCATTGTCGACAGACCCTCCGGTTTGCTCAACCGCATCTTCCGCCCAGCTCTAGATAATCATCCTTCGGGCAGCATACTCGACCTAGAGAAGCCTCTCAGCACTACTGAGATTGTACCTGTTATAATCTTTTTCCACGGTGGAAGCTTCACGCATTCATCGGCTAATAGCGCCATCTACGACACTCTGTGCCGTAGGCTTGTGGGAGTTTGTAATGCGGTTGTGGTGTCTGTGAATTACAGAAGATCTCCGGAACACAGGTACCCAGCTGCGTACGAGGATGGCTGGGCTGCGCTGAATTGGGTCATGTCCAGGGAGTGGCTGAAGAGCGGCAAGGACTCGAAAGTTCATGTGTATCTGGCTGGAGATAGCTCAGGTGGGAACATAGCGCATCATGTGGCGATTAAGGCTGCTGAGTCCAATGTGGAGGTACTAGGAAACATTCTGCTCCATCCCATGTTTGGCGGGCAGGAGAGGAAAGACTCGGAAAAGAGACTGGATGGCAAGTATTTTGTATCAGTGCAGGATCGGGATTGGTACTGGCGAGCCTTCTTGCCCCAGGGAGCTGATAGAGATCATCCAGCTTGTAACCCTTTTGGCCGCAATGGGAAGAGCATCGAGGGGTTAAAGTTCCCGAAAAGCCTAGTGGTCATTGCTGGTTTTGATGTGTCGCAAGATTGGCAGCTGGGGTATGTCCAAGGGCTGAGGCAATCCGGCCATGAAGTGAACCTCTTATACCTCAAAGAGGCCACCATTGGGTTTTACTTCCTGCCCAACAACGACCATTTTCGCTGCCTCATGGAGCAAATTAACCACTTTGTGAATCCTTGTAGATAGAATTGGTAACAACACCAGGAGACATAACTTAGAATGCTTGACAAAACTTTCCTGGCTTTGTATTTTTTGTATGACATCATTATACAGCCCTGGCTTAGAACTAGCTATGTTGCTTGCTGGATGGATCATTGTGACTTGGGATTCAGATTAGAGTTTGGAACCTCCTGATTGTGTACTTTTTTCTTGTACTAAGAATGTTATACAAATGGTAGTCATGTTTTTCATCACTCATTTTATGCAAGGATCTAACAGACTTGTAAAAAGCCATTTTTGGTGAGGAGTTTCCGTGTAAAGGCCAACCAGGGAGAAGAAAATGCTTGGCGCATACTCAGCCCCAGTAACATGTCTAAGCTAAAGTTGAGGTGGCCTCACCTCAACTTGTTCATATCCAAATAATGAAGAAATTGGCATCCAAAACTTGTTGCTTCTTCTACTAGACTACTACTCAAGAAGTAGTTTTATTTAATGCACAATCAATGACAGAGAGGAAACAGCTAATCTCAGGACAAGGACAGGCTCAATGGAGAGGCTTGTTTTGACTAGAGCTAGAGCCTCTTTCTTCTTGCTTTGGCCTAGTGCGTGCCACCCATTGCACATTTCTCTGTCTTTTAGTTGTATTTGGAAGATGAAGACAAAAAAGGAAGGTGCTGGTCACTTAAAGTAGTTTAATTTCTTTACTTGATAGAATGTGATCCGATGGATTAGGGCTAATGTTGAGAAAGGAGACACGTAAGGACAAACCAACCACTTGCAATTTCCTTGTAGGCCAATTCGTTGGGAGTTAAATAAATGCATTGTTTGTTGTCAGAGAAGTACTTGCGAGGCAAGAAGGGGTTTGTCTCCTGTGGGTTACAGGTTCATAAAAAGCTGATGTTGGTTCCACATGTTCATACATGTAGGCCTCGCCCTAAGAATTTATAGGCTGGTTTCGGATCATGCGTTCTGGCCCATCACCACCTCTATGTACACCTACCTTCATTCGTTCGCATTCATCACCTTCAAATCTTGTTCCCCGGCCTTGGCTTTAGCCCGCCAACCTCCGATGATAAACCTATCTTAAGTTAGTTTTGAATGCCAGAATCATGTATGATTTAACAAGATAGCAATATGCCACATAAGCACAATATCGTCAACAACCCTTTATATTCAAATTGTTAACTTCAGTACTTCATTGTTCTCAACTGCGCTTTTTAACTCAAAATACTATTTTCAACATCATTGTTATGTAAAATGCTCACCACAAGTCATCACGACGTGCTTTAATAGTAAAAGAGACGTTAAGGCGATTTTAGGGAGCTCTCGTCATCTACTCCTTTTGAGTTGAGTGATCGTTCAGATTCGAGCTTCCGACGCTTTTCCTGGTCGATTCTTCAATCGTGAACGATTGTGAAATAGCTTAGACTAGGTATAAGGCTCAGTTGTGAGCTGGTTATGAGAGCGTGATTTGTAACCAAACACTTATTCGCTAGATTTTGGGCATACCTAGTGCACATCGAGCGCGCTCCGCCGCTAAACGTGGATGTAGCTTTCACGTTGGAAGTGAACCACGATTGGGTTTGTGAGGCTATTCGGTACATTGATTGAGTCTGAGAGTCCTTTCGCTCCTTTCTCACAGTGGAAGTTGAGCCCGGTCGGACTGTTGACCACAACCTAGTTTAGTTTCTTTTAAAGATCTTGTACCTTGAAATTTTTGCCTCACTAACTTCACCTTAACTGTTTGTATCATATGAAAACTTCCCACCACAGATGGCCTCTCAAGAGGAGGTGCCTTTTTTTGATGGCAAAGGAGATTTTGGAGCATGAAGAATCAAGATTAGAGCCCTGCTCTCGCATCACAAAATGCTTATTGCATTGGAGCTAGATGAGTCCAAATGGACTAAAGAGGCATTCAACCTATTCGTATTGAACTTGTCTGATTCTGTAATCAGAAAGGGTAGTACCAGTACCTCCCCCTTACAACTTTGGAGTAAGTTGGAATCTTTGTTTTCTAATGTTGATGCTCCAAATCTTACATATCTTTAAGGCATCTGTCTTTGCATATAAAATGGATGGAAGTAGGTCTATTGATGATAATTTTGATGATTTTTTAAAGTTAAAATTAATGCTTGTTCGTATTGATCATGCTCTTGATGATACTAGTATAATTATGATTTTGCTCAATACATTGCCTAATAGTTATCAAGTAGTTAAAGATGATTTCCAATACACTAGTTTTGTACCTACATATGAATTGATGTGTTATGCTATTAGGACTAGAGAACTATAGTTAAAAAATATGATGTTTAAGTCAGCATCTTTACCCGCGAATATCTGCAGTTATCCGATGTTGTTACGGCGTGTTTACGACGGTATTTTTTTGTCGATTTTTTGTCGTAACAGTATCGTAAATATCATCGTATTTTCATCGAATACTTTTATTTGATGGTTAGTTATACTATGATATTTTTTCGGTCACAGTCGATTTCTTAAATTATGTGATGGTGAATGATGTGTATGAGACGGAAGTTGATAGAGACAAGACAAATCAGAATTTGTAGTGCTTGTACATGTTCTTCAAGACATTGAATACTCTTTTGATATTGGTTAGTATAGATGAATATCAATTAATAATTTCTTCACAACTTCCATAATGTTAATATCCACACAAACCTTATTATGACAAACTTTTTGTAAGGAGTCATATTTCCAAATATATTTATATTAGTCGAATTGGACTAGCAATATTTCCTAATAAAATAATACATAAAATGACATGCATCATTACGTTTATTTAATCAAATACTTAAGTTGGGTACTCGATTTTGACTTTAAACCAATAGAATATGGACTTATTAGTAACATTAAGTAGAGCAAAGAGATTAACATTCCAATTAATTAAAACCCTAATTGTGATGTAATCAAATATTAGCATGTGTATCGATTCTTGAGCATCTATCTATCCTAGGCTTTGTTGATGGTGGCTTCCCCACACCCTCTTCTCGTTTGTTCTTAGAATCTAATAATTGTAGCTTACCACTTCACCAAAACATCTCACATACACAAATATGAATGAATATATAGTAGAAATTCACTAGTACAAGTTTAAGATGAGTTGATGAAGGAATTGAATGTGTAAGATTCGATTCTCCACCATGGATAAAATCCAAACATACACGACTCAACATGAACGCACGTGCATTAGCCTATTAATTGGTTGGAAAAGTAAATTAAAGACCTAGAAATTTGTTGTCTAAACACTACTAAAACCTTTGTTGACTAGCATATGCTTTAAGAACTCAATCCAAGAAACTTGTAACAAATGCTTGAAGACATCAAAATTTCTAGATTAACTTGTCTTCACCATGACTGGTCAAATAAGAATGTTTTTGGAAATGCATGACCGAATTTACCTTCATTTTTACACACTAGCTAGTATGTATGTAGTAGGAACTTGCCTATATAATATCCACCAAGCTAGCATCCCCACCTACCACTTGATTTCATTCATCTCTAGCTACCTCCTCCTCCTTGAATGCGTGTTTTTGGTACAAATCGATACACCGAATTATTTTATTTTCGTTATTTTTGTAATTAATTGTATTTTACTGTAACGTACTGAATCTAATTCCAACAAATCTTACAAATTATAATGATTTTCAACTCCTACTGATCTTTGTCCTGTCTGGGTTACAATGATAGAAATTTAAACTATAAATTTGAATTACACATTCACCAAAAATATTAAATCTAAATCTCATGAATAATAGTGATTGTAATTTGATAATAATTTAAATAAAATGAATTTAAGGAGTATTATCATCTTGATAATGATGATCAGCTGCTACGCCGAACATGGAGCTGAGCTTCTTCCAATACCCACACTGCGTCGCCGGCCTAGTAATCTGCTTCCCAGATCGCAACGGGCACGGCGTCTGAACTGGTGGAACCATGCAGTTGTACTGAAGGCAAAGCGAGCTGCTCACCGGAATGCTCGCCGCCGGGCTGATCCGAATCCCGGTCAGAAAGTTATGCTGAAGATAGAGAACCTGAATGTCGGCCGACAGCAGGCGGTCTACCAGGTTGGGTGGAACCTCGCCGGTGAATCTGTTGTTGTTGAGGTACAGATTCTGAACGGTTGAGAACATGGGGGAGATGTCTCCGTAAAGTCTGTTGAAGCTGAGATCGATGGTGGGGATTGTGATCGGAGAGGCCGGGAGGAGATGGCCGGAGAATGAGTTTCTCTGAAGCTGGAGATGGGTGATCGGGAATGTGAACAGCTTGGATGGAATCCGGCCGTTGAAATTGTTCATGCTCAGGTCCAAGTAGCTCAACTGAGTGAGCTGTTCCAGCAATCCGTAAACTGGTCCGGCAAGTCGATTGGAGGAGAGGGAGAGGTACTGGAGAGATTCAGGTAGCGACGCGGATGAAACCGAGCCAGAAAGGTCGTTGTGGCTGAGGTCAAATTTGGTCAACGACAGGGAAATGAAGTGTGGCACAGAGCCGGAGAGCTTGTTGTGGCAGAGGATGAGGTTTTTTAACGAGGGCAGAGTCCCGAGTGAATAAGGAATCTCACCCTTCAACAGATTGTAGCTGAGATCCAGCGTCTGTAACGCGCGAAGATCGCCGAGGCCGGCCGGAATGTTACCAGAGATAAAGTTTCTACTAACACCCAGAAACCGAAGATCCTCGCATCGAGATAATGCGGAGGGGAGAGTACCCATAACTCGACCAGGGACGACAGTGAACTCAGCGAGGGCTGAGAGCTTGCCTATTGCTGGGTCCAGCCTGCCGATGAGACCAGGAGAGCCAGCTCGAGGGTCGCCGAGGTTTAAAGAGACCACTCTGTCTCCTCGGCAGAAGACGCCAGTGAAGTTACAGGGATCGGATGTGAAGTCCCAGGTGGAGAAGAAACTGGAGCCCTGGAAATCGTCCAGTGATTTCCTAATAGACTGTAGAGCCAGGAAGTCCATAGGGTTCAAAATTGCCATTGACAAGACACTGCACTGAAAAACCATGAAAACATAAACAAACCCCGACACGAATCCATTGTTCTTCATCACAGCCGCCGCCGCCATGGTAACAAATAAGAATGGAGCAGGGAGAGTATGATGGTCTGGTCTGCTGTGTTGTTATAATAATGGGTAATAATAGATGAGTCTGGGCTGGCTTGTTCTTGAAGACATGAAACAACTGGGTCTGGTGATCAAGGTTGAATAGCAATGATGGGTGAAGAAGATGATGATGGAAGGATGGCTTGGGAGGGAAGAAAGGAAGGAAACGTCTTATTCTTCTGATTATGTTTTGTGCGTGGCTTTTTCGTTTCTCGAGTGTATAAAACAATAGATGCTTCCGAGACAAGGCTCAGCAAAAAGCAGCTTGCTCCTCGTCTTCCGACCCCAAAATTAACTACTAATTTAACTACGTACGATCACTAATTACCGCTGTAATGATTAGATACGGAGACAAGCCTGAGCCTCACTAGGTTGCGATCAGCGCCAATTTCATACCCCAAAAAAAGCAGGCTATTTTGCCACGTCATGAAAGTCAAAGTTAGGGTTGACTACGTCTAAGTGAGATCTTCATTCTGATTTAGAGCTGGTAGAATATTAGGTGGAGTTGAGGATGAGAGACAGAGTGCAGTGGTTCATCTAAAGCACCAAACCACAACAGCTCAGCTCTGCCAGTACCTGCATTTTCAACTGTCTTGTGCTGCCTGCTAAAACAAACAAATCTTATCGTACAGGTCCCCGAACACTCTCATTTTTCATCTTCAAAAACTATCCTCTTAAAAAAGAAGACGAAGATGTTTTTAAGGTCACTTTCTAAACAGCTCTCAAATATTAATGGGTGGATGGTGGTGGGTTGAGGTTGATGATGGTGATGGTTCAAAAGCATGCGTCTTTTACACAAACAACTAATTGCTGGTGGCTGCAGTAGGTTTGCTCACTTCACCTATATATATAGTGAGTAGGAAATGCAAATAAGGACGACATTTTAGTAACTGGTGGTATGTTACTGTTACTGTATTACCTAATCGAGTTGGAATACCTGATATTGCAGGTGAATATTACATTCCCAAATCACAATCTCTATCAAGTCGAGTATTGCTGGACCTCATCAAGGATTTATACACCCAAAGTAATCAACGTTGATTAGAATAGAAACTTGGGCCAAACAGAGCTCATTTCAGTCACCGATCAGGAGATGCGACGCAAGATGTTATAACAAGTGCTGAAGTACGCGCTGACTGTAAACCAAATGTGTATATTCTCCGGAATCAGCAGATTCCGAGAATCAAGAGCATGGGGCACATCTCCGAAATTATTAGAGTCTTGACTGGATAAAGATTCAAAATATCTTCAACTACATTTTGAAAACGTAATCTCTTGGTTTGGCAACAAGATGAAGATAAATCAATATTAAAATATATTCTTTTTGAATATTGTTTGAGATATTTTAGGAGATTGACGTGCGCTATAAAAGAAGGGGGAACCAAGTTGAAGAGCACGAACGATAATGCATCTCTCTTGAGTTATAGAAATATACAAAAGAGTTTACGATTAAGTGATTGACTGTACCCATTGGAGATCGGAGCAAAGTTAGCACTCAAGCACGAGAACCAGGAGTATCTGCTGAAGATATACGTTCCATTAATCCTGTTGCAAAACAGATCTGTCCAGCTATCTGAGAGGAAGCCAGCGATCCGGGAGGACGTTGAGTGGACGAGCAGCTTTTCGGAAGAACGAAGTTGTTGTGACAAGCCACAAAGAGGGATCTCTACACTAAGGGGAGCTCAGTGCCCATCCAGACGAGTCAATGGTAGAAGGACTTGAAGAGGGAGTCTTGCAAGTTTGTACTTCGTGATCTGATCATTATTAGTGGATTATTGCAATGGGCTGGGCCGCCCGCGTTGTAATAAGCCAGAGCTCGACCGAAAAAACACAGACCCAATTGTTTATTTCGGGCCGAACCAATTAAAAAATGATTGGCCCGTGGGCTGTCCGTCGACCCGATTTATATAGGGTCGGGCCGAGTACAGCCCGACCCATGATAAAATTTACTAAAATAACTAAAAACTAAATATTTTTTTACTTCTAATGTTGTTTCAGACCAGACTGGACTTTACACATTCAGGTAATTTAGACTCACTTTCTAACTTCATCCCAATATTACAGACTCCGAATAATTTGTTTTACAAAATGCTAGCATATTACAAATATATTACAACTATGATAATAAAGAACAAAAAAACTATCTATGTGCTGAGCATTGAGCATGGCTGCACAAAAAAGCTATTTTTGGTTAAAAATTAAGTGGAGAGAGTTGAGGTGAAGTGGATCTATCTGCTGCAAAGTCTGTTGACATTTAGGGTCCCTGTCATCACAAAAAAGATCAAAAGTAACATTTTAACTAAATTACATCAGGTGGGAGGCTGCATTATACTACTACAAATTTGGAGTTAGGCTCCCACACGCTTTTCATTTGGTGTATTTGGTCGTCGTTAAAAACATGCTTTAAAGAAAATATAAGATTTAAATGTTCGGGGCTTATAACAACAAAATGCATCACAATTTACATATAGTTGAATGGTCAATTAGGACATGCTCGTCTATTATGACCTGCACCATGGCACAAGTCACATTTCCTTGCACGTTTTTGTCCCTGGCTACTCGATTCTCCGCGGTCCACCTCGATCTGTCACCCCTCAGGGATGCACTTCATGAACCATTTCCAACTCGAGTTACTATCGCTCTCAACCAAAGGAAATACAATAGGCAGTATGTGGTTGTTGGCATCAAGTGCAACTCATGAACCATTTCCAACTCGATTCTCCGCGGTCCACCTCGATCTGTCACCCTTCAGGGATGCACCTCATGAACCATTTCCAACTCGAGTTACTATCGCTCTCAACCAAAGGAAATACAATAGACAGTATGTGGTTGTTGGCATCAAGTGCAACTGTGACAAGTAATTTCTCATCGTATTTTCTATATAGATGCGTACCATCAATGCGTAATACTGGGCGACATTGCCTGAATGCTTACATGGGCCAAATGCCCAGAATACCTGTTAATGACCATACAAACATTTTCTTCATCTCTGTTGTGATGTCATCTAACAACAATTCCAGGATTAGAATCCTCCAACACGTGCATAAAATGTGGTAGTTTTGTAAACGATTCGTCACAATATCCAAAGACATTTATCAACGCTTGTTGTCTGGCTTGCCATGCCTTAACGCATAGCCATAATCCTTGAAGATTCTATCCCTTATTTCAGAAGGGGATAATATCAATCTCTCGCTGATTACAACCCCAAGGTCCATTGCTATGAAGGGTCTCATCAAGTAGACATTTTCTTTAGCATTGAAGTCATTGTTGCATATATGGTAGCCTCGATACTTTGTTACCCCCCGGTATGAAGAGTTTTTTTCTTGGTTATGCGAATACGCCATGTACATGTAACATCTCCTTCCTGACAATGGAGAACCAACAATCAAGTATCAGACTCCTTTGTGAGATCTTCAACTTGATGTAATAGTGAATATTTCTGAACTGCATATATTACATCAACTTTCCGACTGATTGTAGATCCAACTCCAATTGACCCAAAATGTCCGAAGTTTCTACCCAAATACGCATCAATTGGTTCATTGGCATCCTATAGAGGCAACACTGAAAGTTGCAATATCCCATATATGTTCCGGTTCGGGGACCATGAAAACATCCTTGTTATCAAGTTGGTTTAGGAATTCCATCTTATCCCGGTCGAACTCATCCATGAAGGGCATATCCAGTGTGTCCAACGTCGACATAACCATCAGATCTGATTCGATGTTTTCCATCTTTGTTTAAATTTCCTACACAATAACCATCAAACAATTCATTCTAATGAACCAAATTTTATATTTAAACCATTAACAATACTTCCATTATACTACATAAAAGCGTAAATTTTTCCAATTACATCAACTCACCCAAATCAAATTACAAATAAATCAACTAAGATATTAATCATACCCCAATTACATTAAATTTTCAATCAAAATTAACAATAACATACAAAATTTGATCCCTAACTTATAAAATACTTTCTTATCGCTAAAAGGATTCCCTTGACCTTTAACGGTCTCCCAAACGCCGGAATTTCAATGTTAATACCCAATTTTTTGCTGGAGAGAAGAAGAAGAATGTGGGAGGGGAGGACGACAGATTTATTATCAGCACGAGACCGGTCTTGTTAATATCGGTCTCTTTAAAATTTTGATGAGATCGGTTTCATCAAAATTTGACCACTATGCTGAAAATTCAATTTAATTAGTGACACGTGGGCTGATTTGATCCATCTCGACATTTTTATAAGAGATCAGTCTTTACAAAAACCGGTCTCATTAAATTTTCGAAGAGACACGTGCAATTTGTAGAAGACCACTCTTGTAAAGACCAATATCTTAAAAAAAAGATTTTTTTTTTCAAATGGATATTTGAGAAACACAAGTTTCAGAATGGGCATTTCTAAATTTGGTTCCAAAATTGAGAGGCTCTGTGAGTTATTAGGGCTCATGCATTGAACCGACCATCAACCGGTTTAACTCCAGTCCCAACGACGCGTTTAATTAATTTATTGGCTGACTTGGCAGCATAACGCAGTTGTTCTGTATTATTTACTATAGCTCTGTACCTGAGGCTCTGAGACCAAAACTATGGCGCTCATAAGACCATTTGGTGTTACTGAAAAACCCTCTAAACTATGCTGCTTCAAATTCGAAAACCAGCTGTCTGTGGCGAATAAGATCAATGTCCGAATCGTAATCTCTGCCATCTTCGAGCTGCTCGTGGCCGAAAGCCTTGCGGAAGAATGGTATCCGTCGCAGTCTCTTGTCCTCAAAGCACCCAAGGTTGCCTCTGAGTAACTGCACAATCTGAAAGTGATAACAAATGTGAGTAATTGAATTCTAGCACAGTTTTAAATCAAAAGTCTAAATAGTGTTAACAGAATTCAAGAGCTGCATGCAACATGGTATTTGAGGTCTTGCCTGGTTCGTGTGAGGTCTTCTTATGGAGGACTGCTTGATGCATAAGGAGGCAGCCAAGACCATCAGATTCATCTGCTGAGCGTCGTGGTCGTACATGAGCCAAGGATCGATTAGCTCTTCAATTCTGCAACTGAAGATCAATGGCTTGGCCTGAATATTTGGAAATGCAAGACTTAGATTTGACCCTTTTGGTAAAAATGGCAGCCTGAGACAAAGACATACCCACAAGACAAGGCTTTGCTGCGAAATGTCCAAAGCTCGCCGGCCTGTGATGAGCTCCAGGAGCAGCACACCGTAGGAAAACACGTCTGTTTTCTCGTCAACTATTCCGTGCATCAGGTATTCAGGAGCAAGATAGCTGGTGAAAGTTGTCAGTAATCAGTGTCACCGGATAACGAACAGATTGGTTCATAGAAATGCAGTTTATGTACCCAAATGTGCCTTCAAATTTGGACACTGTGTGATGAGTCCACTTCTCAGGCAGCCATTTCGCCAGTCCAAAGTCGCAGATCTGTTCACACATAGTTCAGCAAATCTTGAACACTAAAATCCCCGGTCTAGCAAATTTTTGAAATACCTGAGGCTTAAAATCTTCAGTGAGCAATATATTGGCAGCCTTGATATCTCTATGTATAATCCTTCGTTTACATCCGGCGTGTAGATACAGCAAGCCCTCAGCGATCCCCAATGCGATCTGGTAGCGAATCCGCCATTCGAGTTTCCCTTTACCACCTGCATAAAAAAGATTCATCAGCAGGAGAGTGTAATTAAATGAAGCTTGAGAAAGAATAAAGAGGAAGCTCATGACTAACCTTGAAGCCAAGAAGCTAAGCTACCTTGTGATGAGAACTCGAGGACGAGGTGCATTCCACCTTCGACCCCATACCCGATTAACTTAGCTGTATTGTGATGGATTACATGAGCCATGATCCCGATTTCTGACAGAAAATCACTCGTTTTCTCTTCTGTTGTTCCTCTCGTTAGCCGTTTAACTGCCACCAGTTTTCCGCCTTTGAGCCGGCCTTTGTAGACTTCAGCATACCCTCCTCTGCCAACCAAATTTTCTGCGTAGAAAATGAAACCATCAGCACCCGACGAGACTTCAAAATGGCTAAAAACATGGGACTGCAAAGTACCAGAGCTGAAGTTATTGGTGGCGAACTTGAGCTCGGAAAGCGAGAAGTTGACCCAACAAGACTTGAAACTGCTGTAGCTTTCATCTCCAGAGCTGTCTGCGGAAGTGGTTTCATTCTCTCCCATGCTGTCCGTATCTGAAGACCTTGCGATGCTGCTCATGGGATGCAATGTCATAACGGACGATCTGAATCGTAACAATCTGGTGAACTTTCGCCATTTTGAACTGGACTTGTAGCGCCGGCTGGTTTCATCACTTTCTGTCGAAACTGATTCGAAGCTTTCAGTCCTCAAAAAGTCTTTCAAAAACCCAACTGGAGAGCCAACTTCAACCTCCATTACTCTAAACCAAACTGCACAAAACCCAATCAGTTACCAGAAATCAAAACATGATTATGAACTTGATTACTTACACAAAAGCCAGAAACAGAGCACGTAGTCAACTCATTCCTACACACATGGAACAGCCGACAAGCTAAAACAAGTATGGCCAGAAGCTGCCATCATCTGAAATTCTAGAAAATCAAACTCAGTGGCTATATATGATTATATTCTCCAACGGCTGCGGCTGCTAGAAACAGAGCATGAGCGGATCAGATTTCATAAAAACAGAGGACCACTCAATCGACTCGCATGTGCTTTGTGCCGCGAAAAAGGCGGTATTAGTTGGAAACACTCATGATTATGCAATTAAGGTTGAAGTCCCGTGCAAGTGAAGATGCATAAACTTGAAAAAGTAACTCCATACGCAGGTGGGGTCGGAGTAAGCTTGAATCCTCTCAATGATTTCCACTAGCCATGCCAGAGGATTGTTTGAGCTGCAAGGAGAGAAAAAACAAGCTTCAGATACAAAACATGGAACCCCCACTTTCTGTCTCTGGTCATAAATATTTATTTTTATCCAGTCTTCATGTTCATCGGTGTACGACTCTGACTTTCGTCTCTGCTCTGTTTTTTTGTAATCAGAAAATTCAGGCACGCATGCATGAATGAATGCCAACCCGGTTCACTTCGGTCCAACCGGTATACATAAATCAAACCCGTCATGGTCATGGATTTATTGTTGATTATTAAGCACTACTTCTTAAGATAAGTCTTGATCGTTAGTTAATGAGTGTAATGATTTATGCACTATAAAGTTGATATTAGATCAAAATTGGACCGAACGATTGAACTTTTGACTTGCATTTTTAGGCGGAGTTGATAACGAACCACCATTAATCGAAGCACATACAACAAGGTAATGTATTGTATCGTTTTCAGGTTATACGTATCTTTCCAAGTTTTCCGGTCAATGTCGGACAATATATTTTTAACAAGTCGTTAGTATTTCTTATTAAACTCAGTAGTTTAATTGACCGGTCTCGATTAATTAACAAAACCAAACGGTTGTATACATATTAATTCTTGTAATGAATATTTATAAGCTAGGTTGTTGATGTGGTAAAGCTTCTACATTAAATTTTAAGGTTAGACGTATGAAAAACATGCAACTAGCTAGTTTAATTTATTTAGCCTCCGAGGTAGAGTTAAGCTGTATCGACTATTTTATGATCGTTCATTTGTAATTATCTCACATCGAATTATAAAAATTAATTCATCCGATAGAATGTGTCATACACCCGGATTTGAGCTTCTTGGTCTTGTTGGGAGCTAATGGGCGGGCACCCTTTGGGCCGGCGAGTTTAGTCTTCGTGGGATTATCCAACGGGATCTCAATGTGCCCTATGGGCCGGCAACTTGTGAATTGATATATTCATAAATTAAAATAATTCATAACATATGCTTGTAATTTGTTTTTATAAAAATATTTTGGGGAATAATTTATAACTACCATGTATTTTCAATTTGCTGCCCGAATTTTCAAAATATGGTGCAAATTCAAAGAAATTAATATTATAAAATATTATGTGAATGAGGTGATGGAGGGTTCATTTCATCAACTGACATTTTGTCAAATATGTGTGGCGAGACAGATCGAGATTACAAAGTTAAAGTGGAATCATTTAGTCGTAATGTTGGATCGTTAGATTAGCTTTCCCTCTCAGGTAAAGAATAGGTGTCTTCCCTGAGAGGTAAGATAGCAGCGGTATAAATTAAATAAATAAAAATTAAATAGGTTACTCATTTATGTATAATAGAAACGTTAGTACCAATTAATGACTAAGTAAAACCACTACCTTCCGGTATCCATTGGAAGGATTTGTGAAAAGAAATGCTCTGTATTGAAGATATGCTTGTTGCTTACAAAGCATCTAAGTAACTAACTAGTATTATCCGTACACAACTTTTACTTAACCTTTGGATCTCCCGACTCAATTCAACCCTTGAACACTACTCTTTTCATCCACGAGCTTGAACAATTTGAGTCATCTTGTTCTCTCAAAGAACTCCCCGGTTTGCGCGCTCACTTTCCTTGCTCCAATCAATGACTCACACCTTTTTTCGGCTTTCTTTTTGAAGCTTTCCTTGATGAGATCGGTACGTCATTATTGAAAAGATCACAATTGATTTCAATTTCCTTAATTGTAATCAATTATCTCCAGCATTAAATACGATATCTCTTAAGATTAGAAAGCTAATCAATCAAAGATAGATTTGTTTTCAACTTTAGAGAGAATCATATTTAATGTCATCCTGAATATATCTGGATCCAGAATATATCCCATAATATATTCTAGATTGATGACATCTTCCCATAATGATATCATCAATATTCTTTGAATCTCTATGAATCCACCTAAATATTCTGCAATGAAATCTTTTGTATTTAGTACATTGAATGCTGCTTTCCTGCACATTAAATGCAATCATTAGTTAAGTGTTTGTTACCATCAAAACCCCAGAATCCAACAAGGAACAGAGGCACAATTTAGACTAACATAGATGAAGGCAGTGCATGATGAGGTAGAGAAAAAATTTACTAAGGAACGAAGATAATGAGGCAGGGGTAACAAGGAGGAGCCGAACCATAAGGACAAAAATCGATCGTTGGGCTTTGCGGATAATTTCTTTGTGTTTGTTTGAGCATCTTAGTCCCAGCATGGTGAAGTTTGGTGATATGATCAATAGACTCCTTCATTCTGGTCACTTGCTTTACCATAGAGGTAACCATACCCTCTAGCTTTTAAATACTCTCCATGATTGGGGTGACATCCATCCGATGAGTAACATTCTGCATTCCCTCTACTAGAGTCACTACCTTGGCAGCTTTGGAATTTGAATCTTCTTTTACCCTGGAGGTAAACATATAGCCCATTTTGTCATAGTCATTATCTGCAAGCTATTTCCATGCATGGATCTCTTCTTCTGCTCGGTATATTTGATAGTTTATGAGAATGAGCTTTACCACATAGGTATAGGGCATGTCATGTTAACTCATGGTGCGAATATGTGCCATATGATGCATTATGATTTGGGCAAGGTGGAATTGCTCCTTCTTTAGTAGCTAAGTGCCTTGATTTTAGGAGAATCATAGACTTGATAATCAAGGCTTTAAAATGTGTCCATCTTCCAAAATCTTATCCCAAGACTCAATGAGTATGTCCATAAATTGGTTGTCCAGGTTTCCCTCTCGATTTCTGTTTTTCTCTTGTTTTCTCATCGATTGTTTCTCCTCAATAACTCCGGCTCAAAATTTTTCATTCAGCCCAGATTTTCGATTCTAGTCTTATGGTTCATTGAGGGGTGTGATGCAGTTGATTTACCCAAATAGTACGAGAGAGGGCATCACACAAATAAAAGAATTTAAAATGAAGAAAGTATGAGTAACTGAGTATGTGTACACCTCATGATTGATCGCTCCATTTCAAGATAACAATGGGCACATGGGAGCGTCGAATCATGATCAGGCTTGGGTTGGCTGTAGAGATCTTCCGTGGCTTGTAAGGTGGGATCAAAATCTGGAAGACTCATTAGGTCTAGAAGAGAAACTCATCATGACTACTGAAATCAATGTAAAAAAATATGACACCAATATGCTTATGTTGGTACGGTGTAACAGCAACTCAAATGTGATTTAGAATGGCGTTTCATACCTGAATGCAGTTTAGAACAAGTGCTTACGTATGCCTTTCATAGCCAATCATTAAAGAAGTTTGACAGGGAACACATAAGTCAGTTGAGGGAAGACATACCTAGTTCCAGACGCAGATTTTCAAAGTTCTCTGTTCAGTGCTTAGGTGAATGTGGCAGCTACATAATCCTCCGTGCGACAAAACCTTATTGTTACAAGCCCCTTTTCACGCAGAAAATGATATCGTATCTCTATGAGTTTAGTACGTGAGAACTGCACTGGGTTCTTTGAGATATTTATGGCAATGGATTATCACAAAATATAAGAGAACCATAAATATTGACACCAGAGTCACTTTGCTGTTGTCACAACCACAGTAGTTGTGAGTCAGTACGCGACAGCTACATATTCGGCTTCACCAGTGGATAGGGCAATGAAGTTCTATTTCTTTGATCCCCATGAGGTGAGGAAGGGGCCTAAGAATTGAGTCATTCCTGATGCGGACTTTCGATCGGTTCTGCTTCCAGCATAGTCTCATTTGTAAATTCTGAAAGTCGCAGGTTCCCCCTCTGGATACCATAGGCAGAGCGCATCTGTACCTTTCGGGTAACGTAGTATCCGCTTTACCACTTCCACATGTGTCTCTCTTGGATCAACCTGGCGACAGGGCTAAAGGTCTCATCGTAGTCGATTCTTTCTTGCTGATTGTATCATTTGACTACCAGTCAGCCACTGTTTAGGGTTCTGCAAGGGAGACAAAAGATGCAACTGCACAATGTAAGAATAAGTGACTTGAGAATGAATTGGAATTCTTTCCTTGTCTTTGGAAGGTATAGCATTGAGAATATCTTAGATTTGGAGGCGGCCGAACTGTTTTACCACTGGAAGTGGTTCTTTGTTCAGGCTGCGTGTCATCCTAAGTCTGTTCCTCGATAGGTACTGAAGCCTCTGCCTCTTCCCCCTGAGGTAATGTTTCAGTCTCTTCCCCCTGAGGTAATGCTTCTTCTGTTTCCTCTGTGGGTTCCAGAGTTGTATTATTTAGATCAAGAGAGTTTTCAAGATTTCTTTCCGTTTGGATTGCTGGAGAGGAGTCTTCCGCATGCTCGGTCTGATGTGTGATTATGGAATTTCTCTTCCCTTAGTAGAGGTAGAGAGTCCTACTCCTGTACTTAGAATTTTTCCTTTTTATTTCCGAAGAGTATGTACTCTACGGAATGTTGTTGGAGTGATTTGAACCATCCTTGGTTTCCGGTCATGTGTTTGGAGCACGCACTGTCAATGTACCATGGACGGGACATCACTCCTAACTGCAAGGGAAATATCAGTTTTTGCTAATCAATTTCCTTAATTGCAATCAATTATCTCCAGCATTAAATACGATACCTCTTAAGATTATTTATTTTTCAACTTTAGAGAGAATCATATTTAATGTCATCCTGAATATATTTGGATCCATAATATATTTCATAATATATTCTAGATTTATGACATCTTCCCATAATGATATCATCAATATTCTTTGAATCTCTATGAATCCACCTGAATATTTTGCAAAGAAATCTTTTGTATTTGTGCATTGAATGCTACTTTCATGCACATTAAATGCAATCATCATTTAAGCGTTTGTTATCATCAAAACCCCAGAATCCAACACGTAATTTAATTATAATTAGTTATATTTGTTTTAGCGAATATTAACTGAGAGTATCATGGAGTTTACTCTCCATCGAATCCAAGTTAGAGTTTTTTGTCTTGTGGTGGATTGAAATGGTATGTTACACTTTTTGACTTTATTTTTGTATGTTGTGTTTTTATTAGTTTTGATGGGTTTTGATATTTGAGAAATAAATTTTGATTTGTTTTGGTTAAAATGTATTGAATTTTCTGGGTTTTGATTTATTTTGTTTAAAATGCATTAGAAATTATGAGTTTTGATTCTTGAAAAATGGGTTTAAAGAAAATGCGTTGTTTTGTAAATAAAGTGTATAATTAATTAAAATTCTCCTCTAAAAGTGCATTCACACCCAAATACTCTAAAAACATAAAGCATTACTACATGTATGTTCATTTGAGTGCTTGTGTGGGAGATTAAGGATTTATTTATCAATTTAAGTATAAAAAAAAATTCCTACTCGGTTTTCATTCTTCCTCTAACTAAGCTCTAGGGAATCGTTCTAGGCGAATCATCTCAAAGAAGAATGTGCGCATAACACGTCCTCATGTGTTTGACAATCTTTCTCGATGGGATATTGTGCGTCAAAACTGCATTTTCAAAGATCTTCCGAGACAATTCTTTTTTTTCCAGATACTGAGACGGTCAGTTTTTTAGACACTAGGACATCACTTCATGCATCGATTCTATTTGATAACGTGATTGAAAATAAATTCAATTTTTTAATCAATTTAATATATAAGATAAAACAAAAAATATTTAAAAGGACATATATTAGTAAAATTGACTTTTCCAAATCGTTACCAAATAAATTATACACAATCCTATCAACTTTACATCAACTAAAAATCTCTCAAAACACATTATCTCTATATTAAGTTTAAATTTACCTATCAAATGAAATCCGTTCTCTCCTTTTCTAAAACGAGTCCCTAAAATCTCTCAACACCTTTAAATTTAACTATTAACATGAATAACTATAAACCGAATTCGATTAACTATGTAGCTATTAATTTTTTGAGTTGAATGAATACAAAATAAAGGTCCATATGTAAATGCATTTTGTAAATCGTTACATGTGTAAGTGCACCAGACACATTGCTACAGTTAAAGACTTAAAGTGCACCAACCACATTGTTACATTTAAAATGCATCTGTCATATTATTAAGGTGTAAAGTGCATCACACATAATAAAGGCCCATATGAAATTAATTTTTTTATATTATTAACGTCCATCAAGCCTATCATTTTGTTCGGTTATATTGATATATATAAAGCACGTCAAACATTAACAAGTAAAGTGCGTCACACATATTAATAATTAAATTGAACATCAAAGGATAATGGAAAATCTAATAATCTTAGAAAAGTCAATCGCACCGTGACCGAAGGATTGATATCAAGATTGATATTCGTCACGTAGCAGGTTTAATTTATGATGAAGACAGAGCATGAGTTCTGTTTGAGTTTGGAATAGAATAATTAAAAAAAAGAATTTTAGAAAAGTAATATGAAAAATGGAGCTGAGTATTATCGGTTATATTACATGAGGTGAAAAAGTATGGAAAAAAATTTAACCCCTATTTCTTCTTAATTAATATAATGAATAAGCTATTATTATTTTAATGTAATCGTATTGGTTGATCTGATTTCCTTTAACGTTATATTACTTAGCCTTGTTCTTTTGCACTTAAATTTTAATTACTTAAGTAGTTAAATTAAATTATCTTAAGTTAAGTTAAGTACATTAATTATTATTTTTATTGGGTTGTTGTGATTGTAGAAGTGTTGTGGTAATAGTGGTGGGTTGTTGTGATGGTGGTGGTGGGTTTGGTGGTGGTGGGTGGGTTGTTGTGTTGGTGGTGTGGTGAGTTGTTGTGATGGTGGTGGGGGTTGTGGTGATGGTGGGTTGTGATGATGAATAATAATTTAAGTACTTAAGTTAAGTTAAATTAAATTAAATATACTTAAATTAAATTAAGTTAAGTACTTAAGTAACTGATTTAAAATTAAAAGAACAGACCCTTAGTGTTTGAAGGGTACAAGACTTCAAACATTAAAGCTTGGAGTAATTACAACCCATCACAATTGTTTCCTACTTTGTTTCATATTTAAACTCATTTTACAGATAAGAAAGTCTAATAAAATGACAGACGTGTTTAATCCATCATAGTTATCAATGTTGTATTTTGGAGGTCAAATTATAATCAAAAGAATTGATAACATTGGTAAATCTAATGGTCGATCCAAGGTACAAATCGTGTGTGTATACTTTATAAGACAATGCTTTTGTTAATTATTCTAATCAAGAAAATATGTAATTTCCTAATAAAGTGATTTGAACGCAAGCATAAAGTTATTCAAATTAAAGGAGTACTCCGGAATCAAATTTCATCTATGTGCAACACCCATTTCTTGCAATGAAAACATACAATCCCACGTATTATACAATGAATGAGAATAATCATGTGTTCAAAGTAAGCTAGAGACTCATGAATATTACTTTTCACGACACATCATGTATTTCGAATCCCTCCGGCTATAATATTCAACCCACGTTGTATTATTAATCACGTTAGGAAACCATTAATTCTTCAAACAAACAATCAATCAATTATTTAGTATCAAAGTAGTACTATAGCATCAATCCTATACAAATCTGATTAAGTACCTCAACTATGGTGATATTGGTCTTTAATATAAGCATTCTTAAGATAAATTCGTATAGAACATACCATTAAGCACATATGATTCAACCCATCGCATAATTAAAATAAAAACTAATTTTAATCATACTAGAAGAGTTAATACAATACGGAATCCATAGGATATCAAAATCAGACTATTACTCACGATAATAAAATCAGAATAAATATATAAAAAAAGAATCAAACATAATGAAACTAAAGGTAGAACATAAAAATTCTCTATGAAGCCATCTTTCCTCTCTTCAATAAGTATGTTAAATCTTGCACACGTTCAAAATGATGATTTTTAGGTCTTTAGATTTCTCTAGAAACCTATGTGCGAGATAATTTGGGCTCTATCCAAGAAGAACTAATAGGGTTTAGAAACTCTACTAGATTGAGAGAGATGTTTAGGACCAAATGAACATAAGCAAGAGAACTAAATTTGTATGAAGAAGATATTTGTGAGAATACATTTTTCGTTTACACTAAACATTTAATACATTTTTTGTTTACACTAAATATTTTTCTATGACAATGCAAATCAGTATCTTCAGGATGGTTATTAACTTCCGATGATGATCCCCTAACAAACTCCCGAGCTTATCTGTGCAGATGATATTGTCGCATCCAGTAATCAGTACTGGGTGTGCGGTCATAAGGATTCGTCCCATACTCACCTATAGATTGGTTGAATAATGTCTTGTGAAAATGCTCTATAGTCCAAAGCAGGTGGACGTCATGGGATGTGTGACCCAAATCATAGTCTATATAATCGTCTACGTGAGGGTCCCTTCCCCTAGTTTATGACGCTGAATTTCTTTGGTTCTCTTGCGAAGCGACTCTTGGTGGCTTTCTAATTGTGATGCCAACACTGCGCGCTCGATTGCCTGTATGTCCTCGAACATCTCCCTTTCCTCTAAGTTGAGCACTTTCTATATTAGGTCAATTTCTACGAAATGCATACACACTCCATTATAAATACTAATTTGTGTAATTGCTTAAAAGATTAATAATAAAACTGTAGCATCAAAAATCATCAACATTTACAACAATAAATTCCGCTATAAACTTGACAAATTTAAAAACTTATACTACTAAATTGTATTGGTAAAGAACATTATAATTAACAATCAACAAAATGAAACCAAGATTAACAATTGAACTAAATATTGTTACCTGCACAATTAACACATCAACTACACAAACTGTAAAATTAAACAAATCAACTACAAATCAATTGGACTAAACAATTGTTACTTATACAATTAACACATTACCTACACAAACTGTAAAATTAAACAAATCAACTACACATCAATTGAACTAAACAATTATTGCCTGCACAGTTAACAGTCAAGATTAACAATTGAACTAGACCAAGTTGTAAACTAAATAATTTTATAATTAACAAACTTGTTGATTAGAAATCAAAACATTAACAAATCAATAAGCGCTTTTAAATTGCTGGTATCCAAGATTAGAGAGCCACCAAGAAATCAACACATCAAACAATTGAACATTTGGGATTATCATTGCATATGCATCCTAAAAACGTTGGTAACATTTGAGATTACCTCACGTATGCATTGTAAAATTGTCAGGAACATTTGAGATTACTGTCGCTTATGCATTGTTAGACTGCAACGAACATATACTTTATAATTTTTTAAACCACATTATAACTAAATACACTTCATCATCTAGTTTTTTTTTTTAAAATTATTCAATTACAAAACCGAAATTAAAAAATGACTATTACATTTCATCGTCAGAAGCCGTTGCTTCTGTTTCTGGGTCAGAGCTTGAGAACGTGCCATCATCAATTTCCTCCACGTTCATATCATAATGTACTCCTTCAGATCATCATTGACTACACTGTTGAAAGTCACTATCTGAGTTACGAAAAGCAGTTGTGCCGAGTCTTCACCTGAATCATATCAGCCCAAGGACGCCCGAAGCCCGCCATGAAAGATGACTTCATCAACTCAAGGTCCATCAAAGAGGCCCACGATCCAGCCATGCATAGAAGGGAATCTGGTCAAGATCTCATTGAAGATCAGCTCTTTAAAGACACATCAGCCAGCCTTAATAAGGGCATTAAAATGGACCTTGAACACATGGGAGACCAGGCCTTCCAAAGAGTAACCGACGAGCATTTAGGACCACGAGATTAAATGCGCAAGGCCCCTTGCCCAATTATAAAAAGACCAGCCATTCCCTCATTTCCAGGATCGAAGAATTCCCAAGACAATCTGTCTCTTAGCTTGCATTTCAATAATTCAGGGCTGCGCCCAATTAGTTATATTAGCGTATCTAGTCGTTTCCGAGGTCCTTTCGAAGTTCTCTTCTTTTTGGGGGCTTTTGAAGGATTTCTACCTTATTTCCGACTAAGTGGGTCATACCATCAGATTCTATAAAGAATTCTGCGCATTTCATATTTTGACCTTCATACCACTAGCCTTCATTAACGTTATGCAAGTTAATTGACCTAACAAGATGTAGCTAACAAATTCAGATCCAGTGCAATCAAGACAAATATATTGATATCAAAATAATATAATTTTGATGTGAAGATGATCGAGCTGTATTTGAAAAAAAAAAACTAAAAATTACGTTCTATTATAAATTGAGAACCCAAAACAACGTATAGTACAAACGAACCAAAAGGTTCTTCCAGCTGATCGCATCGAAGCTCAAGAAGCATTTATGTCTAGTACATTAACTTCATCCATCTACCAAGTGACAAAAAATATGAAGAAATTCCTGAGTTATTAGATATTCTCTCAGTCCCAATTTATATCATCCACGACTCATAAGACATGGATTTCAATGTTACCTCTTATGCATTTGCCAGCTCATTTTGTTCCTCATCCCCACTTGCACTCTCATTCCTATTTTAAGAAGCCTACAGATCTCTGACAAGGGATAGAACCACGGTTGGCGGTAGTGATATGGAGAAAGGAGAAAACAGCCGACAGGAAGAGGCTGACGTCACTACGCCACTCATACATCGGCACTCAACCTCTGCTGCCGAAGATCATTCAGAGACAAACTCAGGAGGAGGTAGCAAAAGCAGAAACCCTGAAGATAAAATCTGGATGGTTTACCTAAGCACGCTCGTGGCATTGTGCGGTTCCTTGCAGTTCGGAATCTGCGTAAGCCTTGTATCACTTTTACATCCTTGTGGAGCAATATTTTTAGGTCTATGTGGTTAAGGAAGTTTCACTTGTTGCTGTGGTATTATGAACAGTTTGACATGTTTTCTGTAGTCAGGTTATTCATCTCCTACTCAGTCAGCCATTACAGAAGAACTTGGCTTATCTACAGCACAGGTATATTATGATCAAATTGGCTTGCACATCTTATTTCTCCTATTTCACTGCAAAATAAGTGTAACTCATGCATCGAAACCCGAAACGGCACCTGTGATTATAGTCATTTAAGGCATGACCGGTGCGACAACACGCATGTTAGCTTGGGGGACATACAAATCATTGAAAGATTCGTTTATATAAATATATTTAAAATTATTTAAAATTTATACCAGAAAAGTGAGTCCTATTCGCACTATTCTAGGTCTGTTCTGGATTCAGATCTTACGCAAATGTCAAATACATCAATATGAAAACAATATAATTTTGATGTTCAAACGATCTAGTTTTATCTGGAAAAAAAAATATCGTACCATGTACTCATAACTATATTGACTATATTGATATAATTGTGCCCCTTGTTTCTCTTGCTTCCCCATGTAGAACAACCTAGACAAGCAGTATGATTTTTATATTGAACAAAATGTTACATTAATTATAAATAAATCAACTATCTAATCTATTTAATATATTGATTATAAAATATCAAGTTTTTAAATAAATTTGATTCAATACAATCAAATAAATCAAGTTTTTAAATAAATTTGATTCAATACAATCAGATAATATAAATTAAATTAATTCGATTGAAGATTATAAATTGAATAATTAAATTGATAATCAAATAAACAAACTACTTAAAGTAAGAACTAATAATAATACAAGCAAATCTAATGAGTTGAGGCTTGTTTGACGATTTTCTTAAAAGCTTTTATTACCGTCCCAACGAAACTTCCCAAGATACAACAACTTGTGAGTATACCTCTTTGCACCAAAATGTAATACTCCGGTGAACCAAGTTTGTGCCAAAACTATCACCAAAGAAATACTCAAAGAGTATGTACAAATCAAAGGAAAAACTAGACGGCTATCAAGGGAGGAGATGTTGGAAATGAAAGATGTTGTTGTATGACTTATGCTTTTTTTTCTTTTCAAACCATCATTTTCACTTTCTTTTATAAGGGAGGATTAGACTGCCATCATTATGGCATTGCGAGAGCCATAATGTCCCTCTTGAAGACACTAAAATGAATGTTCTAATGAAACTATTGGACTCACAATGAGGTCCCTTTATTTCACAGTGCAAAATCAATTTTTTAATACTCTTTAAATTATGAATAAGTCTCTCATTAGTGCATAATCATTACCAAAGCTAGATAATCAAATTTTCTATACTATTGAAAAACTAATATCCCACAAGTATTATGACAAGACCATAATCAAAATAAGCCTTCATGTTTTCTAAGGAAAATAAATAAGGCTTTTCACTTATCTTATGTGAAATTTAAATGCTCTCCATAATTTTGAGCATTTTATTTCACTCATTTTAGTTTCAATTATGATACGTAAATAATTTTATTTCACTTAATACACCAATTTTTTTTAACACAATTGACAAAAATAGTCTATTTTATCTTTTAATTGATTGAAAGATTACATGGAACATTTTGCATTAATTTTGTGTTCTTACATTTTTTATGTTAATTGCATGATGTATTTTTTTCACTTCAATATGTTGACGCATTTTCTGTCCATTTAAGAACGATAAGTGCATATAAGAGCTATATAAAAGTGTTTGGACTCTAATTCTTCATGCTCAAGCTAATTGAAATACAATTACTTAAATACAACAAATTAAATGAGCCTTGTTCAAGGTTTAACCTATGTTTGAGTATAAGTTAGGGTTTCGGATATTTGACTGGTGGATCTGCGAATGCATGAATCCGTGACTGATTGTTATATTTTCAGTTCTCTGTGTTTGGCTCTATACTAACCTGCGGTGCCATGGTCGGTGCCATTACTAGTGGATCTATGGCAGACTTAATCGGTCGAAAAGGAGTAAGTAAATAACTGACTTAAGCCTTCTTTGAAATCAGGTTTCCATACCTGTACGGATGTTAGGTATATTTGAAAGGGCAAGAATTCTCACTTTCTCATTTTGACTTGTTACCAAGACCATGGCCGTTTCGAGCTGCATATGTGTTGCAGGATGGATCTCTATCTACTTCGCTGAGGTATGCAACTTGATTACTGCTGTAGTACATGAAGTCATTGTTAAAAGATCTTCCTTGAAAACGCCCAAAGAAATAAACCAAAACGAATTTGCAGAGCCGTACAAAAAGAAACTACTGCACTTGAGCGAAAAATCCGTCTAATCCTGGGTGCAAGATAACCAAGACGGTTCACTCCAGGGTTTACTCTGCTCTCTTCTTAATTGTGCACTCAATCAGAAGAGATGGAACTCTCAAAAGGAAATTAAACTTTTTGGCCTTTCGTTTTCTACTACTTTTTACGAAGCATTCATCTCAGCCTTTAATAAGAAAAATTAAAACCGTTTAGTCCCACTAAACCATTCTCTTTAGGTACCCACTTCTCCACATTTACAGGTGAGAAAATTCAGCCCTTTTACTGAGTTTTAACAGAAGATAATTAGGGATAGTTGGTTAGTAATTAACATATAAAAAACATAAAATAATAACCGATAAATTAATACCCAAACGAAGACTCAATTTTAGAAACAAATCCAACAATCCCCCACATGTTTCAAAATCAAAATATTTATAGTAAACAAGAATGTTGATGTCTTTTGGACTTGAATCAACAAAACAATAACAAATGAATTGAGAGTTCCGCAAACTTGAAAAAATTAAATTCAAGGCTCGATATTAACCCTGCATAATAAGTATCCTAGTGAGTTTGCCTACAACTCATCTAGTAGATATCCTTATTCCTTGACACTTATTTAGGTGACTCATCAAGTGTGTGTTGTTTCACACCCCCATACAGGAATGAGTACATTAAGAGATCAAATATCTCAACCTTCCATCTAACAACATGGTAGAACTTCTCTTTGACATCAGACTAGAATCATACCTTCGTTTGACCTCATTGAACCAGAATTCACAATTTTCTTAAATTCTTGGTTGGGTATCCAGAATGATTCTAATCTGAAATAGGCATTAGTCCCATTTCTCTTGCTGTGTCCAGGACCATTCGTCCACACAGACCTTTAGTCAGGGGGTCAGCAAGGTTACGCCCTGATCTTACAAACTCCAATGATATCACACCTGTTTCAATCAGGCTTCGTATCACCTTGTGTCGCATACGTATATGCCTTTTCTTCCCATTATATAATGAGTTCATTGCAACTGCTATTGCAGCTTGAGAATCACATCTCATGGAGACATAAGGACATGGTCTTCCTACCATCGGGAAGTCAGCAAGCAGATTTCTCAACCAATCAGCTTCTTGCCCTGCCAATTCAACATCAATCAATTCAGATTCCATGGTGGAACGAGCAATGCATGTTTGTTTTGCAGACTTCCATGCTACTGCTCCTCCACCTAAAGTAAATAAAAAACCACTAGTTGAATTCACTTCATCATTATCTGACACCCAATTAGCATCACAATATGCTTCAAGTACACATGGAAAGCCATTAAAACACAAGTTCCAATCAATAGTTCCTTTCAGATAATGCATCAACCTGGTGAGTGCTAACCAATGATCAGAATTAGGATTATGAGTATATCTACTCAATCTACTGACAGCATAAGCTATATCAGGTCGTGTGCAATTCATCAAATACATTACACTACCCATAATCTTGGCATACTCAGATTGTTTTACAGCAGCTCCTCTATTCTTGCATAAATGTAAAGAAGAGTCATATGGTGACTTCACACTATGTTCATACCAAAATCCAAATTTCTTAAGAATCTTTTCAATATAGTGAGATTGATTTAAAATAAAACTAGAACCAGACTTTCTAACTTTCATTCCAAGAATAACATCAACCTCACTTAGATCCTTCATGTCAAATTTTGAATTTAGAAAAGCCTTTGTTTCACAAACAATGGAAAGTGAAGTACCTAGTATAAGCATGTCATCTACATATAAACATATAATGACATATTCAGATTCATGCATTTTAGAATAAACACAAGTATCACCAAAATTAGACACAAAGCCATTTGCATGGAGAGTATCATCAAATTTCTTGAACCATTGCTTAGGAGCTTGTTTAAGGCCATATAATGATTTAATCAATTTACATACTTTTTGCTCTTGACCAGACACAACAAAACCTTCAGGTTGCATCATATAAATTTCTTCATGCAAATCAGCATTTAAAAATGCCGTTTTCACATCCATTTGATGCACAAATAATTTATGAATAGAAGCAAGTGCAAGCAATATTCGAATAGTAGCAATTTTAGTAACAGGAGCATAAGTATCAAAATAATCAACTTCCTGTTTTTGGGAAAATCCCTGTGCCACCAACCTTGCTTTAAATTTGTCTATGGATCCATCAGCTTTCAGCTTTTTCTTTAATATCCATTTGCATCTGATTGTTTTGCAGCCTCTGGGTAAATCAACAAGCTCCCAAGTATGATTAGTCATAATAGAGTCAATCTCATTATTAACAGCTTTTTTCCAAAAGACAGCATCAACAGAATTCATAGCTTCAGAGAAACTTTTTGGATCTTCTTCGATTAAATAAGCATGCATGAACTCTTGACTAATCTCATCACATTCAGTCAGAAATGTAGTGATAAAATCAGGCCCAAAATCAGAGTTAATTCTTATTCTCTTACTTCTACGAGGTTCATTCTGAACTTCAAAAAAAGTATTTTTACATAGAACATTACCAGAAGATGTTGATTCTATTTTTTTATTAAAGGGAAACACATTTTCAAAGAATTCAACATCTCTAGATTCAATCATGCTATCAAACTGCAAAGAGTCACATTTGAAAGTCAAACATCTATAAGCAGCACTATTATGAGCATAGCCTACAAACACAGCGTCCACAGTTTTGGGTCCAATGTTGGTCCTTTTAAAAATTGGTAAGCCTACTTTAGCAAGACAGCCCCATACTCTGAGGTAGCTCAGATTAGGAGAATAGCCTTTCCACAATTCATATGGAGTGACAGAGACACCTTTATGAGGTACTCTATTCAAAATGTAACAAGCTGAAAGAACTGCTTCCCCCCACATTTGACTAGGAAGACAAGAACTAAGTAACATGGCATTCATCATATCTTTGAGTGTACGATTTTTTCTTTCAGCTATTCCATTTTGTTGAGGAGTATAGGGCGCAGTTCTTTCATGTATGATGCCTTCTTTTAAACACAAAGATTTCAGAAAATCAGATTCATATTCACCACCTCTATCAGATCTTAATCTCTTAATTTTTCGATCAAGTTGATTTTCAACTTCAACTTTATATTGCAAAAACATTTCAGAGGCCTCATCCTTAGATCTCAATAGATAGACTCTAGTGAATTTAGAAAAGTCATCTACAAAGGTAATATAGTAGTTCTTTCCACCTCTACTTGTAGTACTTTTGAAATCAGCTAAATCAGAGTGAATAAGCTCTAACAATTCTGTTTTTCTGTTAACAGGTGAAGAAAATGGTTTTCTAGCATGTTTTGCTTCCACACAGATTTCACATTTAGAAACATCATTTTCTAAATTATCAGAAATCAAATTAGCATGTCTTAGACGTCTAATAGAATTAACATTCAAATGTCCTAATCTGCCATGCCATTTATCTAAAGCACACACAAAATAAGCAGAAGCACCAGCATTTATTTCCTTCATAATGTCAAGGATAAAAAGGTTCCCGGTACAAAAGGCCTTAGCTATATACGCCCCATTCTTAGTAATAACTAATTTTCCAGCATCAAATGTTTGCTTAAATCCAGCATTCATCAGCAAAGCAGTTGATATCAAATTTCTACGCATGTTAGGAACAAACAGAACCTTAGTCAAGGTTAAAACCCTCCCAGAAGATAATTTCAAAGCAACATCTCCAATTCCCGCAACTTGTAAAGCTCTAGCATCTCCTAAGTAAACATTGTCATGTTGAGATTCATTGAGAGTTTTAAACAAAGACTTCTGGCTGCAGATGTGACGTGTGGAACCGGAATCAACTATCCATTCCACCACATCAACGGCAGCGTTTACCTCAGTTGTTACTGCAATCAAATCTTCAGCAAGATTGCTTTGAGATTTTTTTATTTCTTTTAGCTGAGGAGGCAGACGACAATCTTGCTTCTTGTGACCAATTTTGTTGCAATTCCAGCATTTTAACTTTCTCTTGAATTCAGTAGATGATTTTGTTGCAGTACTCCTTCCTTTGGTTTTGTTAGGTTGTGACCTGTTCTTACCACCAGCAGAAATTTCCACCACATTAGCATTATTTGGTAATGAACGAGAGTCAAGAGAATTACCTAGATATTTTCTGTTTGCATCCTCAATCATTAAATCAGCAATCAACTCATCAAGAGACATTCTCCTTTTGTCATGCTTCAGCTTAGAACGGAAGTCATTCCAGGAAGGAGGCAGTTTATCTATGAGCACAAATGCAGCCAAGTGCTCATCCATTGGAATACCTTCGGCCTGAATCTTGGAGACTATCGCTTCGTATTCATGAAGTTGATCTAGAATAGGCTGGTCATTTTTCATCTGGAAAGAAGTCCACTGGGAGGTAATATACTGCTTCTTGCCTTCATCTTCAGCCCCATATCTTTTTTTCAAGTTTTTCCATATCTCCTTTGCCGAGTCGTAATTAACATAGATGTCAAATAATTTCTCCGAGAGATGCCTGATAATGTGACCTCGACAAGTGCGGTTGTGGTCTTCAAAGGAACCTTCAGGTTTGGCTTTTCCGGAAGACATAGATCCAACACTTTGAGAAATCAACGAAGATGACACTTGTTTGTCTTTGTCCGCTGTAGATGGCGTAGCAGGTGGTGGAGGAATACCAAGAACAGCAGTGAACTGTGTAGGCTTGGAAGGCTGGTCTTCAAACAGAACATAGTGGAGGCCCAGCTCTTGGAAGAAGAACAGAAGCTCTTCTGACCAGCGACGATAATTAGGCCCGGTCAGTGGTTGAAGTTTGGACAGATCTGGCACTGCAAGGTTTTTCGACATTTTGAAGTGAACAGGAATCAATTAACAATTTTTCGCTCAAGATTGTTAAAAGATCTTCCTTGAAAACGCCCAAAGAAATAAACCAAAACGAATTTGCAGAGCCGTACAAAAAGAAACTACTGCACTTGAGCGAAAAATCCATCTAATCCTGGGTGCAAGATAACCAAGACGGTTCACTCCAGGGTTTACTCTGCTCTCTTCTTAATTGTGCACTCAATCAGAAGAGATGGAACTCTCAAAAGGAAATTAAACTTTTTGGCCTTTCGTTTTCTACTACTTTTTACGAAGCATTCATCTCAGCCTTTAATAAGAAAAATTAAAACCGTTTAGTCCCACTAAACCATTCTCTTTAGGTACCCACTTCTCCACATTTACAGGTGAGAAAATTCAGCCCTTTTACTGAGTTTTAACAGAAGATAATTAGGGATAGTTGGTTAGTAATTAACATATAAAAAACATAAAATAATAACCGATAAATTAATACCCAAACGAAGACTCAATTTTAGAAACAAATCCAACAGTCATCTCTCTACATTATATGTATGTACGAGGTGGCTAGCCTTCATTAACGTTATGAAAGTTAATTGACCTAAGAGGATGTAGATCTAGTGTAACCAAGTCAAATACATTGATCCACTGACATGCCTGCTGACTCTTGATTTTGTGTCTATCCATGAAAGGGAGTGACGTCACTTGATATTGGAAGATTGGCAACTGGATACGGAATGGGCGTGTATTCGTATGTGGTGTGGCTTCATTCATATCTATTCGACTTATATTTACAGCTTGATGAGTCACTACAATTATACAATTCACAACTGACCCTCTCTAACTATATTTAATGATTTAACATTTATTAAGGTACCTGTTTTTATCGCTGAAATCACTCCCAAAGATGTTAGAGGAGCACTCACGACCTTAAACATGGTAATGATGCGTACGACAACACTTGTGTCTGACTAAATCAGAAACATAAGTAGCTGTATCCTGGTTCTAGTATGAACTATAAGTGGCTGTCTTTCATCCTACAGGTTGCACTGGGATGCGGATTAACTTCTGTTTACGCATTAGGGGCAGTACTAGCATGGAGGAACTTAGCTTTAATTGGTGGGTTTCATTACCAGTTCTTAACCTAAACCCTAAACCTAAACTTAATTTGGTTTAGCCTGATAACACACACTATATATATACATGATGATGATGATGGTCACACTTGCAGGGCTTGTACCATGTGGTGTTCAACTACTTGGTATCTTTCTCATTCCAGAATCTCCTAGATGGCTGGTAAGCACCCCGAAGATCAAATTGTTCCATTTTTACCCTTTATATTATTAGACCTCATAGCCAACAACAATTAACATTCCTACGCATATTAACGTAGGCAAAGATCGGACAACAGAACGAGTTTGAAGCTGCACTACAGCAGTTACGTGGCAAAGGCGCTGATATATCCGAAGAGGCATCAGAAATCCAGGTTTATTTACTCTTAACCGGCCACTTCACTTTGGATTTGGTATATTTTCTTTCTTTATTTACTGTTTCATATCTTAACGCACTCTTTGCAGGATTATGTCCAAAGTTCCCAAATTCTTAGGAAATCCAAGATGACGGATTTGTTCCAAAGAAAATACAGGCGGTCCCTAATGGTTAGTGCCAACATCTCTCTACATGATCTCCTTGTCAATCTGTGTCGATATCCCAAGCATGCACCCACATTGTGCGTGTTGGTCTTTATGGCTCATATTATTATTCTCCTGCATCCAAACTGAATTTTGAATTTTGAGCAGGTTGGAGTTGGGATGATGGCATTTCAACAACTTGGCGGAGTAAATGGAGTCTGCTACTACATGAGCAGTATCTTCGAGTCAATAGGTTACATGTTTAACTACTTTGCAGACATGAACAGTACTGCAACGTGCAATAAGGCATGAAAAAAGATCAATCAAATGCAAAATAAATCACTCCTCCATCTTGCAGGATTCTCTTCTACAATCGGCAGCATAACTTATTCTTCTTTTCAGGTTCCATTTGACTTTGTTAATGCCTAAATTACCAAAATTTTGTAGGCCTTATGATTTAGGGTTTCCCCTCCTGTTTCTCTGTAGGTGGCAGTATGTTTACTGACGACAACTAGGATGGATAACACTGGCCGAAAGCCATTTTTGCTGGTAATTAAAGTCAATATGAATTTAGTATATATCACCTCTTCAAATCACACAATATGTAAAGTAATATACAAACTAGGTTTATTGAAGGTTTCAGTGTCTGGAATGCTCCTAGGATGTATACTAGTTGGCACTTCATTCTTCTTAAAGGTATATATTTACACCAATATGGATGTAGCTAACTACCATATCATAGTCTCCTTCTGATCGACCCGTTTCGGAGAACTCTTTTGGTCATACAGGCTCACAATGTTTCATCAAGTTCAAGTGACGCATTAGCAGTTATTGGCCTACTGGTAAACATGTATTTCAGGGTTATGGCATCCATCCTAAGCTGACTTTTGATTTTTTTCTTTCTTAACAAAGACATTGAACACTTTTGAGCAGGTTTATGGAGGTTCCTATGCAACTGGAATGGGAGCCATACCCTGGATGCTCATTTCAGAGGTTACAATCACAGGCCTGCTGTAAAAATCTTAATTCGAGCATTCAACCATTTAACTGTTCCACGTGAAATTAAATTACAGATGTTCCCGGTAAATATTAAAGGAGTAGCTGGAAGCTTTGCAGCGCTCGTCAACTGGATTGCTGCTTGGATTGTATCTTACACATTCAATTATCTCATATTATGGAGCCCCTATGGTAAGCAAAATGTCATTGGTTATAATTTTCACATACCTCAGTCTCCCAATTATAGTTAAATTCAAGCATTCATATACGTTTTGGATTCTCAATTCAAACTTTGAAAGTCAATCTTTTCCTTGTATTATATTATGTGTCTGAATCTAACTTGAGTTGGTATGATTTTTCAGGTACATTTCTTCTGTATGCTGCTGTGAATGCTCTAGCTATTCTGTTTATTGTGACGGTGGTACCTGAAACTAGTGGGAAAAGCTTAGAAGCCATTCAGGCCGCCCTCAACGTATAAAAAGCTGCTTTCCCAAATGGATGGGAGGGAGCTATGTCTATTCAACTAATGGTGGCCATTGTTAAGAATGTGCACTTGGGAATTGTCCCACATCGCCTGAGAAATAGAAGAAATACTAGTATATATTGGATTACACATCCATGACTCATGAGCCAAGGCTTTTGAGTCATATAGGAGTGTAAACCGGAATATCTAGATATTTCCACATGGTATCAGAGCCACGGCATGCGGTCCGGACTAGTGCGATTGTGGGGCGCGCCTCTGAGCGCGCCAAGTGCATGACGAGACGCCCATTTGACGGCAGCGTGGGTTGACCTATAGTGGGAGTCGCGTGTTGCGCACCTACGCTGACCGATTGTGTAGGTAAAGACCCGTATAAAGGGCAGTCGCATTGTGCGCACCTACTTGCCGCTACGATGAGTAAGCGAGCTTTCGGGAAACACGTCCAACTTCCCAAGTGAGGGGGAGTGTTAAGAATGTGCACTTGGGAATTGTCCCACATCGCCTGAGAAATAGAAGAAATACTAGTATATATTGGATTACACATCCATGACTCATGAGCCAAAGCTTTTGAGTCATATAGGAGTGTAAACCGGAATATCTAGCTATTTCCACAGCCATCTTCCTTTTGCGACGTCCATCAGAAGTGCTCTCAAGGTCTAGTGGCTAAGAAAATAAAATAAAATTTTAATTGTAAAATCAAAGTAGAAAATTTTCTATACACAAACAATGTTGTATGAGATATTACATTGTAAAACATTTTTATTAGTATTTATAATCTTCAAAATTTTAACAATGTTTGAACCCAACAGTTTTAGGTATACTGAACTTATTTACTGAAGTTGTTAACTTATGTTTAAACATGACATCTCACCACCATCAATGTTCAATAATATCCACCAATCCAAAATTTATTTAATATACTTAAACTTAACGTATTTACTCAAAATTTAAACGTAAACAAACACGGCTAAATTAGTATGTCACACAACTTGGAGCAAGCATTCCTCTACTGAGAACTTGCCCTTTGAATCACGAGATCGAAGAAACTCAAGAGAAGAAAAAAATTACTGCCGCCAGTTAACCTAGATCCATCTAAGCCTATTCCATTTATACATAGGTTCACAGCCCTAGCATCTAAGCCTACTGCTTTTATGCATCGGTTCAAAGCCCTAGGATCTATGCATTTATAAATCAACGGCTCATCTGTCCACTCTCTAAACTCAACGTTTTCTCCAAAAAAGACTTGCTACACACTACACTTCGCCAGGATTAACTACAGGCAGTTTTGCTGAAAAGGATAAAATAGCTTCAAATGAGCGTTAAAACATATAAAACATGTGAAGCTTTCATCAACTTTTCCGTGCTACTAAATTTGTCACGTGAGACAAATATAACACACAAATCACCATCGAATACTCGTAAGTCTGAATCAATTAAAGTGAGATTGACCTTCATTAAGAAAGTAAATGATAAGTATGTTAGATTATTATGATTAATTTAATTGGTACCGAACGTGTAATTTAGATAATTATATATACTATCATTGTGATAAGCTTGAATAATGTGATCTAATCCTTTTGGAAGCTTATCAGGTAATTTTAGTCGTGGAATATATTTTGTAGATACCTAGAGATAATGATGATATTCTTTGAGAGACGGAATCCATGATTATCTCGATTATATCTTCTCGTGTAGAAGATATAAATATGGATTATGATCCCCGGTCTACAATATTGTTCTCCAGTTTCTTACTCTGAAAGAAACTGACCCAAGAGACATACGGTTAAACTGGAAGCACCAACCTAGCTTTTGTATTGCATGTAACTTTCGGTCAATGGAATCAGGTATGTTTATTTTGCAGTAATCAGGTATGCTTAATTATCCTGTATGAGTTTGATCCTTAATTAGTTTTCGCTATATAATTTTGATCCAACAAGTGGTATAATTTTGATCACACTATTCGTTCTGGGTTTCTGAGTCCACTCGCTGAGTTGACCCAGTGAAACCCTACGCTGCTTCTTATTTCTGAGTTGACCAATGAACTCGGCTGCAACCCTACGCCCTCCCATGCGCCAAATCGGAAGCGCAACCGCTTCCTCCACCCGATCTGGCCGTGCTTGTCTCGGCCACTCACGACGCTGCTCCCGTTTTCTATTTCTTGTCAGTCGCGAATAGCAACCCCAATCACTTGGACTGTGCTTCGCTCGATCGAGTCGTACGGCTCCTCGGTCTCGGTTGCTCTGTTCTCGGGATGTCGTCTCACAGCGTCGCTGCTGCGTTTTCTTTCCGCCAGTTCAGCAAGTTCTTCGGCGTGTGGGAGAGGAGCGCGGCTTCCTACATTCGGCTGCGTTCGGTTGAGAAGAAGTTGCAAACCCTACCGATGGACCGAGAACCGAACTGAAATTGAACCAGTTAGGTTCATATTTCGGTTTTGGTCCAATTTTTTGGACTCGGTCCAATTTTGAGTTTGGTCCAATTTCTGGTTTGGTCCCATTTCGGTTAGGTCCAATTTTCAATTCGGTTTAATTTTGAATTGGTTCAATTTTGATTTTGGTTCAGAATTTGAATGTTGGTTCAATCTTTCTGATTTGTTCTATGGTTCATTTCTTTAACTATATTTTGGGAACCAACATTATTAAATATTTAACTGCAAGATTGACATTCAATTTTGAGCTAACATTCTAAAATATGTTAATTGAAATGGAAATATACGTACACCTAAGTGACGTATCCGTGTAGATTGACTTATTTGGTTTGTTAGGATGGATGTGTGTAGTTCATATGAATATCTAATTAGCCCTAATGTAAATTAATATTCAATATTACTGCATATATATCTGTGGTGATAAACATGTGACGTTTCTTTGTCATCTTGGTGTGAATAACAAATACATCCTAAGATGGTTTATTATCTGATACATCCTCGTCAATATTTTGATTACTACAACAAGATATTCACTCATGGTTAACACCACTGTCATAAGACTTGCTCTTAAAGTTGTGGCTGGTATCTTGGAATGTCAGATTTTTCTTATAAATATTTATGGTGTATGCATTTATATGTATATATTTTGTGAGTCTAAACTTATTCGAATTCTTTTGTTCCCTAATTCAGCTTACATGTCAATATCTTCCGCAATTACCAACATAAACAACACTCCTAAGTTGAATGGGACCAACTTCAAGGATTGGAAGGAGATATGATGATTACGCTTGATCATGAAGAGAGTACTGACGTCAATGTTCTTTATTCAGAGAAGTGAGACCGTTCAAATAGACTAAGTATATTGATTATGAAGCGCAGCATTCCAGATACCTTTAGAGGTGCAATGACTGATGATGTCCTTACTGCAAGTGAGTTCCTTGCCGAGATTGAGTAGCATTTTATGAAAAATGATAAGGCTGAAACAAGCACACTTTTAGCTAGCTTGATTTCAATGAAGTACAACGGCAAGGGAAATTCGGGAGTACATCTTGCTTCTAAACTTAAGGCACTTAAGCTTGAGTGATGATTTGCTTGTGCATTTGGTTTTGATAACTCTTCCTGCACAGTTCAGTCACTTCAAGGTTAGTTACAACTGTCAAAAGGATAAATGGACTCTTAACGAGCTCATTTCTTATTGTGTGCAAGAGGAAGAGAGAATGAAGCAAGACAGGCCCGAGAGTGCTCACTTGGCTCGCACATCAAAACGAAAGGGCAAAGATAAGGTTAAGGAAATGAAGGCTGCTGCACCTCCTAAGGGTCCAGACATTAAGAGGCAGAAATATGATTCTACCTTTCACTTTTGCAATAAGCCTGGACATTTTAGGGGGGATTGTTCTCAATACACCAAATGGCGTGCTAGGAAGGGTAAGTTTCTCAACTTGGTATGTTCTGAAGTTAACTTAGCTTCGGTACCTAGAAACACAAGGTGGATAGACTTTGGTGCTAATACTCATATATGTATTTCTATGCAGGGTTTCCTGAACCACCGAAAGCCAAATGATGCTGAAAGCCGCATCTATGTTGGAAATGGCGAGTCGGTTTAAGTAGAGGCAATTGGTCGCTTTAGATTATTCATGACATCTGGTCAATTCTTATTTAGTGGATACTTTTGTAGTACCGTTCGGAACTTAATTTTGATTTTTGTATTGGACAAATTTGATTATTCTTGTTCATTTAGAAACAATGAGTTTCAGCTATCCATTAATTCTAGAATTGTAGGAACCAATGCATTAAATGTCTTTGATAATATATACTAGTTGGATGTTGTTCCATCGTATTCTAAGACTTTTTACGTAGAAACACGTGGTACCAAGCGTAAATTGATTGATTCGGCTTCATTGTGGCACAAGCGTCTGGGTCATATCTCGAGATCTCGAATTCAGCGTCTTGTATCTGATGACATTTTGGATTCATTCGACTTTTCTGATCTTGATACTTGCGTCAAGTGCATCAAGGGAAAATAAACAAAGGTTAAGAAATTAGGTGCCAACAAAACTTCTGGCGTCTTGGAACTGATTCATAACGATATATGTGTTGATTATAGAGACTAATGTTTGGTCAAGCTTAAGCCCAAGCCCAATTGAGATTATGGTTTTCACATGTTTCCCTATATAAACATGTTCATCCTATTGTAATCGTATCTCATTAAAAATTAGTGAAACTGAAATTCGCAGCGTCTTTGACAGGCAGATTTGTGAACAAGCAGTTGCTGCAGCACACTCTTTGTTCACTCGGAAATTGTCTCAGCAAATAATGAACAAGACAGAAATTTGTTCACCCAGTTCGGCCAACTGCCTACGTCTGGGGAGGACTATTCTCCAGTCCTCAATCCACTAATCACAGAGGTCTCCAAGTACACTCGGTTACAACTCCACGCAACCTATGCTACTCAACCTTGTGTGGATAACTGGACACAATCAGAACAGGCTCTGACTTGTGTCTGCACACCCTCTACAAATGTCAATCTAGAATAGCTACTGTCTCCTCGAAACTCAGCCTATTCTAAACTACACTCAATTCTGCAGGGTTGCTGCAGCATCTGCTGTAGCACACATCTGATGCACAATTGTCCGCGTCGCTCCAAGGCCTTCTGCCGAGCCGATTCCACAAGCGCTGCACACTCTGGAATACTCCCCCTTGCTCAGTGACCTCCTGCCACTAGCGAGAGCTGCCGCCTAGACACTCGACCGAGCCACACACCCGTCAGTTCTTCCACGGCCTTCCTTGATCAACCAACAAGCACCACTGCTCTGAATTGGCTTCCAGATCAAGCTCGGATCAGACTACACAAGTCCTGATCTCCTTCTGCTTCTGTCACCACAGCTCTGCGCTCACGCTCTGCTTTCGGATGATGATCGAAGAATTCGTCGCACACCAAAATTACTCTCTCTTAATTCTGCATATGCACCCGTGTATCCCTCATCTTCGATCGACCTTTCTGCTCTGACCTGTTCTCCCTTAAATAGCAATGCCAGCTTCAATCAAGAACAGAATTTAGCAATGTCCTAAAAAGAAACAATTATCTCCTAATTTTTAGGAGATTAGATTTGTTTTGATCTCCAAAACAAATCTCCTTCTCTAGCTAGGAATTCCCCACTGGAATATTCTCCGCAGCACTTTAAAAGATTCTTCTGATGCTCTCCGCAGAGCTGCCAGGCCTTCTAGCCAAGCCCAGGTTGCTGCTGCTACTTGGACAGATGTTGCAGCAACTTGAACAAGCTCGTGCTGTAGCATCCCCTGCTGTAGCTGCTCCTTGTTCACTTGTGTTGGTTTTGTCAAACACTGCCATACTGCATCATCAGAAACACATCCCTGGCTTGGTAGTGCCCCCAGACGTAGTCACATTAAGTGACGAACTAGGTAACAAATTCTTGTGTCCTTTTGTGTACTTTTTTGTTCATTACTGCTTGTGGACTTCCAAATTTTTTGGACAGAATTAGTTAACACTACAACTTTTCTGATTAACCGAGGGCCATCAAGTGTGTTTGATAATGGGATTCCACAAGAAGCTTGAAGTGGTAAGGAACTCAATCTATCTTTTCTATGTATTTTTGGATGTGTTGCGTATGTTTATATTGTTGATGCTGAGAGAAGCAAATTAGATGCAAAGTCTGACAAATGTGTATTGATGATGTAGTATGGCAGTGTTTGACAAAACCAGCACAAGTGAACAAGCAAGTGAACAAGATGCTGCTACAGTCAAAGTTCAGCACAAGTGAACAAGCTAGTGAACAAGGAGCAGCTATAGCAGGAAGAAGCTTTAGCAGGAGCTTGTTCAGAAGAGCTGCAACGTCTGTCCGTGCAGCAGCAATCTGTCTTTGGAAAGAAGGTGTGGCAGTCCTTCGAAGAGCATCAGAGGAGGTTCAGAGTTGCTGCAGAGAATATTCCAGAGTGGAGATTCCTAGCTGAAGTAGGAGTTTTGGTTTGAATCTCAAATCAAATCAAATCTCTTAGATATTAGGAGATATTGATGTCGCTAGGGGAACTGCTATAATCTGATAATGATAGCAATTGGACGCGCCTATATAAGAGAGACCCTTCAGAGCAATGAAGGTGATCGAAGAAGAGGGCTAAAAGCGAGAACACACAGATTTCTGAGCAGAGCAATTTTGGTGTGCGAACGAAGTCTTCGATTATCACCGAGAGCAGAGCGTGAGTGCAGAGCTGTGATGACAGAAGCAGAGGGAGATCAGGACTTGTGTAGTCTGATCCAAGCTTGATGGTGCAGTGGTGCTTGTTGGTTGATCAAGGGCAGCCGCGGAAGAACTAACGGGTGAGTGACTCAGTCAAGTGTCTGCACGGTAGTGCTTGCTAGTGACAGGAGGTCACTGAGTGAGGGGGAGTATTCCAGAGTGTGCAGCACTCGTGGAATCGTTCGAACGGCTCAACGAAAGGCTTTGGAGCGACGCGGACAATTTGTGCATTAGCTGTGTGCTACAGCAGATGCTATAGCAACCCTGCAGAACATGAGTATTTTTTAGAATAGGCTGAGTTTCGAGGAGACAGTAGCTATTCTAGATAGATATCAGTAGAGGGTGTGCTGACACAAGTCAGAGCCTGTTCTGATTGTGTGCGAGGATCCACCTAAGGTTGAGTAGCATAGGTTGCGTGGGTTGTAACCGTGGGTACTTGGAAACCTTGAGAATAGTGGATTGAGGACTGAGAAGAGTCCTCCCCAGACGTAGGCAATTTGGCTGAACTTGGTGAACAAAATGTGTCCTTGATCTTTCCTGCTGAAGCAGTTTACTGGTGAACAAGAGTGTGCTGTAGCAACTGCTTGTTCACAAATTAGTTTATTAGAGGCGCTACGAATTTCATGTATTCATTGGATATGGCGGTGATGACTTCAGATATCGTTTTTGGGATGATAAAAACAGGAAGATTATTCGTAGTCGAGATGTTATGTTCAATGAGCAAGTATTATGTAAGGATATGACAAGTGCATAAAAATCAGGCAGCTGAGACACTAAGGTGGAGTTGGATATTTCTAACTCGGGTGGGAGCGTGGTAATTTCAAATGATCACGAGGTTGAAGAAGAGGAACAACCACGCACATTAGAACCACAGTTGCGGAGATCTAGCAGAGACATTGTTCCACCTTTCTGGTATTCACCGTCCAATTATTATTTGTTATTGACTGATTATGGTGAGCTTGAGTGTATGCAGAGGCATCTCATGGTGAACATGCGAGCAAGTGGAGACTTACAATGGTTGATGAGATTGAGTCGTTAATGGCCAATGAGACTTGGGAGTTAGCTAAGCTTCCAAAGGGCAAGAAGGCATTGCATAACAAATGGGTTTACATAATCAAAGAAGAGGCAGATGGAAGTAAACGCTACAAGGCAAGGCTGGTTGTGAAAGGATTTCAGTAGAAATATGGTATCGATTATACTGATGTTTTCACTCCCGTTGTTAAGATGACTACTGTTCGTCTTGTGTTGAGTATGGTTGCAGTGGAAAATCTTGAGTTACAACAGTTGAACGTAAAAACAACATTTCTCCATTGAGATTTAGAGGAGGAAATCTATACGAAGCAACCAGAAGGCTATGTGTCAGAGGGTAGCGGTACCCTAGCCTGCAAGTTAAAGAAGAGCTTGTACGGTTTAAAACAAGCTCCCAGACAGTGGTATAAAAAGTTCGATAGATTCATGCAGGAAATTGAGTCCATGAGAAGTGAAACTGACAATTGTTGTTACTTCAAAAAGCTTGAAACGGCTATATTATTTTGCTATTATATGTTGATGACATGTTGATAGCAGTAACTAATGCTCTGGAAGTGAGCAAGTTGAAAATCAGTTGTCAAAGAGATTTTCCATGAAAGATATTGGAGACGCGAAGTAAATTCTGGGAATGAGAATTGAGCGTGATAGAAAAGCAATAAAGTTATTTCTTTCACAGGCTGAGTATATCAGAAAGGTGTTAGAGAGGTTTAACATGCAAGATGCAAGACCGGCTAAAGTTCCATTGGGTAGTCAATTCTCAGACAAAACGTGATCACATGCAGAAGACTCCATAGGCTTCAGTAATTAGCAGTTTGATGTATGCAATGGTGGGCCAGACATTACACATGCGATGGGAGTAGTGAGTCGGTTCATGGGAAATCCGGGCAGAAAATATTGAGAAGCTGTAAAATGGATCCTGAGATACTTGAAGGGGACCACTGATCATCCCTTATGTTTTGGAGGCAAAGAGATTGAGTTAGCAGGATATGTCGATGCAGATTTAGCTTCGATTTATCTGGACAAGAGAATAAGTTCAACCGGTTATGTATTTACATTGGGCGGTACTGCTGTCTCTTGGGCCTCGAAGTTGCAGAAGATTGTTGCTTTGTCTACCGCTGAGGCTGAGTATGTTGTAGTGACTGAGGCTAGCAAGGAGATGGTATGGCTTCAGAATTTTTTAAGTGAATTGGAAAAAAGACAGGAGAATAGTATTCTCTACAGTGATAATCAGAGTGCCATCCACTTGGCTAAAACTCCTGCGTTTCATTCAAGGACTAAACACATAGAGTTAAGATATCACTACATACGTCATCTTCTAGATAGAAAAATCTTGCAGCTGATGAAGATTAGTGGAAGCAAGAATCCTGCTGACATGTTGAATAAGGCTGTGACCTTAGAAAAGTTGAAACTATGCATGGCTTCAACTGACCTTGTTACTTGAGTTGAAGGTCTGGCACTACCAGTACTTTTGGAATAATGAAGATGAGTACTGTTGACATTAGTCTCTAGGTGGGAGATTGTCGAGTATAGAGACTAATGTTTTATGTCAAGCCCAAGCCCAAGCTCAATTGAGATTACGGTTTTCACATGATTCCCTATATAAACATGTTCATCCTATTGTAATCGTATCTCATCAAAAATTAGTGAAACAAATTCCTGGCTTGGTAGTGCCCCCAGACATAGTCACATTCTGTGACGAACTAGGTAATAAATTCTTGTGTCCTTTTGTTTACTTTTTCGTTCATTACTGCTTGTTGATCCTAACAATATGCGGGCCTTTCCCTAATGCTTCCTGGAAAGGTCAATGGTTCTTTATCAATTTCATGCGCGCACGTTGATTCCGGAATAGCAGTTTATGGTGGCTTAGCGGGAGAGAGATTCCGGTCGCTCAATGTCGACACAGTTCCGCGATTCAATCCCAGAACGCAGGGCTGTGAAGCTTTATTTGAATTTGTTAGTTGTCCAATAACGCAGGGCGGTGAAGCTTCATTTGAGCACTCAAATTTGGCGATTTGGCGATCTGGGTTAGTGGAAAATTCAGTCTTTTTAGGAGCGGTTGAGGTTAGAGGTGGTGTGCGTTCAGTGGAAGCTAGCAGCGGATCTCTACAAGAAGGAGAGTGAAAAAGTTACTGCGAAAGAGAGTTTGAGCCTTTGATCCGAATGTTGGATTTTTACGGTGCTACTATCGTGTCCATTGTAGATATTGCAGAGGCCGGGGTTTGAAAATCGGAGCTTTGTTTCTGGGGTTTAGTGTCGTGCTAGTGGGTTTTGGAGTGGGCAGAGAGTGACAGCTAGTGAGAGGTGTGAAAAGAATAGGGTTTACTTGATCAAGGAGCTTGGGAAGGGTTGACCATGGTAGGTGTGGGTTGTTTTCATTAGGATGTTGGGATGGAGTCTCAAGATAGTGGTTTTGTTAATGACGTATTGGGCGGTTTGGGTCTGGATTGGAAGTGCCCTTTTTCGTTCTGTCCAAGATTTGACGTGAATATGAGGGGCAGTAGTGCTTTGCGGGATCATGTATCTTGCCACTTGAGAAGGTCGCGGAGTGAATGTCTGTCGGGAAGGGGGCTGGTGGAGTTAGTTCAGCACCTTCGTGGGCATGGGAGATGGTTGTGCGGGCGACGCAATAAGACGTACAGAGTGGGGACTCGGTGTCGAGGCTGCGGGTGTGGGGCCACCTTCGTTGGTTCTGAGGAGTTACTGATTAGCATGCCGGCTGGATCGGCGGTGCCGGTTTTGAGGGAGGTGATAGATGTGCAGCAGGACCTGATGGTCGTTGAGGAGGTTCCCGATGGTTTTGACCGTGTTGACGAAGATCCTGAGGTTCTCAAGAAATTGAGGTGTGCTGTGATTCCAACCTTGAACTTCATTCCAAGAGCTTGTAAGAGAGGGGTGGCTAAGTGCTATGTCGAAGCAGTTAGAGCGGTTAATGAGGTTCCTGGTGACCTTAACCGGTGGGGGATCATGCAGATTTTTGTTGTATCAATTCTTCGATCGGTCAAAAAAAAAAAAAAGGATGGAGTCTCCTTGGCTGAGTTGGTGGCTCGTAGGTTAGAGGTGTGGGGAGGGGGAGGGGACGGTCAGCGTCGTCTTTGGCAGGAGGCTTTGGGGTTGGGTGCGTCTGGGAGGCGGGTGCCAGTTTTTTCTGAGGAAGACCAGAGGAAGGTTAATGTGATGCGCTGCAGGAAGTTGGCGACGATGAGTCGTCTCGGTGATGCGGCGGGTGTTTTAGTTAGTGGAGGGGTATTGCCGCGGTCTCAAGAGGTGATGGATGACCTCGTCCGTAAGCACCCGCAGGCTCCACCTCCAAGGATTCCCACGGGGCCGTCTCCTGATTCAATTGTGCCTTCTTGGGATGAGGTGTCGCGGGCTCTTCATTCTTTTCCGAGCGGTTCCGCCGGGGGGCGGGATGGGCTAAAGCTGCAGCTGTTATTGGATATGATTCAGGGGGTCGCAGGTCGGGTGGAGGAGGTTCCGTTGCAGAGAGTTTTGACAGCCCATGTCGCGCTTTTGCTCAGTGGGAGAGCGCCTCTTAGTTTGGCTCCCCTTCTTATGAGTGCTCTAGTTATTCCTCTTACAAAACCTGGAGGAGGGGTTAGGCCGGTTGCAGTGGGAGAGGTTTGGCGGCATCTTGCGTCGAGGGTGGCTCTGAGTGCTGTTAGAGCTTCAACGACGACTTATTTATTGCCTTTTCGGTTGGGGGTGGAAGTGAGAGGGGCAGCAGAGACTATTACACACTCTTTAAACCACTTGATGGGGAAGCATTCAGCCGATGAGGGGCTAGGGGTTTTGAAGGTGGATCTCACAAATGCTTTTAATCTAGTCAGTAGAGAGATTTTCTTAGAAGGAGTGCGGCTGCATTTCCCAGCGCTTGGGTTGAGTATTGTTATGGGTCTCAAGCTTTGCTCTTTTTTGGAGAGTCGACCATTCTTAGTTGTTGGGGGGTGCAGCAAGGCGATCCTTTGGGGCCGTTGCTTTTTGCCATCGCTTTGCAGCCTTTGCTTTGTCGGATTGGAGAGTTGTGTCCTCGTTTGATGTTCAACGCTTGGTACCTGGACGATGGTATATTGGGACATAGAGAGGATTTGTCGATGGCGTTTGGGGTCATTCGGGATTCGGGGCCACGGCTTGGGTTGGTGGTGAAACATACCAACTCCTTATGGTGGCGGCCAGGGGGTGGCAGGAACCGGCCTTTTGAGGTGCCAGACTGGGTTGTGGTCTCAGATTCCTCGGCTTTATCTGTTTTGGGTAATCCTATTTCAGCGGATGGGAGAAGGGCCGATGAGGTGGTGGGGAAGAGAGTTCTATGCATTCAGGCCATTCTAACTGAGGTGTCTAAGTTGGATAATCCGCAGCTGGAGTTGTTGTTTTTGCACGCCTGCGTAGGCATGCCGAAGATGATGTATAATTTGTGGTGTTCACCGCCCGATTGGATTGAGGGGTCGATTCGCTCTTTTGACACAGCGGTGCATCAGAGTTTGGTGCATATCTAAAACACGGATTTCACGATGGAGCAAAGAAGATTGGTGGGTTTACCTCTTAAGTTTGGGGGGCTTGGAATTCCGGTGGGGAGCGATGTGGCTCTCTCAGCTGCAGTGGCCTCCATGGTGCAGGCGGGAGGTTTATGGGAGATGCTTAGGAAGGATTCTTTCTCTTCGTCTAGGTGCGGAGTCTTGCTTGAGAGGTGGAATTTGAGATTTCGTCCCACCTCCCTAGTTGGATTGGAGGAGCTTAGGTCGAAGGCTAAGCCACAATAGTGGCTTACCCTCCTGGCTGCGGAAGTCATTAGGGTAGAGATCAAGGGGCAGGGAGGGGTCCGGGTGAGTACTCTGGTGGATGCTGTTTCTGTGTCGGGGAGTGGTATTTGGACCACAGCGATACCTAAGCCTTTCTCTGGGCTTCATATGAGCCCGACGGCGTATCGCTTGGCCCTCAGGTACCGTACCGGGCACAATGTGTTTGCAATTTCCCGAGCTTGTACGGCCTGTAGGGGTTTTCACACGTCCGACACGGCGGGGATCAAGATTCCCATTGTCCGGGGGGTGGGGGGAGGATTCGAAGGCATATCGCGGTGAGAGATGCGTTATACGCCTTTTTTAGGGAGGCTAATTTGGGGCCTAGGCCGGAGGTGGCTGGCCTTCTCGATGGGGGAGAGAAGCCAGCGGACATTTTAGTATCGGCTTGGGATGCAGGGAGGGATCTTTGTGTGGATGTATCCATTGTCTCTCTTTTTGTGGGAGGATGGGGAGGGCGGGGGTCAGGGGAGGCTACTAGGAGATCAGAGGACAGGAAGATCTCTAAGTATGGGGCTTTTTGTTCAGCCAATGGTGTTATGTTCGAGCCTTTCATCACGGAATCTGTAGGAGGTTTTGGAGCGAGGGCGGATCAGCTGATTAGGACAGTGGCGGCGAGGTGGGCGGAGGCTAAGGGTGTGGAGCCGCCGGCAACGCTCTCCATTTTGAGGCAGAAGTTGTCTTTTGTTTCGCAGAAGGCATTGGCAGACGGATTTTTATTAAGAAAGGACTTCGATTAGCTCCGTCTTTCCCTTTTGGCTTTGAGCGCTCATTTGTAACTGTCTCTTTTTGAGTTATAAGAATGAATAGATTTCATAGAAGATTACTCATGTTTTACCTATTTCTTATACATGAGAAATCACAGTCTCTAGATGTGTTCGAAGTATTTAAGGCATTTGAGTTGGAACTCAACAAATAAATTAAGTGCGTCAGATCAGACCGTGGTGGTGAGTACTTTGGTAGATATGATGGCTCAGGAGCACAGCGTCCATGACCGTTCGCTTTATACCTAGAGAAATGCGGGATGGTACCTCAGTACACCATTCCACGTTCACCTTGCATGAACAGTGTAGCTGAAAGATAAAATCGAACACTGAATGATATGGTAAGAAGCATGATTAGTCATTCTTAGTTACCAAAAAGCCTCTAGGGTGAAGCACTTAAGACAACAACATATCTCCTTAACCGTGTGCCAACCAAAGCGACTGCTAAAACACCTATTGAGCTTTGGTGTGGGCGTAAGCCCAGTCTAAAGCATTTGCATGTTTGGGATGTTCAGTTGAGGCAAGGCCTTATAGGCCTCATAAAGGGAAATTAGAATTCAAGACAGTTAGCAGCTACTTTATTGGCTATGTGTAGCGATCAAGGGGTTTCAAATTTTATGATCACACTTCCAAATACTGCTTTTGACAATGATCAGGTTCTTTTACCCATCATTGATCAAGAAGTGGACTTCAGTCATCAACCTAGTTGCAATGATGTTCAAACCCCAGTTCTGGATCAGGACGATGTTCCTATTGTTCAAGCTCAACAACCTCAAGAGTCAGTGCCACTTCGTAGATCCAAAAAGAGAAAGGAGAAATGCGATTCCGGATGATTACGTCGTATATCTCTTGGAACATGGGGAAAATAGATTGTTGGAAGATGATCCAATCAACTTCTAGCAAGCCATGGATAGTTCAAACTCTTAGAAATGATTGATGCTATGAATGAGGAGTGTAAGTCCATGCAAGACAATGGAGTTTGGGAACTTGTCACATTATCAGACCATGCGAGACCCATTGATTGTAAATGGATATTTAAAATCAAGAGGACCAAGAGGTTCCTATGCAACTGGAAGGGGAGCCATACCCTGGATACTTTAGCATTCAACCATTTAACTGTTCCATGTGAAATTAAATTACAGATGTTTCCGGTAAATGTTAAAGGAGTAGCTGGAAGCCTCGCAGCGCTCGTCAACTGGGTTGGTGCTTGGGCTGTATCTTACACATTCAATTATCTCATATTGTGGAGCTCTATGGTAAGCAAAATGTCATTGGTTGGGAACCGACTCTAAGAAAGTGTTTTCTTACCAGCCCCAACTCCTCCCTCTCTGATAAATTTCACATACCTCAGTCTCTCCCAGTTATAGTTAAATTCAACCATTCATATAAAGTACACGTTTTGGATTCTCAATTCAAACTTTGAAAGTCAATCTTTTCCTTGTATTATGTGTCTGAATCTAACTTGAGTTGGTATGATTTTTCAGGTACATTTCATTTGTATACTGCCGTAAATGCTCTAACTATTTTGTTTATTGTGACTGTGGTACCTGAAACTAGTGGAAAAAGCTTAGAAGCCATTCATGCCGCCCTCAACGTATAAAAAAAAAAGCTTTCCCAATTGGATGGGAGCTATGTGTATTCAACTATCCCTCAAATGGTGGACATCTTCCTTTTGCGACGTCTATCAGAAGTGCTCTCAAGTTCTAGTGGCTAAGAAAATAGAATAAAATTTTAATTATAAAATCAAAGTAGAAAATTTTCTATATATAAACAATGTTGTATGAGATATTACATTGTAAAGCATTTTATTAATATTTAAAATCTTCAAAAGTTAACATGTTTGAACCCGACAATTCCAGGTATATTAAACTTATTTACTGAAGTTGTAACTTAAGTTAAACATGACGCCTCACCACCATCAATGCTTAATATCATTCACCCACCACCCACTGCCTTTGAAATTTACTTAATATAATTAAATTTAACTTATTTATTAAAAATATAAACATAAACAAACACGGCTAAATTAGTATGTCACACAACCTGGAGCAAGCATTAACTAAGAAACACAAGAACGCAGGAATAAGCTACATTAGGTACATCTACATCCACGTTGAGGCTGAAAGATGCACTACATTAGGTAGAAGTTTAGTTCATTGCTAATAAGCTAACTCGGATTCATCTTCTAAACACTGCTACACTTGCCGTGCTGGTCCTCGCACTTCTGGAACTCAAGGAGCCAGCTTCCCACCGACAAGGAGCCGAGTTAGCACCAGTGCTCCAGCTTCAACCTTGATCCACTAAAGTCTTCAACTCCACACTGAGCGCAGACTCCACTTCGATCACCCAAAGAACCTCTACTGAGAACTTACCCTTTGAATCCCCAGATCGAAGAAACTCAAGAGAAGAAAAGAATTACTGCTGCCAATTAACCTAGATCCATCTAAGCCCATTCCATCTACAATGGTTCACAGCCCTAGGATCTATGCATTTACAAATCAACGGGTCACATCTGTCTGTTAGGATCGAAACAACAATATGGATAAGCACCCAAATCGAATAAGAGAAAAGAAAGACAGCGACACAATGATTTGTTTGCCCAGTTCGTCACAGAATGTGACTACGTCTGGGGGCACTACCAAGCCAGGAGAAGATTCACTATGATTTGTTTAAGGTTTTTTCTGTGTTGTCTCTGGATTACGAGCTATGTTTTTATTTATAAGAAAATATGAGAAACCCTAACTCCGACTTTGAGAAACTGACTCTCTTCTACTTCCCAAATATATAGTCTTCATAAACTCTGACTTCAACAGATTTAAGATCAAGTAGTAGACCCCTTGAGCAAAGCACTTTCATGCCCTTTTCACTCATATGACCAAGGCAATAATGCAAAAAATTTGCATCACATTTCGTCCTTGCAACAGGGATGCTCTCTTGAACGCTACTAGTTACATACAACGTCCCTTCTTTATTCCCTCGAGCTATAATCATGGCCCCTTTGGCAACCAAATGTCACAACATAACCTTCATCATCAAGCTGGCCAACCGATAAAAGATTCCTCTTTAAGTCCGGAATGTGTCTGACACCATGTAATTCGAGTAGAACCATTCGGTGCTTTTATCACAACATCACCTCTACTCACTATATCTAATGGCTCATCATCCGCAAGATACACCTTTTCGAAATCTCCAGACTCATAACGTTGCATAACTTAGCACCACTACAAGAATGAAACGACGCTCTAGAGTCTAACACTCAGGACTCCAATGGACTGCTCACACTCAAAAATCAATACTTCTGCAACATCTTCAGTAGTCACATTTGCAGATGGTGCCTTGCAATCCCTTCTATAATGGCCAAACTCATTACACTGCCAACACCTGATCTTACTCTTCCTGACTGATTTGCCTCTCCCTATGGACTTCGACCTGGCATGTTGTACTCTCGATTTGGACACTGATCTACCCTTACTTCCAGCGTTCAAAGCTAACCCAGAACTAGAACTTGATTCATTTCTACGAACCTCTTCATTTATAATCAAGTCTCTAATTTCATCTAGCTTTAACTTTGCCTTTTTTGCTGAAGCACTAACGGCAGTAACTGTCCCATTTCAACTATCAGGCAACGATGATAACAAAAACAACGCCAGTATCTCATCATCAAAGTCAATATTCACTGAACTCAGTTGTGAAATAATCATGTTGAACTCACTGAGATGATTCGCCACCATTGTATTTTTAGTCATTCTTAGATTGAACAATCTCCAAATCAAATGAACCTTTTTCACCGCAAATGGCTTCTCATACAACCTCGATAGCGTGTCAAGTATCTCCTTCGTGGACTTTGACTTCATTGTATGGTGTTTAACCTCTCCGGACAACGACAAATGAAAACCGCACTCATCGCCTTTCTATCCAACAATTTCCACTCTTCGTCTTTCATATCCTTTGGTTTTTCCCCCAACGCTGGTAGAAACAAATTTTTACCGTACATGTAATCTTCGATCTGCATCTTCCAGAAACCGAAATCCGATCCTTCAAAATTCTCAACTGGGTGTTTTTCATACATTATCGTTGCTATAACCCAGGCTCTAGATACCAGTTGTTATGATCGACAAGCAGTAATGAACACACAATAAACAAAAGAACACAAGAATTTGTTACCCAGTTCGTCACAGAATGTGTCTAGGGACACTACCAAGTCAAAGATGTGTTTCACTATTTAGATGAGATGAGATTATAATATGATGAATATGTTTATATAGGGAAACATGTGCAAATCCTAATCTCAATTGGGCTTGGGTTGAGCCTCCTACCAAAGGCTCTTTGGATAGTTTAATATCTGAACCAAGTAAAAGTTGTTGTATCACGAGCCTTTAATTTTTCACTTCTATAGCTTGTTACTTGATCTATTTGAATTGAACTAAAGGTGACATTCAACCTAAAATTGAATTACAACTGCATTATGAAAAGCTTATACAACTAGGGAGTGAAGACGAAGCCCTATGAGAGGAGGAATTTGAACTTGTGACCTTGGTGAGGATTGTACGTCTACGAAATGTATAAATAAGGGAAAGATTAGAAATAAAGTCATGCAGTTTCTAATGGGACTCAATAATATAGTCTCTCTAGAGGATGCTTTTTATTAAATTGTGATCAGTGTACAAGCTAAGCTATATTAGGAAGAAGTAATGTACAATTTATATCATTGACTATATGTCTATGCTACTGTATATACGAAGAGTCTCTGATGTTTATAATTAGATTCCTTAGGGCATCCGCACCGGTGCGGATCTCGTGCGGATTGTAGAAGCTGCGCAAGAAGAAGACGACGCACCGTTGACGATCTGCAGGAGCTGGCGAGCTAGAGGAGAAGCTCTGCAGGAGGAGCTGCGGGAAGAGCTGCTGAGAGAGGAGCTTCTTCTCCTCAGACGGCGCAGCGATGAAGAGCTCCTCCTCCAGCCCTAGGTTTTGGTGTTTGGGCCAAATGGGCCCAAACAATTGTAAACTTAAAAATTGTAACGGCCATAATTCTAACGGATAATTAATTTCCAACGGAAAAAATTTAAAAAAATCTTAAAAAATATTTTTGAACTTCTACAATTTTTTGCTATAAATAGACCTCTCATTTCACCTTCAATGTATCCCAATCTTCATTTGTTCTCTCTTACTTTATTAGCAATATTTCTCTTCATTTTCATATCATTTTTTGTTCAAAAAATGACTTCCACTACAAATTGGTCCATGTCTGAAGATGTACAATTATGTATATCTTATTGTCGCCAATCAGTCGATCCCATATCCGGCAACAAGCAAAAGATTGATAGGTTGTGGGAAAAAATCCATGCTGATTTTCGAGCAAATTGGGTGATGAGCGCCGATGAAATAATTGTAACGGAGGCTAGGTCTCAAATTGCGCTTTCATCTCGGTTTGGAAAGCTAAAGAAAAAATTGATTTTGGGGGGGGGGCTTGTATTGCCTACGCAAGGAGGAATCCGGAATCGGGTGCTAATATACAAGATGAGGTATATAATTGTATTAAATTATTTCATATTGTGTATTTATATTTATTCATTTGAAAATGAATTGTTTTAATTATTAATTTATAGATGCGCAAAGCTCAAACCATGTATGTTGCGCAACGAAAAAAGACTTTCATACATTTTGAATGTTGGGAACAAGTCCAGACACATCAAACATTTGCACCCGTTGCACCCCCCATTGTTCCACCGGCTAACACATATGAGCATAGTCCCGCTAGTGAGCAAGTGCACGCAAGTAACGTCCCTATTAATTCCTCATTTGAGGATGGGGCATTTTGCACACCCGAAAGTTATCCGGAAGGTTCATCTAGTCCGGTAAGACCTCCAGGAGTAAAGGCGACAAAAGAAGCGAGGAGAAAAGGTAAGAATATAGCCACTTCATCTAACATAGTTCGAGATGAAGCTTTACAATCAATAGCGGAAACTCAAAAAAAGCAACTCGCACTAGCTAGGGAGCAAATGGAGCACAATCATAAAATGCAAGAACATGCCATGAATTTAAAGAAATTAGAGGAGGAAGCAAAAGTTATGCAAATGAATACCGACATAATGACACCAAAGTCTAAGATGTACTTCTCAAAGAGGAAAGCTGCTATTTTGCGTCGATATGAGGAAGAAGAAGGTAATAATGATGGTGGGAACAATTCAGAGGACTATTCAGATTATTACCGTCCATCTCACTACGATGGGTAATCTCTTTAGTATTTTTATTTTTATTTATCGTTATTTAACCTTTATGTAACGAGGAGGAGGCACATTGTCTTCATCGTCCATAGTTGCTAGCACTACCGCATCCATAACAGCTGAATTGGCCATATCATTCATCTGATTCATGGATTGCTGGAATATTTGAAAGCTCTCATCAAAATTGAAAGGATCCATATGAGAAGAAAATGAATGAGTTAAATAAGAACGTAGAAGAAAGCAAGAAGATTGATGGTGTGAGCATAGAAAATGTATGAACCTTCTTTTATAGAGGTTTCATGTCTATCCTCATCTCCATGTGTCATGTTTTGATTGGATGAAGAAATTTTCGAAATCCTATCCTTGAGCTTCAAGTTGGCAGCAATAATTCATAAATATCTTCACATGTCATATGCAAGTTGGCAGCAATAATTCATAAATAACTTCACGTGTCATATTCAAGTTGGCAGTAATAATTCATAAAAATCTTCGAAAAAATCTATACAAAATATTGTGTTTTTTAATCGTGAATAGTAATAGGAGCTTCTCCTGGAGGTTGCATTGGTGCAGAAAATGTTCAAAATGCTATTACTGTTTGGTGAATAGTAATAGGAGCTGCTGATTGAGGAGCTGCTCAGCGAGATTGAGAAGCTCCGTCGGGTGCGGATGCCCTTAATTGGAGCTACATAGTCATTGATAGCTACTAGGTTTGATATTAACTGCTCAATTCACGTGCGTAGACATTTATGAAACTCCCTACCAACTATCCTCTGACAGCTTTTTAGGGACTTCAACATGTTTCTTTCTATTCAACCTTCTAAACCCTGACAAGAGGTTTCATCTACACGCATGTTTATTGGTCTCTTTATATAGGCCCGTAATTCCTCGGCCCTAAACTACCCTACGATTTTCAAAAGCTCATGCATCCTGCAATCATGAAATGTAACTATTTGTTATCACATTGAGCCCCCTAGAAGAATGGTTATAACCAAAGTCATGTTGGTAAAAAAAACCCATAAACTGTTATACTGGCTTACATTTAATGGTTGGAAGAATGTATGTCTATGATGTCGGACATATTATCTTATGTGGAAGTGGGAAATTTGAGAAACTCCTCCAGATACATGGAAAAAGTGATGAGCTCATTATCATCACAAGATGTATTAGATAACCGACTTAGGCTTGTCGCTACCATAGAGGTTGTAAAATGTTGGCACGACAAGGATGTTCTTTCAAAGGTAATGATGAATCGGCCAACTCTTCTAACAGTAGCAATTTTAATGCGATTTTGGATCTTTTGAAAAGAGTGAATGAGGAATATCAAAAAGTTCTAGACAATGCTCCAAAAAAAATGCCAAGTATACATCTCTAATAATTCAAAAGCAAATTGCAAATATTCTTACCAACATGGTTAGAGCCAAGATTCGTGAGGAAGAAGGAGAGTCAAAATTTTGCATCCTTGTTGATGAAGCTCTTGACGTGGCAAATAAGTAGCAAATGGCAATCATCCTTCGGTTTGTGGATTCTAATGGATTGATTAGAGAACTGTTTTTCAAAATGATTAGTGTCGTTGACACTTGTTCTCAAACATTGAAAGATGAGATATCCAGGGTCCTTGCTAAATATGATCTCAATGAAGAAAACATATGTGGTCAATTTAAAGGCGTGCATGCTTTGTTTCTAAGAGAATGTCCATATGCATATCATGTGCATTGCTTTGCTCACCGTCTACAACTGACCTTAAATGCCGCGGCTAAAGGAGTTGATGATGTGTGACAATTCTTTTGTACTCTGGCTACAATTGTAAACTTTGTTGATTCTTCTGCAAAAAGACATTCAAAGTTAAAAGCTTGTAGGGAAGGAGAAATTTTTGATTTGGTGGCTGCTGGTACAAATAAGACCGGTTCGGGTATGAATCAGGCTTGCACTTTGCAACGAGCATGGGCTACTCATTGGGGATCGCATCTTCATTCTATTTCAAGTTTGATCAAGTTATTTGGAGCTACCCGAGCAACCACTGAGGATTTGTATAAAAATGAAGTAGACAAAGTTCTAGGGGAAGCAAAAAAAATTGCTAAAGCTTTGAAAAAATTTGACTTTGTCTTTTGTTTGCTTTTGATGCATGAAGTGATGAAGATTACTGAGTTTCTATCTCAAGCTTTTCAAAAGAAAGACATAGACATTTTGAATGTGGTGCACTTTCTTTCAATAATGAAATAAAACTTCAAGATATGAGAGAGATTGGATGGGATGATTGGATGATGAAGGTCGAGGCATTTTGTTTTGAGCATGCTATTACTGTGCCGAATATGTCAGCTCCTTACAAGAAAGTTGTGAGAGTAGTGAATTAAATATAACAAATGAGCACTATTTTAGAGTCAATACACTTTATTCTGTGATAGACTTTCAGTCGACAGAGCTTGAAAGTAGATTTCCAGAGTATTCTATGAAGCTTCTTATTCTTAGTGCATCATTTCATCCACGCAATGATTTTCGAGCATTCAAAGCTGAAGATGTGTGTAAACTTGCTTCAAAATTCTATCCTTCGACTTTTCATCGTACGATATGGTTGCTCTTGATATGGAGTGTGGGCTCTTTCTACCAGGCATCCAGCATGATCCAACATTCGCAAATATGGCTTTCATATCTGATTTGTGCCGGTTGTTGGTTGCATCAGGAAAGTCATCATTTTATCCCATGATTTATCGACTTATTTGTCTTATTTTGATTCTTCCGGTATCTACAGTAACAACAGAAATGGCATTTTCATCCATGAACATCATCAAGAATAATCTTAGAAATAAGATGAATGTAGAATTTTTCGATGATCTTATGGTCCTTTATATAGAAAGGACAGCTGTATATTGTATTAGTAATGATGATGATGTAGTCACTGAATTTGAAATGAGTGGTCCTCGGAGGGCAACATTTAGTTAGTATGGTATTTTGTGTAATTCAGTGTCTTTTATGACATATTTTAATTTTGTAAACCATTATAAAATATACACCGTTCTATTTGGTTCCAACTCTCTAAAAAAATTTTTTAGTTCTATATACTTTTCATTCCTGGCTCCGTCCCTGCTTGGAGTCAAAAGATATAGCACTTAAATGTATAGTTAATATGATGTTGACAAAGACCCAATAAACTCAAATGTGTTTATTTGATGAAAAATGTAGATGGAAAAGTAAATGTGTGGAAAAGATGAAGAAAGGGTGGTACAATGGTTAGATAATGTGTAATAACCTCCTTGTAACAAAGGATTATTGAGGTCCAAAGACAAATGCACAACTACTATACTATTAAGACCAAGATAGACTCTTTTTAGATGAATTCTTGATGTCTAACAATGTTGCACAGGTCCCTTTATATAGTAGTTGTCCAGCACCTTTGCTTTGAGTAACTGACGCGTTAATTGCTCTCTTCAAGGAGGCATTACATTGCTTTGAACCCTTGGCTTGCCCCATGCTCATTTATTGTGCATATTATACCCTTCTTGGCAGCCATCAAGTCTGATGGCCAAATAAGAAGCATCCAATGTTGGTCAAGAGGCTCCTCTTTGTCTATGCGGGTCATCGACTCTTCAAGCCCATTCTCTTTGGACCTGGATCAACCTCATGTCTCTGCTGGATTTAACCCGTAACCTCCTCATAATTTCTTGATGAGAGGCTGAGTTCCTTCGCATTGTCCATGAGATTCTACTTCATTAGGTTCTTCAGGTTGTTCTTGGTAAAATTAATGGGAACCACGGTTCGGCCCAACTAGATCACTTATTATATTCTGAAACCTGCTATCATTTCCATCAAAGGGGCTTCAGTTGATCGTACATGCAGTTAATAAGAATCATTAAAACTATGCTCGTTAACGAATCTAGTATATGCCACTTCTGCTATTGCCTCTCTATGAAGAGTACAATTATAATAATCTTTAACTAATCCATAAGTAAACAAATTTTTTTCAGTTACACCAACTTCACAAAATAACCTATTCTTACGCGTACTACATGGCCAACGTGTCTTGTTTCCATCAAATACTTGTCCGTTCTTAGAGACCTCTTCAAGAAACCTCCTGACACCGTGAAAACATTATTCGTACATTAAAAACGTTCTCAAATCAACTCTTTCACGGAGAACATGCTAGACATATTTGTAATAACTCTTGTTCGTCAACTAAGCTACAAACACAACAAATAAACTTATATAATTTATATGGGTTCAACAAATGATAACTTGGAAGTATAGTACCTAATGAGTAGCAAAAACCCCAACTTGCACACGAGTTTCAGATTGCTGAAAAAACGTTATATGGTGTAAAGAGAATAACTGGAGATAAATCCCGAGAAAATGCAGCAGTATTCGGCCGCATATTTGGTACAAACCCCTTTCGTCATAAATTGTACTATTGTAATGCCATGGTAAAATCAACGCATAAACGGGCCGCAATAATGGTTGAATAAACTATCGCACAGCCGAGGTAAATCTTTACATAATTATATGGCGGTTCTAAAACCGTAGGAAAAAACAATCGAAAATAATCCAATATTTATAGTGTCTCGTCTTCTCTATGATATTAAGTTTAATTTTTGAACATTTTTTCATTTTGGGTTGATGGTAGTTTCGGACCTTGCTGAGTACTAGAGTATTATATTTGTTGCAAAATGTTTTCTCTTTAAATAGTTATATCATGGGAAGTGAATATTCCTAACATCCTGTAGATAGAATAATTATGTTTCAAGAATATTATCGAACGAGCCCCAACTCTTCAAAATTTTAATCTAATATATTATTCATTTTGTTCATACAATTCACATTAGTATTAATTATATTTGAGACTAAACTGATATTTATGATATATTAGATAATTTTCAACTTATATTTTACCATTATTACAATCGATCCCACTAACAAATCGATCTTCTAGTGCCATGTTCTTGTGATCTTAATTAAGTATCACACAGCTAACTTTATGAGTGGAATGTGTAACCACAAAACCATGATATGATATTTTAAGGGACATATCAACACATGGGACCAAGTAAAAACAATCTAAATTTTGGGTACTCAACAAAAGACAAACAATCTTATGCGTTTGCCAGCTCATTTTGTTCCTTATTATCTCATCCCCACTTGCGCTCTCAGTCCTATTTTAAGAAGCCTGTACATCATCCAGCACTCTGACAAGGGAAAGAACCACGTTTGGCGGTAGTGATATGGAGAAAGGAGAAAACAGCCGACAGGAAGAGGCTGACGACGTCACTACGCCACTCATACATCGGCACTCAACCTCTGCTGCCGAAGATCATTCAGAAACAAACTCAGGAGGAGGTATCAAAAACAGAAACCCTGAAGATAAAATCTGGATGGTGTACCTGAGCACGCTCGTGGCATTGTGCGGTTCCTTGCAGTTCGGAATCTGCGTAAGCCTTGTATCATTTTTACATCCTTGTGGAGCAATATTTTTAGGTCTATGTGGTTAAGGAAGTTTCACTTGTTGCTGCGGTATTCTGAACAGTTTCATGTTTTTGTAGTCAGGTTATTCTTCTCCTACTCAGTCGGCCATTACAGAAGAACTTGGCTTATCTACAGCACAGGTATATTGTGATCAAATTGGCTTGCACATCTTTCACTGCAAAATAAGTCTAAACGACATGCATCCAAACCCGAAACGGCACCTTTGATTATAGTCATTTAAGTAATCGGACGTCGGAAGTTAGAACTTCATTTGAATGATTAAGTCATCCTAGGGTTGAGTAGTTGAAGAGTAGAAGAAGAGGTTATAGAGCTATAGTCACGATGATTAGGTGACCACATGATGTGACAACACGCATGTTACTTGTCGAGAGGGACATAAAAATCATTGAAAGATTAATTTATATAAACTAATTTTAATTATTTAAAATTTATCGGAGAAAAATGAGTCCTATTCGCACTAATCTCGGATCTGTTCTGGATTCAATTCTTATGCAACGATGTCAAATACATCAATATCAAAACGATATAATTTTATCAATTTCCAAGTTAATTCAGTAATTTTTCAACTTACAATACGAGAAATGGTATCTCCAATATACTAAAATTTCAAGGAACCAATACTATGAAAGTGAAAGGCAACACCAACTAAAAGTTATACTCGTCCTAGACATTGCGGGTCATCATCCGGCATGCGGCAATAATGATAGGGTTAGTTTTGTAGCCACTTGTAACTCTCTACAAGGGAGTGGTCCATTAGATTCCTCTAAAGAATCTGTCCGTCTCTCGTTCCAAGTCATTTGATCAGACGAAAGTGATAGATTCGTGTCAACAAAAGTTATCAATTTTATGGAAGTGTGTATGAGGAATATTTATTTTGTGTAACTTTTGCTTTTTTATGTGGGTGCATAATGCAACTTTTAAGATTAGACCTTAGATTCATGTTTAATTCTGTAAATGATGGAAACATGTAGATAAAAATTTATGATTGAAATTATATTATACTAAATGAAGTGTTTCTAACGGAGAAAAACTTAGACAAACATCATAATTTTTATATTGACAAAATACTATATTAATTCAATATAAAACAAATGAAGAGAAATGAGACATTCGTCAGCGTAGGAAGGCCAACTGAGCGAAGCTCTTTATTTTTTTTGCCGTGAAGTGAAATTGTATCGTATGTTAGTTAGAGAGGTTGGCGAACTACTACTGATCTATAGGTTCCCATCTATACCCAATGAGAATAGAAGCGAGTTGCTTCCGGCTTGTGTAGTTCCCACATGCACGCGCCCGCCAGATTGCCTCCTTGGTTAGGGTTCCCACATCCACTACTACGATCTAACATATGTTTGAGTATAAGTTAGGGTTTCGGGTATTTGACTGGTGGATCTGCAAATGCATGAATCCGTGACTGGTTGTTGTGTTTTCAGTTCTCTGTGTTTGGCTCTATACTAACCTGCGGTGCCATGGTCGGTGCCATTACTAGTGGATCTATGGCAGACTTAATCGGTCGAAAAGGAGTAAGTAAATAACTGACTTAAGCTTTCTTTGAAATCAGCTTCCATACTGGTATGGATGTTAGGTAAGGTATATATGAAAGGGCAAGAATTAGAACTCACTTTCTTGTTTTGACTTGTTACCAAGACCATGGCCGTTTCCAGCTGCATGTGTGTTGCAGGATGGATCTCTATCTACTTTGCTGAGGTATGCAACTTAATTACTTCTGTAGTACATGATGTCACATCTCTACATCATTTGTAGGTTAATTGACCTAAGAGGATGTAGCTACATTGATATCGACGTATAATACAAATGAACCAAAAGGTTCTTCCAGCTGATCATATTTCATATCCAAGCATTTATGTCTACTACATTAACTTCATCCATCTACCAAGTGACAAAAAATCGGAAGAAATTGATGAGTTATTAGATACTCTCTCAGTCCCCATTATAGAATCCATGACCCATAAGAAATGGAATCCAATGTTACTTGAATACATTGATACACATACATGGCTGCTGACTCTTGATTTTGTGTCTATCCATGAAAGGGAGTGATGTCACTTGATATTGGAAGATTGGCAACTGGATACGGAATGGGCGTGTTTTCGTATGTGGTGTGGCTTCATTCATATCTATTCGACTTGTACAATTCACAAGTGACTATATATATATAATGATTTAACATTTATTAAGGTACCTGTTTTTATCGCTGAAATCACTCCCAAAGATGTTAGAGGAGCACTTACGACCTTAAACATGGTAAGGATGGATGCATAGGCCAACACTTGTGTCTAACTAACCCTAAACCTAAACCCTAAACCCTTATCCTGGTTCAAGTATGATCTATAACTGGCTGTATTTCATCCTGCAGGTTGTAGTGGGATGCGGATTAACTTCTGTTTACGCATTAGGGGCAGTACTAGCATGGAGGAACTTAGCTTTAATTGGTGGGTTTCATTACCCAGTTCTTAAACTAAACCCTAAGCCTAAACTTAATCGGGTTTAGCCTGATAACACACACACTATGTATATATATATATGATAATGGTGATGATGATGACACTTGCAGGGCTTGTACCATGTGGTGTTCAACTACTTGGTATCTTTCTCATTCCAGAATCTCCTAGATGGCTGGTAAGCACCCCCAGAGAACAAATTGTTCCATTTTTACCCTTTATATTATTAGACCTGCTCATAGCCAACATCAAATAACATTCCTACACATATTAACGTAGGCAAAGATCGGACAACAGAACGAGTTTGAAGCTGCACTACAGCGGTTACGTGGCAAGGGCGCTGATATATCCGAAGAGGCATCAGAAATCCAGGTTTATTTACTCTTAACCGGCCACTTCACTTTGAATTTGGTATATTTTCTTTCTTTATTTACTGTTTCATATCTTAACGCACTCTTTGCAGGATTATGTCCAAACTTCCCAAATCCTAAGGAAATCCAAGATGACGGATTTGTTCCAAAGAAAATACAGGCGGTCCCTAATGGTTAGTGCCAACATCTCTCTACATGATCTCCTTGTCAATCTGTGTCGATATCCCAAGCATGCACCCACATTGTGCGTGTTGGTCTTTATGGCTCATATTATTATTCTCCTGCATCCAAACTGAATTTTGAATTTTGAGCAGGTTGGAGTTGGGATGATGGCATTTCAACAACTTGGCGGAGTAAATGGAGTGTGCTACTACATGAGCAGTATCTTCGAGTCAATAGGTTGGTTACATGTTTAGCCCCCAACTAATTTGCATACATGAATACACAAGCACAGTACTGCAATCAAATGCTGGCAGACAATGCTTGTTTGGTTATAGGAATTTTTTTATAAATCACTCCTCCATTTTGCAGGATTCTCTTCTACAATCGGCAGCATAACTTATTCTTCTTTTCAGGTTCCATATGACTTTGTTAATGCCTAAATTATCAAATAAAGTTTGATGTCGTGGACGCCTTATGATTTAGGCCTACTGTTTCTCTGTAGGTAGCAGTATGTTTGCTGACGGCGACCAGGATGGATAACACTGGCCGAAAGCCGTTTTTGCTGGTAATTAAGTCAATATGAACTTAGTATATATCATCTCTTCAAATCACAAGTACAGTATGTAAATTAATATACAAACTGAGTTTAATTTATTGAAGGTTTCAGTGTCCGGAATGCTCCTAGGATGTATACTAGTTGGCACTTCATTCTTCTTAAAGGTATATATTTATACCAATATGGATGTAGCTAACTACCATATCATAGTCTCCTTCTGATCGACCCATTTCGGAGAACTCTTTTGGTCATGCAGGCTCACAATGTTTCATCAAGTTCAAGTGACGCACTAGCAGTTATTGGCCTACTGGTAAATATGTATTTCAGGGTTATGGCATCCATCCTAAGCTGACTTTTGATTTTTTTTCTTTCTTAACATAGATATTGAACACTTTTGAGCAGGTTTATGGAGGTTCGTATGCAACTGGAATGGGAGCCATACCCTGGATGCTCATTTCAGAGGTTACAATCACAGGCCTGCTATAAAAATCTTAATTCGAGCATTCAACCATTTAACTGTTCCATGTGAAATTAAATTACAGATGTTCCCGGTAAATGTTAAAGGAGTAGCTGGAAGCCTCGCAGCGCTCGTCAACTGGGTTGGTGCTTGGACTGTATCTTACACATTCAATTATCTCATATTGTGGAGCTCCTATGGTAAGCAAAATGTCATTGGTTGGGAACCGACTCTAAGAAAGTGTTTTCTTACCAGCCCCGGCCAACTCCTCCCTCTCTGATAAATTTCACATATCTCAGTGTCTCCCAGTTATAGTTAAATTCAAGCATTCATATAAAGTATACGTTTTGGATTCTCAATTCAAACTTTGAAAGTCAATCTTTTCCTTGAATCATGTGTCTGAATCTAACTTGAGTTGGTATGATTTTTCAGGTACATTTCTTCTGTATGCTGCTGTGAATGCTCTAGCTATTCTGTTTATTGTGACCGTGGTACCTGAAACTAGTGGGAAAAGCTTAGAAGCCATTCAGGCCGCCCTCAACGTATAAAAAGCTGCTTTCCCAAATGGATGGGAGGGAGCTGTGTCTATTCAACTATTCCTCAAATGGTGGCCATCTTCCTTTTGCGACCATATTTTTGGTCCATCAGAAGTGCTCTCAACTTCTAGTGGCTAAGAAAATAAAATAAAATTTTAATTGTAAAATTAAATTAGAAACTTTTCTATATACAAACAATGTTGTATGAGATATTACATTGTAAAACATTTTTATTAATATTTAAAATCTTCAAAAAGTTAACAATGTTTGAACCCGATAGTTTTAGGTATACTGAACTTATTTACCCACTTCAACCTTGATCCACTATAGTCTTCAACTCCACCCTGAGCGCAGACTCCACTTCGATCACCCAAATAATCTCTACTGAGAACTTGCCCTTTGAATCACGAGATCGAAGAAACTCAAGAGAAGAAAAGAATTACTGCTGCCAGTTAACCTAGATCCATCTAAGCCTATTCCATTTATACATCGGTTCACAACCCTAGGATCTAAGCCTATTCCATTTATGCATCGGTTCACAGCCATAGGATCTATGCATTTACAAATAAACGGCTCACATCTGTCCACTCTCTAAACTCAACGTTTTAACCAAAAAAGACTTACTACAGTTCACCAGGCTTTTACTACAGAGTGCATGATCGGCTTAAGGCAGTATTGCTGAAGCGAATAAAATAGCTTCAAATGAGCGTTAAAATGTATGCATCACATAATTTTTCGAACCGGGTGGGGCCTATTTTCCTGTGTAGAGAAAGATCACAAAAGGACTAAAGGAAAAAGGACTTCGTTTTTGGTGAATACTTATTAACCTTCAGGTTTAGGGAGAGTAAGAAAGAAGTGTTCAGAGAGCTCGACGAAGGCGATTTCTATGGTTCCTGCGTTCGAAGGCAATCTGGAGTTTTTGAGTCTCGCGGTGGTTTCCAGCAACTTCTACTGGAGTGTTTGGGTCGATTGAGGCTTCGGTGGACATGGGATAGGCGTCGAAGAAGGCTGAAGAGTTGGCGTAGACTCGAGCATCTAAGGGTTTGCGTGCTTGTGTGATTGTTTTCTTGACTCATTTCGATTTAATGCATTGTCGGGTTGAGCCTCCTGCCAAAGATTCTTCGGATAGTTTAATATCCGAACAAGTAAAAATTATTGTGTCATGAGCCTTTAATTTTTCACTTCTCTATAGCTTGTAACTTGACCTATTTGAATTGAACTCAAGTTGTAATTCAACCTAAAATTGAATTATAACTGCATTATGAAAAGCTTATTCAACTAGGAGTGAAGAAGAAGCCCTATCCGAGGAGGAACTTGTGAGCTTGTGTACGTCTACAAAATGTATAAATAAGGGAAAGATCAGAAATTGATCAGTCATGCAGTTTCTAATGGGACTCAATAATATAAGAACGTCAGTAAAGATACTTGTTACAAAATACATGAAGATCCACCTGGCCAAGAATCGTATAGAGGGGGACAAGGCTATACCATAAATGGCTGAATCCTGTCTCTAGAGGATGCTTTTTATTAAATTGTGATCAGTGTACAAGCTAAGCTATATTAGGAATAAATAATATACAATTTATAGCATTGACGATATTGCTATGCTACTGTATATACGAAGAGAGCCTCTGATGTTTATAATTAGAATCCTTAATTTGAGCTTCATAGTCGTTGATAGTTACTAGTTTTGATATTAACTGCTCAACTCACGTTCGTAGACTTTATGAAACTCCCTATCAACTATCCTCTCACATCTAGCTTTGTAGGACTTCAACATGTTTTTTTCTATTCAACCTTCTAAACCCTAACATGAGGTTTCATTCATCTACACGCATGTTTATTAGTTTCTTTTTATAGGCATGTAATTCCTCGGCCCCAAACTATTCTAGGAAGTATCCAATGTTGATCAAGAGGTTCCTTTTTGTCTAAGTGATCGGTCAAATAATCGACCTATTATTCACCTAATTTATACTAAGATTTTGTTCGTTTCTCCAGACTTTTTATTGTCATTTTATCACGTTACTGTTGTTGTGGTTACATTCTATTAAGTTGAAGGTTTGTAGTTCGTTTGGAGCAAATTAAGGCAAAATTCAAAGATTGAGACGAAAATAGATCAAATATGGGCACATTGACCTATTCAGCTTCAAAGGCTTGTCGAGCGCATGATCATTGTCCGATTTGGGTTTTCTATAGCTTGTTTGAAAGCTAACGCAAACTGCTACAACATCATAGTTTACATCAGCAAGAACTTCCAAGATTTAAATAGCCACAAAAGCGACCCAAGTCAGAATCATTGTGCAGAGGGACCAACAGCCCGTACTGTCCGTATCAGTCGTATTGGCATGTGATACAACCGATACTGCCCAAAATTGCAAAAAATCAAGAATTTAAATAGAAAAATGGTATTTCAAAAGGGGGTCCGAAACTAGATTTCATAACCTAGTTTGAGAGAAAAAAGGGAGCTCACACAAGTCCAAAGTGGAAGAAAGGAAGACAACTTCAAGGGAAGGAAAGATTCAACACACATATAGAAGTTTCATCATTCCTCTATTATTTTGTATTTTCTAGATTTTTCAGATCTATTTTCTATGATGTATGCTATGTCCAATAGCTTGATGTGTGAGTAGAGACCCTTGTTCTAGGGTCCTACGGATTCTACTTGTACTCAACTCATGATTATGCTATGAATATATGTGTGTGATGTCAATTTGAAGATTTGATTCAATATGATTACATGTCTTAGTTTACAAATACAAAGTGTTTGATGAAACGTCTCAAAGCATGAACACATAAGTTTAATACCAATAAATTGACAGGATGAGGTAGAAAACTCGACTAACAATTGAATCAACCTTAAGGAGTAGTGACCACGACGATGGCCTACAATCTTATTGAGGAAGTTGGCATTTTCGCTCGGAAGACTATGACTTAATGATTTCTATCTCAATTAATCACGCAGCGACAGTTAGTGATTAAACGAGCTAGAGATAATCGAGTATACGCCTTGACAGAGGGAACTCGTATTTAAAGTGTATGTTTGAAGGGTAGTGGCGCAACGACAGTTGGTATTTACTCGGATACATACACGGTCTATTCCCATCTCTTATTAGACATTGCATCTATGCTTCATTCATTATCTACTTAAGTGATACATGTAGGTGAAGTCGTGACCTTGGAATATTATCTTGAATTGGGAAGGAAATAATATAAAGTTCGAATCACATTAGTTTTTAGATTACAAACTTTATTATTCGAGTTAGAATAGCTAAATTAAAACATCGTCTTACTTTGTACACATGCTTATCTTGCCTTCTTGGAACTCGACTTGGGCTTGCCCAACATATAATTCTTTGACTACATTGATCCTCAAACTTGACATAAGAAGAGGTTAAAAATCAACTTGTCACTAAGCGGGTCATCGACTCTTCAAGCCCACTCTCTTTTGACCTGGAATTAGCCTCATGTCCTTGTTGGATTTAACTCGTAACTGTCCCAGAATTTCTTCATGAGAGGTTGAGTTCTTCGCTTTGTCCATGAGGACTTTCGTTGCATTTAGCCCTCACCTAATTGACTAGAGAACAGCCCCAAGAACTAGCCCGACCTGCCCCATTTTTGCACCAGAATTCATGCTAGTCACGATTTGGGCTTTGATGAGCAAATTTCCATCATTTCTCGTCGTTTCAAGAATGACCTTGTCCTCCAAGTCAATTGGCTTCCTCTCGATGATGCCCCTCGAGTCGGGCTCATAATTAAACTTCTGCGTCGCTAAAGATGACAGGACTTGGTTGATGTAGGCACTAGGGCGTTGCTTGTGCATCAGGACCATGCCTAGACAATAGCCCGTTGCATCGCCCTTGATGAAGAATGGCTCCTTGAAATTGAAAGTGCCACAACCGACACCCATCTCGTTGCACTTTGTTGCTCTTGAAAAGCTTTACTTTGCTCCTCACTCTAGTGGATAGCATCCATCTTTGGCTATTCAGTTTGCTCCTTATTATTGTGGCTAAAGACCAAAACACAATAGAAGAACATAAGTCTATATTTTTAAAGTTCGGTTTAAGTACCGGATCCATGGGTGATTGAAACATGGTTGGCTTATTCATAAGTCCCTTAGGCACGACAAGAAACCCATTTTTGCTCTCCGATCTTTGGAAGATAGTCTTGGGCTTATCCACTTTGTCTTGGTCGAGCTGGTGGTTACCGTGCTTCCGGTTATTCTTTGAAATCCTCATCTCAATTGTAGCTAGGATGGCGCATGCCGTTTTTGCCCATCGTTCATTGAATTCTAGAGTGTCTCCCATATAAACCTTGTCAGATAATCTTTGTGGTTGCAACAGTCCTGCTGGTGCTATGCCCACATATTTGCTTCGCTGGCATTCATCATTCTCGATCACCTCGCTTGCTTGCCCTTCCAACAATCAGGTCAACCTCCTCTATGTCTTTAGCATGCTCAAGTGCTCTCCCATATGATTTCCTAGAAACTTATGAAGCTGCCTTGATGTTCGTCCTGAAGAGAGTGGCAATCCAAAATAATCATTGCACATTAAACGAAATCCATCTAAGGTATACCTCATATTGCCTTGTGCATTCATGTCCCTCATAGGTTGCAGCTCCAGCTTTTTGAATGTCTTTGATAAGGACCTCTCAATCAGTGTTCTTGGAAAAGAGATGGCTGCCCCTTGCACCTCCTCATTTGGCAAGTCCGGTTTGTAGTAGCACACTCCCATACCGGTTCACTTATTTGCCCGTATTGGTCGTATCGGCATGTGACACGACCGACGGGAGAACTGCCCAAAATTGCAAAAAATTAAGAATTTAAATAGAAAAATGGTATTTTCAAAAGGGGGTCCGAAACTAGATTTCATGACCTAGTTTGAGAGAAAAGAGGGAGCTCGCACAAGTCCAAAGTGGAAGAAAGGAAGGCAAACTTCAAGGGAAGGGAAGATTCAACACACATAAGAAGTTTCATCATTCCTCTATTATTTTGTATGTTTTAGATTTTTCAGATCTATCTTTTATGATGTATGCTATGTCCAATAGCTTGATGTGTGAGTAGAGACCCTTGTTCTAGGGTCCTACGGATTCTACTTGTACTTAACTCATGATTATGCTATGAATATATGTGTTTGATGTCAATTTGAAGATTTGATTCAATATGATTACATGTCTTAGTTTATACATACAAGGTGTTTGTTCAAACGTCTCAATACCAATAAACCGACAGGATGAGGTAGAAAACTCGACTAACAATTGAATCAACCTTAAGTAGTAGTGAATCACTTAAGACTTGTTCATACTGCTTTGATGTATTCTTTTACTTGCTCTCTATTTTCACGTTACAAAATTGAATTGCTAGGTTAACTGAGTTTTTGCCGACAACATCTTTCTCTTGTGATTCATTCCTGTTAGTTAACACTTGTTTGATACTTTGTCGTAATAACAAGTAGTAACACCTGGGTCTTAACACTACTTTTGCCGGAGTGTGCAAACCTTGCCGGGATATGTGCATGAATATTACCTTTGCCGGAATAGGATGCATGAATACATGATTGATTATTAATGTCAATGATAAACATAATTCACAAATGATTGGTCTGAATCGATTTTCGTCATTTATAAGAAAACTCTCGTTCTTTTACTCGCAACATTATTTCTAGTAACCACAACTCTTTTCCTGTGACAACACCCATTGTTCTAACCATTTCCAAAGTACTTCCCTTTTCCATTTCCCTGTGGATCGACCCTGTTGCCATTGTTCTACGTGTCGAGAAGGACTACAAATAACAAATTTGCCGCGTACAACGACGCGCAGTTACGCCCCCCACTAGAATTGGGACTAGACCTTTCTTTACCCCCAAACAATGGATGTTTTGGCAGCCACACACTTTTGCGATCATCCTGTTGGCCTTTAACCAGAGCTTGTTGCGGTAGCCCCACACCCTTCTTGGTGGCCTCGTTAATTGCTTTGGATCGAAGGACCCCGATTCCCTCACGGTTAGCTGGCTTTAGATACTTCAATGACTCGCACACTAATACTTTGATGGTATTCTACTTAGTCCCTTTGATAGAACCTCATATCGATCGCGGTACTCACCCACCGTCGTGGCTCTTACTTCCTCAGGTTCACTTAATCCATTTACCAAAAAGTCACGCTTCACATGATGCATCTTGTCACACACATCTTTTTTCTTAAGGATGTCCATTTCCAACTTATGGACCCCTGAATTATAAAAGCCTTTAGTTCAACCCATTTGAGTTTCTTACGGTAGTAAGGTTGAATGCCCCCTCCAAGATCTCGAGTTCCCGTCCATATATTGAGTTGTACTGAATTAGGTTGGTGCGATTGTCAGGCTTCATGCACTGATCTTTGAAGGGATCAATGTACGAAGCACTTTGTTACGGATATGGCATTTATGACAAAGCGGAAAAAGCCAAGCGAAAGAAGAGGTACAGCAACCTCTGGTACCAGGAGCTGGTAAATGAAGACTGACAAAACTAAAGAGACATCAGAAGCTATAGAATCTCTTGATAATTGGAGCTAATGCAGATGTTCAAAAGGAATCAAGACATAACCAGAAGAGGCTATAGCATCAGTTGAAGATTCAAAGCTAAAGCTAGAGAGAGTATCTTTGCAGCAGATCATTTTGGAGGGGCTCGGAGGTTGTCCCGGAGATTGGTGCCGGCGTGGCAACAGGCAAAGGACGGCCCAGATAATCAGAGAATCTTTAGCAGCGGCGCGTGAAGGCCAACAAGAAAAGGTTCGAGATAAGGCTTCTAAAGTCCAGTTTAGGAAACTTAATCTCAAGAACCTTCGAGGAATCCATGGGAAGATTCGGAAGGCGGAATTATCCTTTGGGGCAAAACTTTCTGAGGTGCTGATCATATATATGCCAACAGAGCCGATGCATAGGGGGCAAAGAGAACGAATCAAACACACACACATTGAGCAGAGATCAGATCCCGCGAATGCAGAGAGTGCTGGAGCGCAAGCAGTGTGAGAGCATAAGAGTAATCTGGACTGGAGGAGTCTGATTACTATATTGATTCGACGGAGTTGACTGAAACGCAACCTCGTTTACAGACCAAACGTTGACAGTCACAGAGTGGGTCTCGCGTAGACTATCCCAGCGTGTTCCTTGGCAGTGACAGAAGGTCATTGATTGAGAGGGAGAAGTGCACAGTGTCCGACTACTCAGCAGAGAATGCGTGGAGAAGTCATCGACAGAAGCATCAGCAACTCGGTGGAAGAAGTTGTTGTAGCATCCACTGTAACACATTGTATTAAGATAGGGTGAGTCTGGTTGATCAAGTTTGTAGCTATATATTGCTAAAGTGTGTTGATAGTGAAAGGTAGTCTGTGTTGACAGATTGTGCGGAGATTTCGACTAGGTTAAGAGGATCGGTGTACTCTAACTGTGATAATGAAATCTTGAGGACCGAGAGTCGTCCTCTCCAGACATGTAGGCTCTTGCCGAACTGGGTAAACAATTTTGTTTGTGCTCTTCAGATTTGGCAGAAGCAAAGCGACAATAACTTAGCAGAAGAAGTTGCTGAAGAGATCGTGTACAGTTACGCAGTGCCGATTTCACACTTCATGCATGGTAATTTGCTCCAACTCAATTCGGTCTTGCTCGTCCTCAAAGCCAACGTTCTGAGGAAAGGCCAAGCTAGGCTGGTGATCTGTCGATTTATCGACCGATTATTCACCTAATTTATACTAGAATTATGTTAGTTTTCCGGGCTTCTTACTGTCATTTTACCATGTTACGCTTGTTTTAGGTCAAATTCTATTAAGTTGAAGCTCTAAAAATCGTAAGCGGTCGATTTATGAACTAAATATTCACTCGTTTACAATGAATTTATGTTCGTTTTCCGAAATTTTTATTGTCATTTTACCACGCTACTCTTTTTCTAGGTCAAAGTTTACTAAACTGAAGCTGTATAGACCATTTGGAGCAAAATAAGAAAAAACACAAAGATTCAGAGAATACAGACCAAATATTGGGCAGATTGACATATTCGTCTTCAAATACTTTTCGAGCCATATTCGTTGTTTGATTGAGCCGTGCTATATATTTTTGAAAAGCTAACTCAAAGGGCTACAATTATATAGTTTACATAAGTCGAAATTTGAAGGTGTAAAGGGTCAAAAAAGCGAGAAAAATTCGAATCAACGTGTTGAGCGAACAGTAGCTCAGTTCGATACCAAACGCCGGTTCAGGATGGAGCCGGCCAAAAACAGTAGCCCCACCTTTGCATCAGCGTTCTTGCTGGTCCCAATTTGGACTTTGATGTGCACAGTTCCATCACATGTCGTCCCTAGTACTTCCTTGTATTTGCAAAATGAGTGGTTAAATTTGAAGGTTATCGCCTTACTAGTTATGCGTTGACAGAGATGGAAACCAACATTTTTAGCATGTAATTTGATCTCTAAAGTTTTTGAAATTCAGGTTCTGAATATGACAAACTTCCAGTTGTAGCAACTTCACTATCTGTCAATTCTGGTTCAAGTAGAAACAACTTTTTCTGATGTTGAACCGAAAGAAATTGCCAGTGTGTAGCCAGGTTTGTCACCGTCACTGGGCTGGAAAATGCATATTGTGAGAATTTCAAGAGCTCTTGCCTTGCAAGAAAAGTAACTCATCCACACACGCAATTGCTGGGTCTACATAATGTGAGGCCTACTTTATTTAACGTATTTTTAAGGAGTAGCAAAGAAGACGTGTGAAATTCTAACTCATCTCTGAGAATGACTGCAAGGAATGATGCTTGAGAATCTCGATCCTAAAAGGTAGATTGAAGCAGTATATGGTAGATTCTTACCAGCTGATCACAATCAAAAAAGTATTTGGTAATTGCAGTTGATCCACTCAACTGAGCTCCTATTTTTTCTTGCTGCAGATACCTGTCAGTGAAAGAAAAATATCAATCAAGAAATTCACTATTTGCAACTTCTCTGTTTGACTTTACTCGCTATGGATCCGAAAAACATGCAAGTAGCTTAGCTGGCTACGCAGGTAACTATATAAGATGCTCTTCCATGTAACACAATCCATAGGAAATTGTTTAAGGTTCACTTGGCAATATTAGAATAGCAAAGACAGGATGGTCAGCAGGGAAGACATGGAAAAAGGCGAAAACAGCCGGCTGGAGGAGGAAGCAGTGCCGCTTTTGTACTGTGTTGATCAAGGGTCGGTACCAGAATCAGGAAATGGCGTCAGCAGAAACGAGCAAGTGTACATGGTTTATTTCAGCACATTTGTTACATTGTGTGGTGCTTTTGAATTTGGAATCTGTGTAAGTCTGCATTTCAAGTATAATTGTAACATTTTTGGATACAAAATTTTCAAGTCTGGCTGTGTTTTATAGACAGGTTATTCGTCACCTACAGAATCTGCTATAGCAGAAGATCTTGGCCTAACTACAGCAGAGGTGTGCAAATTTCAAAAGATGCTGAAAAATACTCATTCCTTGTTCCAACCATGAGAGGATTGTGATGATACAAAATCATATGTTACAGTTTTCAGTGTTTGGCTCTATATTGACATGTGGTGCAATGATGGGCGCGATCATGAGCGGATATATGGCAGACCTCATAGGCCGAAAAGGGGTAAGCAACAAACATATACGCCATTTTCAGATTCAGCTTGGTAACTATATTGAACCAGCATCTGGCTGCTAATTCTCATTTTATCTTTTTAACCATTCCAATGAACTAAAGCACGAACGAAACATACGCAACTATTTTCAGGCTATGAGAATTTCAAGCTGCTTCTTCATTGCAGGGTGGATAGCTATCTACTTTGCTAAGGTTTATACTAAGCTTACTTCTGATTTCTTGCAATTCCAGGGGACTGTAGGAGAATAAGGAAGTATTCCTGAAAAATATTATTAAAAAACTTCAGATGAACTTTTTTTGCCTGAAATATCATAATCAGACCTCACCCAATCCGAATCTAAGGTTTTAATCTTCCTTAAAAATTAAAGGAAGCTTTGACACTTGATATTGGAAGACTGGCAACAGGATACGGAATGGGCGTGCTCTCCTACGTGGTTTGTTTTTATACTTAGCTATGTCCTTTTTCCTTGTCACTTAGTACCTACAAAATGTTTGAAAAAAATGACCCTTTCCAAACTGGTTTTCAGATTCCAGTCTTTATAGCAGAAATTGCACCGAAAAATCTTCGAGGAGCGCTCACAACCTTGTGCATGGTACACATGTTCAGAAGCACTTGATATTTTGCATTTCACGCTTCTTTTAATTGAATTTCTCCATTACAGCTTACAGTCGCAATTGGAACAACAGCTGCCTTTTCATTAGGAGCTCTACTGTCATGGAGGAACCTAGCTTTAACCGGTAGGCGCTCGTGTTCAATCTGAGATTACGTAGCGCAGTAGTTTTAAACCACGGCAATGGTATATACCTGGATTAGGAGTACTCAGACACATTGACAGGCAAAAATATCAACATGGTTTGACATACCTGATTATTTACCGCGCGTAGCGAATATATGTACTGGCTGAAAAAAAATTCTACTTGCTTGGGTTTTAACTGTAGGCCTCGTCCCATGTGCCTTTCAGCTATTTGGTATGTTTCTGATTCCTGAGTCTCCCAGATGGCTGGTAAGAATAATGAGATTCACCTGTTCATGAATCAAAAATAAAATGAAAAGTGTCATGAAATGATATTTGAACTTATAGGCCAAGCAGAGGAAACAAAAGGAGTTTCTAGCCGCACTCAAGACACTACGTGGCGCGGACGCTGACATTTCTGATGAGGCGTCAGAAATCCAGGTTCACATTTTGACTTCCATATTGATATGTACAGTAAAAACTCCAAATTAACTAGAAGGGTTCCTTTTTACTGAGGCCAAAACTAAATATCACTTTGCAGGACAACATAGAAACTTCGGAACAGTTTCAGAAAAACAAGTTAGTAGAACTGTTTCAAAGAAAATATCGACGGTCCCTTATCGTACGTGATACTTTTATATCATATCACTTCCTGAAATTCAATGTTAAGACTCTATATGTGCCTGTTAATATTTTGTATCTGATCTAAGAACTTTTCTTATCAGGTCGGAGTTGGGATGATGGTATTCCAACAATTTGGCGGATTAAATGGGGTCTGCTACTACATGAGCAGCATAATTCAGAGAACAGGTTAGCTGACTGAGATACAAGTACTGAAACATAATGCAAAATCTCAGCACAGGCAACAGGGAACTCATCATACTAATCCTGATCAACTGAAAGACAAGATTAGATTTTTTAAGAATCTGCGAAAACATAAAGAACTTTTGTAAATATCATGAAAAAAGCACTGCTCACCTCGCTTTCTATCTTGCAGGATTCTCTGTTGACATTGGAAGCATAACTTACTCTGCTTCGCAGGTTTCAAACTTCTTTCAAGCAATTCCTAATGGCCACATATCGCAAAATATTCACACCCTGCTGCGTCTTTTTTCTTCTTCTGACAGACAGTGGTGTGCTCCCTAATGGCAACCAGGATAGATAAAAATGGAAGAAGGCCGTTTTTACTGGTAACCCAGAATACCATATTTATACGAATCATTCCCTTTATTAGAAGGATCAAGGATTGAGTAAGACTAATTTCATTTCAGGTCTCTGCGTCGGGTATGTTCGTAGGATGCATACTCCTTGGAACTTCCTTCCTGATGATGGTGCTACATACTTTATCAACCACTTATTTCCTTTACTTCCTTTCAATCTACTAAACAGCTCATTTGGTGAAGCAGGATGACGATTCGTCTTCAGAGTTGATGGACATGCTAGCCATTTTTGGCCTAATGGTGATCTCATCAACTCAGCAAAATCATATTCTATTGGCAGACTTGTCTCATTTAAATGAAATCATTGCTAATGGTTATCCAGGTGTACGGAGTATCGTGTGCCGCCGGAATGGGAATCATACCTTGGGTGCTAATTGCTGAGGTACTTTGCCAGCTCCACTATTCATCGTCTAATATAAGAGACTATTTTCACTTGCTAAGTTTCCACAGATGTTCCCTTTAAGTATCAAAGGAGTAGCTGGCAGCCTTGCAACGCTTGTAAACTGGTTTGGCGCTTGGATAGTTTCTTACACATTCAGTTCTTTAATATCCTGGAGTTCCTACGGTAAGCAAAATAATTCATACACTTATTATAGCGTAGGAAGCGACCAGCCTAAAACAGGCCAACATGACCTGACTATGGTTTGTAGGTACTTTTTTTCTGTATGCCGGCGTGAATGCGCTGGCTGTCATATTCATTGCAGCAATGGTACCTGAAACAAAAGGGAAAAGTTTGGAAGAAATTCAGTCAGCCCTCAACGCATAGGACTTTAAGATATTGATGTTGTGGAGTAGTAATATAAGGGATGGATCGTTTATTAGTTGTTCGTTCGAGGTAACAGAGTTGTGTTACCCGACATGTATAGCAGAAACGAAATATTAAATAAAGAAAAAGAAAATGATTTATTCAGCGTTGTATGTCTGTTGCACTCATACTGTTTCAGATCACTTGTTATCTGTTTCACAATGTCTAAACAGGTCGTGTTTCAATAGCTGTTATGATATAATGAATGCGTCTCCCATGCATCATTTTTGGATCTATAAGGTTTCCGTATTTTAATCGAGTAAAGCTAGCTTGGTTCTTTCCCGCTACCGATGCAGCCGCTGCATCAATTGATTGGATGTCCACCGTTATGGTTGAAAATCCCAATTTAACCAAATGCACTCTCCCAATGGCTAGCCCCATATTTATGTCTGGTCTGGACTAATGATATAAGAAGCTCTCTACGCTCTTTTGGGACTCACTACTCTATAAATTGCCTTAAATTAGTCGTAGTGCATTATAAACCCGCGAGGCATAAGGAGGTGTTTTTTGATGTAGTAGACTTATTTAGAGTATTTTGGGTAATGGGGTATATTAGTAGCCGAGCGAGTATCATTATCGACTAAGATTGGGACGAATGGATACTAAGATTTATTTATTGGATGGGCGGGCGGGGGGCTTAGCGGGCCAGTGTAATCAATGAAAGAACATTATGTGGTTTAATGAGTTTGTACTGAAGAAGCACTACAAACTCATATTTTGTGGTTTAGGGTAGAATAGGAAAAAAATTAAATTTTTCTTTAAAAAAAGCCTTCAGGCCGGGCGTCTCATCAATCGCATTATGTTATGACCAGGACCCTTCTTCTGGCACCTTTATGAGGACAAAACATCTCAGCAAGGCTCTATGTGACTCAATCTTGGCTGCGGTTACACACCGAAATCCATGTCTAGTTACATTACCTTGAGCAGGCTCCTTAGGCCTTTCGCGCGCCCCATTAGAATTCAGACTAAACCTTTCTTGATCCACAAACAGTGAATGTTGTGGCAGCCCCACACTTTTGCTGATCTTCTTGGCCCTCATTTCATCATCCTCCTGTTCCTCAACCATAGCTTGTTGCGGCAGCCCCACACCCTACTTGGTCGCCTTCTCAATCTCCATTAGTTGCAGCAAAGATGTGGCCTCATCAAGTGCTCTGGATTGAAGGACCTCAATCCCCTCACGGTTAGCTGGCTTTAGATACTTCAATGAAGCTCACACTAGTACTTTGATGGTTATGTCACTTAGTCCCTTTGATAGAACCTCATATCGATCGCGATACTCTCCCACCGTCGTGGTTCTCTCCTCCTCAGATTCACTTGATCCATTTACCAAGAAGTCACGCTCCACATGGTGCATCTTGCCATGCACATCTTTTTCCTTAAGGATGTCCATTTCAAGCTTGTGGACCCCTGAATTAAAAGCCCTTGGTTCAACCCATGTGAGTTTCTTACGGTAATAAGGTTGAATGCCCCCTCCAATATCTTCGAGTTCCCGTTGATATATTAAGTTGAACTGAATTGGGTTGGTGCAATTGTCAAGCTTCATGCACTAATCTTTGTAGGGATCAATGTACGAAGGCACTTCATGCATGGTAACTTGCTCCAACACTATTCGATCTTGTTCGTCCCCAAGGCCAACGTTGTAAGGAAAGGCCAAGCTAGGCTGATGATCGGTCGATTTATCGACCGATTATTCATCTAATTTTTACTAGAATTTTGTTCGTTTTCTGGGATTCTTACTATCATTTTACCACGTTACTCTTATTTTAAGTCAAATTCTATCAAGTTGAAGCTTTCTAGTTCGTGATCGGTGGATTTATAGACTAATAATTCACACGTTTACAATGATTTCTGTTCGTTTTTCGAACTTTTTGTTATCGTTTTACCACGCTACTCTTTTTCTAGGTCAAAGTTTACTAAACTGAAGCCTTGTATTCCATTTGAAGCAAAATAAGAAATAACATAAAGATTCAGACGAATACAGACCAAATATTGGACAGATTGATCTATTCGTCTTCAAATGCTTTCCGAGCACATGTTCGTTATTTGATTGAGGCGTGTTATATCTTGTTGAAAAGCTAACTCAAATATCTACAACTTAACCAAGACAAAATTTGAAGTTTTAACAAGTCAAAAAAAGCAAGAAAAGTCAGAATGAGAGTGTTAGTGAACAATAGCTCGGTTCGATACCAAATGCCGGTTCATGTTGGAACCAGCCAAAAACAGTAGCCCCACTTTGCACGAGTATCCTTGCTGATCACGATTTGACCTTTGATGTGCACAGTTCCATCAGATATCGTCCCTAGTACTTCCTAGTATGTGCCAAACGACTGGTTAAATTTGAAGGTTATCTACGTTACGTTGACAGAGATGGAAACGGGCATTTTTATCACGTTGTTTGGGTGCACAGCATGTTAATTTGATCTCCAAAGTTTTTGAAATTCAGGTTCTGAATATGACAGACTTGCAGTTACTGGTTTAAGCAGAAACAACTTGTGATGATGAACTCAAAGAAATTGGCAGTATTGTAGCCAGGTTTGTCACCCTCACTGGGATAGAAAAGTCTTTTTCAACTGAACTGCATATTGTGAGAATTTCAAGAGCTCTTGCCTTGCAAGAAAAGTAACTTACAGTAGCACGCAATTACTGGGTCTACATAAAGTCAACGGTAATTTAAGGCCCTGCGCATCAGTTTATCAAGATACTATTCAAGGACTTCCAAATAAGACGTGTGAAACTCTAACTGATCTCTGAGAATTATTGCAAGGAATGAAGCTTGAAAATATAATCCCAAAAGGTAGATTGAAGCAGCATATGGTAGATTCTTACCAGCTGATCACAATGAAAAAAAGTATTTGGTAATTGCAGTTGATCCACTCAACTGAGCTCCCATTTTTTCTTGCTGCAGATACCTGTCAGCGAAAGAAAAATATCCATCAGAAATTCACTATTTCCAACTTCTCTGTTTGACTTTACTGTGCCACGGATCCAAAAAACATGCAAGTAGCTTAGCAGGTAACTATATAAGATGCTCTTCCATGTAACACAATCCATAGGAAATTGTTTAAGGTTCACTTGGCAATATTACAATAGCAGAGAAAGCATGGTCAGCAGGGAAGACATGGAAAAAGGTGAAATCAGCCGGCTGGAGGACGGAGCAGCGCCGCTTTTGCACTGTGTTGACCAAGGCTCGGTACCAGAATCAGGAAATGGCGTCAGCAGAAACGAGCAAGTGTACATGGTTTATTTCAGCACATTTGTTACATTGTTTGGTGCTTTTGAATTTGGAATCTGTGTAAGTCTGCATTTCAAGTATAATTGTAACAGCTTTGGATACAAAATTTTCAAGTCTGGCTGTTTTATATAACCTTGTAGACAGGTTATTCGTCACCTACAGAATCTGCTATAGCAGAAGATCTTAGCCTATCTGCAGCAGAGGTATGCAAATTTCAAAAGATGCTGAAAAATACTCATTCCTTGTTCCAACCATGAGGGGATTGTGCTGATGATGATACAAAATCATATGTTACAGTTTTCAGTGTTTGGCTCTATATTGACATGTGGTGCAATGATTGGCGCGATCATGAGCGGATATATGGCAGACCTCGTAGGCCGAAAAGGGGTAAGCAACAAACATAAACGCCATTTTCAGATTCAGCTTGGTAACAGCCTCAGGCTGCTAATTCTCATTTTATCTTTTTAACCATTCCAATGAACTAAAGCACGAACGAAACATACGCAACTATTTTCAGGCTATGAGAATTTCAAGCTGCTTCTTCATTGCAGGGTGGATAGCTATCTACTTTGCTAAGGTTTATACTAAGCTTACTTCTGATTTTTTTGCAATTCCAGGGGACTGTAGGAGAATAAGGAAGTATTCCTGAAAAATATTATTAAGAACCTTCAGATGAACTTTTTGCCTGAAATATCATATTCAGAGACTGCTCACCTCACCCCATCCGAATCTAAGGTTTTAATCTTCTTTAAAATATGAAAGGAAGCTTTGACACTTGATATTGGAAGACTGGCAACAGGATACGGAATGGGCGTGCTCACCTACGTGGTTTGTTTTTAGTCTTAGCTATGTCCTTTTTCCTTGTCACTTAGTACCTACAAAATGTTTGAAAAAATGACACTTTCCAAACTGGTTTTTAGATTCCAGTCTTTATAGCAGAAATTGCACCGAAAAATCTTCGAGGAGCGCTCACAACCTTGGCCATGGTACACAAGTTCAGAAGCACCTGATATTATGCATTTCACTCATATTTTAATTGAATTTCTCCATTACAGCTTACAGTCGCAATTGGAACAACAGCTACCTTTTCATTAGGAGCTATACTGTCATGGAGGAACCTAGCTTTAACCGGTAGGCCCTCGTGTTCAATCTAAGATTGTGTAGCGCAGTAGTTTTAAACCACGTCAATGGTAAATACCTGGATTAGGAGTACTCAGATATATTGACAGGCAAAAATATCAACATGGTTTGACGTCTGATTATTTACCGCGTAGCGGATATATGTACTGGCTGAAAAAATTCTACTTGCTTGGGTTTTAACTGTAGGCATCGTCCCGTGTGCCTTTCTGCTATTTGGTACGTTTCTGATTCCTGAGTCTCCCAGATGGCTGGTAAGAATAATGAGATTCAACTGTTCATGAATAAAAAATAAAATGCTAAGTGTCAAGAAATTATATTTGAACTTATAGGCCAAGCAGAGGAAACAAAAGGAGTTTCTAGCCGCACTCAAGACACTACGTGGCGCGGACGCTGACATTTCTGATGAGGCGTCAGAAATCCAGGTTCACATTTTGACTTCCATATTGATATGTACAGTAAAAACTCCAAATTAACTAGAAGGGTTTCTTTTTACTGAGGCTAAAACTAAATATCACTCTGCAGGACAATATAGAAACTGCGGAACAGTTTCAGAAAAACAAGTTAGTAGAACTGTTTCAAAGAAAATATCGACGGTCCCTTATCGTACGTGATACTTTTATAGCATATCACTTCCTGAAATTCAATGTTAAGACTATATATGTGCCTGTTAATATTTTGTATCTGATCGAAGAACTTTTCTTATCAGGTCGGAGTTGGGATGATGGTATTCCAACAATTTGGCGGAATAAATGGGGTCTGCTACTACATGAGCAGCATAATTCAGAGAACAGGTTAGCTGACTGAGATACAAGTACTGAAACATAATGCAAAATCTCAGCACAGGCAACAGGGAACTCATCATACTAATCCTGATCAACTGAAAGACAACATTATATTTTTTAACAATCTGCGAAAACATAGAGAACTTTTTTAGACATCATGAAAAAAGCAGTGCTCACCTTGTTTTCTATCTTGCAGGATTCTCTGTTGACATTGCAAGCATAACTTACTCCGCTTTGCAGGTTCCAAACTTCCCTCAAGCAATTCATAATGGCCACATATCGGAAAATTTCACACCCTGCTGCGTCTTTTTTCTTCTTCTGACAGATAGTGGTGTGCTTCCTAATGGCAACCAGGATAGATAAAAATGGAAGAAAGTCGTTTTTACTGGTAACTCAAAATACCATATTTATAAAAATCATCCCCTTTATTAGAAGGTCAAGGATTGAATATGATTAATTTCATTTCAGGTCTCTGCGTCGGGTATGTTCGTAGGATCCATACTCCTTGGAATTTCCTTCTTGATGAAGGTGCTACATACTCTATCAACCACTTATTTCCTTTGCTTCCTTTCAATCTACTAAACAGCTCATTTGGTGAAGCAGGATGACAATTCGTCGTCAGAGTTTATGGACGTGCTAGCCATTTTTGGCCTAATGGTGATCTCATCAACTCAGCAAAATCATATTCTCTGCGGCAGACTTGTCTCATTTTAATGAAACCATTGCTAATTGTTATCCAGGTCTACGGAGGATCGGCTGCAGCCGGAATGGGAATCATACCTTGGGTGCTAATTGCTGAGGTACTTTGCCAGCTCCAGTATTCATCTTCTAATATAAGACACTATTCACTTGCTAAGTTTCCACAGATGTTCCCTATAAGTATCAAAGGAGTAGCTGGCAGCCTTGCAGCGCTTGTGAACTGGTTTGGCGCTTGGATAGTTTCTTACACGTTCAGTTCTTTAATATCCTGGAGTTCCTACGGTAAGCAAATAATTCATACACTTATTATAGCGTAGGACGCGACCAGCCTAAAACAGGCCAACATGACCTTACTGTGGTTTGTAGGTACTTTTTTTCTGTATGCCGGAGTGAATGCGCTGGCTGTCATATTCATTGCAGCAATGGTACCTGAAACAAAAGGGAAGAGTTTGGAAGAAATTCAGTCTACCCTCAACGCATAGGACTTTAAGATATTGATGGTGTGGAGTAGAAATACAAGGGTTGGACCGTTTGTTAGTTGTCCGTTCGAGGTAATATAGTTGTTCGGACAGGTATAGCTGCAGCGGAATATTAATATAGAAAAAATGGCTTATTCAGCAATTTAAAGTGCAAACCTCAGTATTAACTGACTAAAACTACTATCTTTCAGTATCCGATTTGTAAAATGATATGTTTCGAATTGAATCCGACGTTCTAGCTCGTCTATTTGTAGCTTTTTGGAATTCATGATATCTTGGGTTAATTGCCAATAATATATTTGATTAAGATTATTCAATAATAATCAAATATATCCATCCACCATCCGAATATTAATCTCTTTTATTTAAATACGGAAACTTCTCTAATTAAATTAGATTTATTTCCATATTTATTTAGGAGATATATTCATTATTGTCCAAAATATATTATCAGGATTAAATGATAACTTCATATAAAATTATCGCCAATATCTTTTGGATTTTCTTAAAATATTCTCATGATATATTCTGCTAAAGAATCTATACTTATTTACCTTCTTTCATTGGGACTATGTTCTTTTGTAGTACTTAATATTTAATTTCTTTTGTTTATCTCACATAATTATTACAATTTCCTAGTAAAATCCATGTCGTCATGTGTTGAAACCTTTTGTATGTTACTTTGTTATATAAGCCGTCAGTGACAAAGGAGTACCTTACCTCACGGCATGGCATACTGATTTATCTGTCATCACTTCTTTTCTACCCAACAGCTCAAATGCCTCCTAATTTTAGTATCTGCAATCTATAGAAATATGTAACAAAATGTTACGATCCCACATCGGCTAGATGGGAAACCATCTAGTGGGATATAATATCAAGGGGTTCTCTCCCACATCAGACTAGTCTTTTGTGGTGAGCTCTTCCCTTGAGCTTGTGTCCCTAACATTTGGTGCTTTCATTGAGAGCCAACACGAAGGGGGCGACTTAGGAGAGGGCTACCTGATTGCCCAACGTGGCCAGAGTGAAGCCACCTAAAGTGGGCCGTCGTGGGCGTTCTCGGGAGGGGCGACCTGGGAAAGGGCTACCTGATTGCCGAAAAAGCCAGAGTGAAAGCCGTCCAGAGTGGGCCAACGAGGACGTTGGTTCTCAAAGGGGTGGGTAATGTTACGATCCCACATCGGCTAGATGGGAAACCATCTAGTGGGATATAATATCAAGGGGTTCTCTCCCACATCAGACTAGTCTTTTGTGGTGAGCTCTTCCCTTGAGCTTGTGTCCCTAACACAAAAGGTACGAAAGGAGTCACCTCCAGCTTCCATTCCATCAAATCATACCTAACCTCCGCACCAGTATGGACTCGCTAGTATTGCTCGTTCTTGATCTCGATCTCGATCTCGATCTCGCGTCCAACTATCCTGACACGCCCAGAAAATATATATCGACAGAAAGATTCTATCGGCTGCCCAAACCAAACATTAATAAAGCAACAATTATGGTAGAGCAAAGTGAAATGATATTAATTGAAGGACCTACTACTCACATGAGATCCCCACCCTCAGCTAAATTTACTGCACAATTGTCGTTTTTTGGACACATAGGACAAGCATAATGGAGAAGCGTTATCATCAGGCACGACTCCCATGTTCTTTGGTCGCATAAGAGAACGAGCTCAACTACTACACGTCAATCACTCACTACTCTTGTCAAGCAAGTTTTTGACACCATTGTTGCTTATCACAGATCTGCCCAGAAGGTAGAGTTTTATCTTCTTGTACCATCTCAATTTTGGTTAGGGCTTGCAGGAACTGAGAGCAGCTACATAGATAAATCTGTGATTGTAAGTAGTATGTTTGCTTCAGTCCAATGTGTTGCGGATTTGCTACTTCGTGCTTTGTTTTATTGTTGCTAATTGTTTGAGTACTAAGTTGCTGTCTGGTTCATGTTTTTTTGAAATCACACCTGAAATTTAGTTTCTGGTGAGAAGAACTTCAACTTAGGGCAGATAGTAAACCTGCATCAATGGATGGAATGTAAGGTTGCCATTAATTGTTTCAATGATCTTGGGAGATTCTTTTGTCATTTAATGGATAATAATGGTTGGCATAAGCCAGTTGTCAGCACAAGTAAGTTTCTAACCATAACCACAGAAAACAGTACCCACCCATATAACACCAGGAAGCCAGTGAGGATGAGAATGAGGACCCTAGCATAGCATCTCCTTGCGGAGGCTAGTCAACATCACTGGACCTAATTTCTTGCAAAGATTTTTAGGAAAAGGTTCAAAGAAGCTCCTAAATTATTGGGCCAATGATCAAATAAATTAGCCAACATATGCTTTTAATGTTCCAAGATCAATGGATGCATCATCATGTATTTCCAAGCTTGTCTTCATTGTCGACTTTAATGGAATAGAAGGGGAGGTCATCTGTTTTTATGGGCAACTAACAGGCCATATCATAGAAATATCAATAGAACAAGACTACATCAGCAAATAGAAGTTCAACATTTAGAGTTGAAAGTTAGACACATAAATGCTATCTGTAACTCAAACCTCAAAAACCATCTGAGGAACAAATTCTCTAAGGTTAGATAGTGAAGAACTAATTCCACTCTCTTTCTGCACGGTTGCTTGCTTTACAGTTCATCTTTTCTATTCGCAGAAGTTTCTGAAAGGCAGTATAAGTAAGCAGCCATGGACGTCAAAGAGGACATACAGAGTTCAGAGAATAGTAATCCAGAAGAAATAAGAGCGCCACTAATGCAGCAGCATAAGAGCCTTAAAAAAGGAGGAGGAGAAGCAGATGAGGCGCAAACCAATACTAAGGAACAACTTTGGATGGTTTACCTTAGTACATTTGTAGCAGTGTGTGGATCCTACGAATTTGGGACTTGTGTAAGTACTCGATTTATTTAGTGTGTTTCCTAACACATCTGACTTTCAAGCTGATGAAATGCAAACATTGTTTTTTTGTTTGAGATTAGGTTGGCTATTCATCCCCAACCCAAGCTGCTATTTTAGAAGATCTGGGTTTATCTCTGGGTGAGGTACGTAGAATGAATCATTGTTTGTCCCTGAAGTTTCTGTAGATATTCAGATACAAAGATTAAATAAGTGTAAGCGAAAAACAAAACAGAGAACTTGATATGATAATGCGACATCAAGTACACTTTGAGGTTGATGAATGACACTTACAAACCTTACTTAGATATGAACAAGCATAAAGCATTGGCCAAACTGCCATTTGGTCATTTTATCCAACAGTTTTTTTGGTGGTGGTGATGATAGTTTACTATCACTTGAAATTGAAAAAATAAAAGAAAAGAAACTATCACTTGAAATTGTTTCAAGTGTCTCTTCCTGTAATTTAGTCTAAACTTGTATATAAAAATTAGGATTGTTGGAACCATGACATTGATGATCGAACTTTGTGACAGTTACATGTGACTGCAAGAATGAATAATACGCATAAAACGATCATGGATGGTTATAAGTCTTATATCAGGTTTGATTTGCCACCTCTGTCGTTTGTCTCTGCAGTACTCAGTGTTTGGATCAATATTGACAATTGGTGCCATGATTGGAGCAATCACGAGTGGACCCATTGCTGATTTTGTTGGACGGAAAGGGGTAAGAACAAATCTTTGTGATGTTCAAGAATGAAAAAGCACTTATGAATGCAAGTGTTTTTTGCTAGACCTCATGAATAACGATTCAATGCAGGGGATGCGAGTTGCTACAGCATTTTGTGTTATAGGGTGGATTGCCATATATTTTGCCAAGGTCTAAATAAATATTCAACGGAAATTAGCGTCTTTGTCTTCATAAATTCCAATATGAGGAGGACGGTGTTTTTTCATTTATCGTGATTTTCTGTTTTGTGTAATGAACCAACAGGGGCCGTTGCTTCTCGACTTTGGAAGACTGACAAATGGGTATGGAATGGGAGTGTTCTCTTATGTGGTATGTAAAAGATGTTTACTATCTTGTAAACATAGGGTTTACAAGCCTGCCAAAGGAACAAACCGTCTGACGAATAAGATATTGTGCTAATGATAATTAGGTTCCTGTCCTCGTAGCTGAAATCTCACCCAAAAATCTTAGAGGAGCACTGACTACCTTAAATCAGGTAGGGTTGGTCATCCTTTTCCTCAAATTATTTTAAAGTGCTGCATTTTGATACTAGACGAAATTCATATATTTTTAACATACTCAAATAATCTTATATTTGAACTTTTATAATCCTTTTTTCCCCGTATTTCTCAGGTGATGATCTGTTCCGGGGTGTCAATCTCCTTCGTTATAGGGACAGTTGTAACATGGAGAACTTTGGCACTTATTGGTAAATTTTTGAAATTTCTTTTCTTGTCAAAAGTGCCCCGTTAAATTTTTCATCATTTACGCTTCCCGGACAAACTTGATATCATAAAGCTGGTAATTCACTTTTACAATGTCACAGGTATCGTCCCATGCGGCATTGTCATATTGGGATTGTTTCTCATTCCTGAATCTCCGAGATGGCTGGTAAGAGAAATCCATAAAGTTCAGTGTGCAGAGAAAGGCCGCATATATCGGTGATATAACTGAATGATACTGCAGGCTAAAAAAGGTTATCAAAAAGAGTTCATAGATGCACTACAAAAACTCCGTGGAAAGGATGCAGACATATCTCTAGAAGCTGCGGAGATTCAAGTAATGTTTTTTATCCCTTAACTGTAGATCAGATAGTTAATATTATGGTGTCATTTTCTGTCACCAACATACATGTTTGATTAACAGGATTACATCGAAACCCTTGATCAATTACCAAAAGCAAAACTGACGGACTTGTTTCAAAAGAGATACCGGTCCTCAGTCACTGTGAGTCGTTTTTAAATTTAAATGTTTCGCAGTGACGATGACTATTTGTTGTGAAGCTGAAGTTTTCCTCTTTCCACTTTAGTTATATGGGTTACATTTTTTTAAATGATCATTCCTACCAACAGATAGGAGTTGGACTAATGGTCTTTCAGCAATTCGGAGGAATCAATGGAATCTGTTTCTATGTCAGCAGCATTTTCGAATCTGCAGGTAAGATTCAAAAGCCTAAAATGTAGAAAGATTAAGTCGATGGTTTTATTGACCGCAGTACAAAGTATGTCAAAAGTCTAACAATTGTGCGATCCATGACCGACATTTATACTGTATGACCTACCAGGATTTTCCTCCACGCTTGGAACAATTATCTACGCCATTATTCAGGTCCGCATCTTATTTTTTGCTTCACCTCAAAAAATAAGTCTTTGTTCATCTGCTTGGTCCCCTTTTTTCAGGTTGTCATTACTGCATTATGCTCGCCAGTTATTGACAGAGCTGGAAGAAAGCCCCTCTTACTGGTATTATCAATAAACCATCAGCGTCCACCTCATTTGATTCTCAAATATGCATATCTTGGACTCACATCTAACGTCAAGAAATTTTCTCATTCCTAGGTTTCTGCGACAGGGTTGGTCATAGGTTGTCTGCTAACAGGGGCTTCATTCTACCTTAAGGTAACTGACAACCGTATGAATTTGAATAAGCTATGTTTCTGGCTTTCTGCTAGCTAACAATTAGGCGGGATGCTTTTTGGGAAATCAGAGCCACAATCTGTCAGCCAACGCAGTCCCAGGTCTTGCCTTAACTGGAATACTGGTATTGCCCAAATCCATCTTCTCCGTGACCAAACATTCTGTGATATATAACGATACTGACCAACTCTATCGTTTCTGCTCCTTGTGGATTCCAGGTATACATAGGATCGTTCTCAGCCGGAATGGGAGCTGTTCCATGGGTTGTCATGTCGGAAGTAGGATCTTAACTTTTACCTTTTCTCAATGTGTACCATGATATAATTTCAACTATTCCAACTGCAGAATCCACTGATCATCATGAATTTCTATATACAGATATTCCCCATAAACATAAAAGGAACAGCAGGAAGCCTAGCAACATTGGTGAACTGGTTCGGCGCTTGGGCAGTTTCGTATACCTACAATTATCTCATCAGTTGGAGCTCTTACGGTACGTGGTTACTCAGAATATTCTCTATATCATACGGACATGAAATTACAGAGAAATTATACAGACAGACGAGCATCGGATTCACGGGAGTTTGTGTAATGTTGTGACAGGTACATTTGTGATTTACGCAGCAGTGAACGCTCTGGCTATTGTATTTGTGACCATGGTCGTGCCTGAAACTAAAGGAAAGACACTGGAGCAGATTCAGGCTGCTATCACCTCATGAGCATCTTCACAATTTCTGTTGAACCCAATTCGAATTTATTATATATTCAACTTCTTATGGCTGGCTGTTCTTTGTACGTAATGTAAAGCTTAGTGTGAAACGAGAAGGATTCACAATTTCTGTTGCACTGGATTCGAATTTATTATATATTCAACTTATTTATGAACTGTACTTGAGTTTCTAGGCATTACATCTTAAATAGCTTTAAAGATGAAACCAAAGAAACTTTAATATAAAAAAGCAAAGAAATACGTCGACAGCAGGGTTCGAACCTGCGCGGGCGTAGCCCAACAGATTTCAAGTCTGTCTCCTTAACCACTCGGACATATCGACAACTCTGTTTTCAAAATCATAAATTTTACATAATATTTTTTATTAGTCCATGGCTGCCGTACCGTATGTTTCATTGTCCAGCTCGGTTTCGCCGACGGACGAAGTTGAGTTTGATGGCCATGAACGGATTGCTTCCGGCATCTTTCCGGACTCTGCCATCCGCCATACCCTCACTTTACCTGAGCAGCAGACATCATGCAAGAATTCAAGTGAACTCGAGCGACGACGGTGCTCAGCTACCCACCACCGAAGACTTGATTTCCAATGAAGAAAATCCAAACCCCTCTTCTTCCTCCATTCGTTCACCTCCGGTTAACGAAATAGATCTCAAAAAGGTTGATTTTTTTTCCATCGCTTTTGCATCTGAGTCAGTCCTGAAACCCTAGTCGATGCCCGATGCGTTGTTGATGGAAACAGGTAGTTCAGAAGACGGCAGCCACGTTTGCGCCACGGGCCTCAACGGCTACCAAGAACCCAGCTGTGCCGGGGTCGACTCTGTACACTGTGTTTGAACTCCAAGGCTATGCAACAATGCTACTTGGTGGAGCTTTATCCTTCAATCTTATATTTCCCTCCAATGAGCCTGATTTATGGAGGTTGATGGGGATGTGGTCTATTTGGATGTTCGGTAAGTACCACTTCACAACTTTATTCATCCATGCCTTGGCGTTATTTTGGTTAAGTCGCATATAGAGTTCTTCTTGCCCCTACACAAATATATTGATAGCTTGTGCAGAAATCATCCCAGTTATATGTCGGTAAGGAAGCGAGGATATTGTATGAATTTTATCATCTTGTTCGGTATTTGAACCATTTGTCTTGTCGCCCGTGTCCTAGCTTTGTTGGTTTGCCATGTAGTTCAGTGAGTATGTGTTGGCAATCCAAAAAAAAAAGTGTACCTTTTTTAGGTTGAATGATGCGTTTTAACTCTCAACTTGTATGTTGACGGAAGCCCGGAGGTATAGGCAGGACCTTACAGTTCCATTGTAATTACATGGTGTCTGCATTTGTGCGAGCAAGAGTTTTAAGAAGAGCAGGAAACCTGACATTTTATAAACTGTTTGGTTCTTTTTCAGCTATTCCTTCGCTTAGGGCACGGGATTGCTCGAAGAATGAGAAAGTGGCTCTCAACTACCTTTTTCTTTTAGTACCATTACTCAATGTTGCTATTCCTTTCTTTGTAAAGTCCTTTGCAGTCGTGTGGTCTGCAGATACTGCAGCTTTCTTCGCAATGTATGTGTGGAAGGTAAAGACTCATCTATCGATTATTTCACTGAATTTTTGTTGATCCTGTCCTTCAATTGTAATTCACATTTGTTGATAAATGATTCACAGATGGAATGGCTAAAGAGAACTGAATAGGCATCATTGAAGTCTTCCGTTTGAGTTTGTTGCAGCTGCTGTTGTACGCAGAAATTATGCCTGTGGGTAACCTCAGTTGCGTAACCTCAGTTTTAAGATTTCAGAGATGTCGGGATTTAACAGTGATCACTGTGCATATGATCATAGAAAGCTTGTCCAAAATACAGGCCATTGTATCATGGTTTGTATACCAATTGTGAAGATTTATAACATTTCAGAAATTCAAAAGTTGAAATTCATTCGGTATTCTTTAGTTCTCTGCAACTTCATAATTTCAGCAATGCCAGCTTCAGATGAAGCTGACCATTTACATCATTTTCTTTGCAAAAAAGTGAACAGAAGTTGCAGAAATTCAGCTCCAAGTTAGCTATGAATCATCCCAACTCTTACAAGAAGCAATAAACAGTAACAACTCTACATCATTTCCTTTTAGTCATCACGCTTCTGCGTTCAGCCTCTCCCTCGGCAACTAGAACGCAAAACTCTGATGCAAGCATCTCATGTATATTGATTTTTAGCGAGGTGCTCAAGTTGACAATCTCGGTAAGCAATTCCACAGTGATGCTGAATCCTAAGGTCGATAACACCCTAGCAGCATTTGCCATCCGACAGATGTTCTGCCTTATCTCTAATGGAGTGTAAGTTCGTTCTTGCTCTTCAAGACTCAAGGTATGTCTATTGAATTTGGTTGTCGCCTGCTCCTGTTCTGATTTAGTTGCTTGATTTTCTTCTGTGAGGTCTTTGGTAGTGACGTGTTCACCAACCCATATGAATCCATTGCAGCCAAGAATCAAGTCAATTCCGTATTGATCCAGGTGATGGAAATGCTGTTTACGTCTTTTCACAAGATAAGGAGGGACAGTGAGCATTTGACCTCTTTCAAGCTGCAAAAAAAGTGACCTTCAGAAAACCATATCAAGTAATCATTGGCGACTAGCTAAAGCATGCTAGATGGAACCTGAAATTTTACGACATGCCGTAGACCTCCATACGAGATTTCAAATAAAAGCCAAGCCAAATTAGAGAAAAGTACAGTTTTCGGGACAAACAATGAACTGAGACAAAACAAGGGATAAAGCAAACAACTAGGGTGATTTCACTTGTCAGTGCCGAAATCAAAAAGCAAGTTCATATCACCTTACTTGCACAATACAGCCAAACCATTCTTATCATGCGTCGAACAGTCAAATAACTACTTGACTTACACTTAAATCAACAACAAAAATACCTTCCCATACTTCTGGCTTCTTGCTTGAAGGTGTAAACTGCCGTCATGCTGAAAGCCCCGGACCTCAGCCTGCCCATAAAAATGAGAATTTTAATTTTTCATGTACATGATGATTGAGGCCAAAAGCATTATAGACTGTCAATCAGTTACGAGCTTTCGCCATACCCAAAAAAAAAAACCATGAATAAGTGCATCCAATGAAATTAATTATTCTTCAATATAAATAGTTGACGAACTAGATCTTCATAAAATATGTTAAAACATCATTATTGACAGCAATGTTTAAAAAAAACCCAAATAGAGGCGAAGTAACTCCGAGGTATACATGAGGGATTCAAACAATATAAATGTAATAACAAAACTAACTGAGGCATTGATGGGAAAACTTACACAAATAACATCATTTTCTTCAAAAATACTGCGCATGTTTAGTTCATCAACTGCTGTTCGCCTTCTCTAAAAAGAAAAAAGAAAGTGAAGTTAAAACATACATTACAAAATCATCAAGAAGAGTAATGAAGAAAAACTAGCTTCGTGGAATAAGTATAAACATTTACAAATATATATAGTCAACATAACAATGCAAGAGTGAGAACTTGTGGTGATCCATGGCTTAATTTTACAAGTGATCTCAATGCTTCAAAAACAAATGCCCCCCTCCCCCACACAAAAAAAAAAAAAAAGATTTTCTGTGTCATTCCTAAGATGACAATTATTCAACATCTGAAGGTAAAACATCATTAACACAAAAATGAGAAAAAATATAGGATTCAGATTAAGCATTCAAAATCATTCTTTTTCCATCGTTGTGAGTTTTAGGATTATGTAACTTGAATGCATGTGACAAGTAACTCAAACTAAACCACCAATTGCACAATAAAGTTACCGGAAGAGACCGACTATCACTATACTTCCGGTCTATATGGAGATAACTAAGAACTATAATGCCTGCGCTTGGCACAAAGATTTTTTCTTCTTACCTGAATACCATCAGGCAAGTTCATAGAAGAAAGCATTAGAACAGCATCTTGAGTGAAATTTATCTCCAATCTCCAACGCTTTGGAGCCACCTGAAAGAAAAAAAAAATCAGTATTCAGTTGGCACAATCTTATAATGTCATCCAAAACCTGAGATGATACTGAGGGTTATTTCTGCTGCTGTTAACTTTTCATACTAAATACTGTACAATTTCGGCTCCGATTACTTTAAGAAAAATAAAGAACAGATACTCGGGCATGACCAGAAAAAAAATGTACCTCGATGATACGACCAACAATAATATCCCCGGTCTCTGGTTTATACCTGAAAGAATGTTATAGCTACTTTATTATACTAAGAAAACAACCTTTGATGATCTACCAATTCCTTACAAGCTGTACGCGGAGAGATATGATTTAGTAAAAGGAATGATTACCTGGCACGCAAAGATCGAACATATACCAGCTTGTTCACACGCTCAACTACCCCACATACAGTAGCAACCACCGAACCGTCTATCTCGGAGGTCCCATGCCCCCTTCATCAAATCAAACAAAATGGCAAACGATATGAGCAAGTTTATACAAACAATTTACCCCTAAATCGAAATCAAGATGCTATTTTAGTTAGGGTTCACAAAATTGCATTCAAATTCTTGAGTAAACCAGAATCCCGCAACCTTAAGTCCTTAATTTCAGATAGATGAAACACAAGGAAACACAAAGTTACTGACTTGAGAACGCCGTCTTCGTAGTTGACAGGGATGGTATCGGCGACAGTGACGGAGGCATTGGAATTCGCTTTGGAGGAGAAAGACTCGAGCTTTTCTAGAGCTCTCTCTAACCTCAGCTTCTGAGTTTGATTCAGTGAAAGCTGCAATCCTCTCATGGCGACTCTGCGGAGAGCTGCAAGATGTAAAACCCTAATTAAACCTTAACCTTTTGTCGCCGGTCTTCGAGTGGGTCCGCTCGCGATTACATTCTCTACCATTTAAATTTTTCATTAAATAAAATATAATTAAATTAAATCTTACAAATATTTAGTCTTATTTCAGAATCGTTATATAATGAATTGAATATTAGACTATCCAAACTCAATTTATTTAAATTAGTGTCATGCGCCGCCTTTGAAATTAACATATGCTTGATCGCTAATCATCTCTAATAAAGCAAAGATTCACAGTGCAGCTAAAATTTGTGATTAGTCAATTTATTGATGCTCTCTTATTAAAGTGCTTCTGCAGCACCAGAAAACATCTTTAATTATTCCCCATTAATCAGTAGATCAAATTTGGCATCAATTTTCACTATCATATATTATCTAGCCATTTCAGTCTCGAAAAACGGCACCGTTTTACATATGAAAAAAGTCAAGATAATTACATTATTATTGGTTTTCAAATCCATATCAAAAACCACAATCAGCACGATAGAGCTAGATATGTTCCTCAACGGAACTGATCATCAATCTGGTTTTTTCCGGGCTCCGACGGCAGATGCGGTTCTCATTTTCACCTTGGCACGATCGATGTAAGCGCTCATATTTTTATTGATACTCTCCAACCTCGAAACACCTTTCCCGCCGCTGTCTGATCCGCCCGCCACTGTCATGCTCCTCCTCATCTTCATCTTAGCGCGTTTTATGTAATCCGAGAACTGACCGTTACTACCTGGTTCAATTTTCTTTCCCCCATCCTCAACCTGGTCCAATCCACCGGTTCGAACCGGTTGGTTGGTTCTGATTTTGGAGAATAAGGAGTGATCAAACTCGATTGGGACAGGTTTGGTGGGCGCGTTGGGATGTTCTGGGGAATTCGGGTAATTGAGCGGCGGAGGAGACGGTGGAGATTGTTCGAGCGGGTTGCTGAATTTGATGGCCTTTTTGAATCCACCGTAGACGCTACATTGTGGCTTGACGCTGCTCTGGCTTTTCCCCATAGCTGTTTGAGCTATGCTTGTTGTTGGTCTGAAAATGATTGAAACGCAAGCTCGAATTTATAGGGAAATGTGAGATTGAACCAGCCGGTCGGATCGGTTCGATTTGTGATTTAAGATTCCGACAATGTGAGCCAGTTGCTTCTTCATTTAATTGGGAATCATATTCTCACACTTTTGATTCAATAAGTAGAGAATAAGATTCCTTTTCTTACGCAATCACCAGTTGAGGGAGTGGGTTTCAAAACTACACCGTTTGGGAGAGAGAAAAGTGGATGGACCGGACCATAAAAGGAAAGTGTTTAAAATGGTTTGAAAGTTGTGGGACGTTACTATTTTAAGTAAATGAGGTGTTTTGTGGGCTGGCCACAAAGCACGATTGTTTATTTAATATTTTGCAGGTTATTGATTGTGAATGGTTTGGAGTTGAAATGGGAGGATCTGGATCGATACCGCAGAAATCCATTCATGACTTCACGGTGAAGGTAAGGCACATTTATTTCCGATTATGTTGACAGAGAATGAAGTTTGAGGAATGCAGGACATCCGGGGCAGAGATGTAGACCTCAGCATTTACAAGGGGAAGATTTTGATTGTGGTTAATGTTGCTTCCAAATGGTACTCAATCATCATACATTTCTAGCTATAGCTCTGCCTCAGCTACATGACCTTGGACGTTTTTGTTGTATCAGCGGACACACGGAACTGAATTACACTCAGCTGACGGAGCTGTACGCCAAGTATAAAGCTCACGGTATGAGTATCTCATTATCTATTAATCTGGGTGTTTGTGAAAAAGATTGTTGATGATTTGCAGGGCTTGAGATTTTGGCATTTCCATGCAATCAGTTCTGGAACCAGGAGCCGCTGTCAGGGGAGGAGGTTGAGCAGTTTGCCTGCACCAGATTTCAGGTTCAGTTTCGGGTCTTTCAGAAGGTAGTAATAATTACTCACGAGGTTCCATCTATGTTTTTTTTCTTCCTTAAAACAGGAGTATGATGATGATGATTTTATGCAGGTGAGGGTTAATGGACCTGATACAGCGCCAGTGTATAGGTTTCTCAAAGCTAGCAAGAGTGGATTTTGGGGACAGAAGATTCAATGGAACTTCACCAAGTTCTTGGTGGATGGGGACGGCCGTGTCATCAGGCGATACGGCTTGAGGACCTACCCATTGACATTTGAGGTTTGTAGCTTCTTCTCATGTTAAATAAATCCTGTGTGTTTGTCAAGTGTCAAGCAGCACAAATGTCTCTAATGTGCAGGGAGATGTCAAGAAAGCATTAGGATTGGAATGAGTGGCACATTGCCTATCGCACGGCCCTAGAGATAGTAGTAACGTACTCTTCTCTATTCTTGTACCGTGCAAGCTTAATAAACAAGTCTACTTGCATATGTAACAAACCCTTTTAGTAAGAAAATTTGATTCAAGGAATGAAATGTCAAGGGTAATCTTGGCGGACAGGTGTATAACTTACAAGGCTAATAATGTAATATTGACTTTCAAAAAGTATTGTAGCTAAATGTTGAGAGTTTGAAATCAAAAGAACCAAAGCAGACTAGATTGGCTACTGGAATAATTATTAACCAGGAGAACTGAAACTAGGCCAAGTATTCCCAACCATCATCCTCCTCCAGCCCTGAAAGTGACTTGAACGGGCTCGCGGGTTCAGATGGGGATTCTGGATCAGACATGACCAGAGACGAGATGCTCTTTTTCGATGAGCTGGAAGAGGCTAGGATGCAGGTTGTCTGATCGGATGAAACAGATTCGCTGAGTGGGACGCGTGCGTCAAGCTTACACTTGAGAGATTTTACATCCTGGCATATCACGCTTATTTCTCCTCTGCATCAAAATAGAAGGAAAATGGTTATTGTCCGTAATTTTGGAACAAGGTATATTACGGGCCTCAGTTACTACTACTTCCAAATCACGTATATTTATCGTTAAACATAAGAGACTTACTGCAATGTATCAACGGTGTGGCCTCGGTTAACTAGGAACTCCCGCAACTGCAATGAAACAGAATATAATGATGATCGTATCAATAGGTTTGTTTGGCGGTGATTACTATCTGCAAAAATTACATGATACTACACATTGAAATTACTACCTTTGAATTCTCCTCTGCCTCAAGCTGCAGGAACTTTGCTTCTTGAACAATCTTGTTCATGATGGCTTCTTGTTCATTGAAGTACTTTTCAGCAGAATTTTCCTTATCTAGTTTATCCTTCTCAGCTTTCCTGATTTCCTCATCTGCCACACTAAGCCTCATCTCAAGAGAACAACGCATCTGCATAAGGCAAGACTCTAGCAATATGACTCCGTGATAATTTATAACAAAATGCGCCAAGCAGAAGCCAGTTGTACATAATATCTACCAAAATCCATAAAGTGCAAATTACCTCATCGAGAATGCATAAAGCTTCATCTCTTTCCTCGGTCAAGGTGGCCAAACGTGATTGGAGTTCCTTTGCTTCAGTTGCAAGAATAGACCTTTCACCATATACTTCTCCTGCATGCTGCAGTGAACAATAGGTAGATGTAGGACCACATCAAAGCTACAATAAAAAAAATGTAAAAGAGGATGAAGACTGACTAAATTATTACCATGTCATTAACCTCTTTTTTCTTTTGCAACATTGTTTTGAGTTCTTCAGCTCGGGAGAGAATTTCTAAACCTCCTTCAGAAGCCTCCTTTTTAGCTTTTTCAGCAGCTTTCTCCCTCACCTCTACTTCCCTCATGTTATTCATGACTGCCTCCATTGAGGAAAACAAAGTTTTCTGGATATAAAGATGAGAGAAAAAAAAGTACATTGAAAAACTGTAAGCGCTGAACATTGTCAAGGGTGATAGACACAATCAAAGTCATCAAACACAGTTCTAAAAGAAAACTCTTCACTTGACAGATCGGCCTACACTAGATGGGAATTTGCCAAAGAAAGTTTCAAGCTGATATTTCTTTTATCAGTACAAGCCAACATGAGACAGAAAAAAGAGTACCTTGTTAGTTTTAGCTTCCTCGATACTTAAATCCAGGAGTTCAATCTTTTTTGATTGGCTAGGTAGAAAAGCTACACCATTAGCAGGTACGCTGGAATCAAAACAATCTGTAACAGAATAGTACTGCTGCAATTCAGAATCGGAAACACCAATTAACTCTGCCTGCTCATCCTCAGAGACAGCAATACAAGAGTCAGCTTCTGGCTCACAATCACAGTCTAGTGCCTCCACTGAGCCTATTCCTTTACTGGAGACCTGGTTTGCATCTGATTCCTCAAATACATGCAGTATCAAGGCTGGAATGTCATTTGTTTCGGTGAGTGGAACCAGTTCTTTAGCCATGAGTGAGGAATAAGAATAACCATCCCCTCCATATGAGTCACCTGATATGCATTTTCCTTCTAAATCTTCATGTATCGATGTGGCATCACTAATTTGTTCCGGCACGACATTGAGATGGTTTGCCAAACCTTTGCAAAAAGAGATCAGTTCGTCTGTATTATTTATCTTGGAGACGCCATCTATATATTTTTTAGCACTGAGTTCCCACATAGGAGTGGCCAAAATACCAGCATGGTTTGATACCAGTACATCATTACATGAAGGGATCACATATGCTTCTTCAGTTAAATTCTGCTCTCCAGTCACTGATACCATTTACGAAAGTGAATCACTAACATGAATAAATGCATAGACAAACAGATTTTTTTTGTGTTCATAAAAATAGAGCAGCAAAAAGTAAAAGGCAGATGTATCTGCAGACTGCAGGTATCACATATCACAACAACATGGTTTAGTCTAGCATATATCAAAAGACATGAAACAGGCATTCAGAGGAGTCACCTTCAGCCCTAGACATAGGTTGAGAAGCCAGGTCCTTCTGACCCAAATTACCAAAGTTGGTTATTTCAGAGATAAATGGCAAAACCTCATCCACTACGACACGGTAAGCTGCATCAAAGTCATTACGGTTTTCAAAAGCCACAGCCTTTAGAATACATGGATTGACCTGTGGAAGTGGGAAACTGAATCAGCGAGTCATTTGCTTCCTGGACAGTTCAAAAAACGATTGTACTACATTTATACAACATACGCAATGTCAACCCTTGATAAACAACCTTGCTGACTGCTGATATATTTGAAAAAGTTTTTAATGTGAAAATTAGTCGAAGCTTAGCCCCTTTTTATAGCATACAAATCTAAAGTTAAGCTTAGCTCGGATCAGTTCAACTCGATATAAGCCAAAAAGAACACACCCTGCACGTACTTACATCTCCTTAAGAGAGAGAACAACCCAAAGAAATATAACGTCTTCAATAAGAAAATAGATAAAAAAACAAATGGATTTTACGAGTTACACAAACCATTTCAAACCTACTATACCCGTCGAACTTTAAATTTAATAAATTGTATACAAAATAAACCATGATGACTAACTATAATAAAATTGTTTGACCATCTGTTCAATTGGAAGTACGATAATGTAAATCAAGGATACATTATTGTAGATTACTTCAACAAGGTTACAACTGTTCCAATACTTACTCTACTAGTACCTAACAAGGAAAATGTCAAAAAGAAGATCACTTAATACCAAAAATTTCAAAGAGTAACATGTTTATACTTCCAATACTTTTCAACCGGTGCTGGTTGAAACAATTCAAGCAATTTTTTCCCATGCTCGCTACGTCCATATGAATTTAGAAATATTACCACCTTGAAAAGAAAGATTAACAAAGATGACTTTGCAGACACAGGATTACGGGAGTAGCCGTTAGAAAAGCCATCATCACTTACCTTACAAAGCTACTTATAACAATTCAGACTACAGATAAATAAGTAGACGAGGCATATATCTTTGGCCTACGCTAAAAGCTTAACCAGCACGGGTAGCATATTTCAAAGAGCAAATCAAACCTGGGGGAAAGCGTCCCGCAGTTCCATATACAAGATATCAACCTTTATATTACTGGCCATGTTATCTGCACCAAAGAAAAAAAAATCATCAGTCATCCATCTGACACTAAGTTGAAAAAGGATTTGTATCAGCATCATCCTGGAAAAGGAAAGACTCTATTTTACAAAACTGATGCGGATGTATTTATCACTGACGATACATATCTTCTACTAAAATCATAATTCAGAAACCACAGCAAATTGAAACGCAAAATTGAAGAAGTTTTTGAATCAACATCAATTGATAGACAATCCAAGCCCTAGCGAAATTCACCAGTTTTCCCAAAAACAAAAGACTATTATCAGCCTTAACACAGCTCCTCAATCGCGGTCGCCTCCATATGACATCACCCAGTACCGTAACCTTTTGACGTTCTCCAAGGAATGCAGCGAGTAAATCAATGAACCACAAGCCCGATCACGATAAAAAGAGAAAGCCGACAACTTGGCTCTCCATTAATTGTGATAAAACAAACCCTAATTCCAAATATCAAAATACATAAAACGATCATGCAATCAGCGTCGATTCGTAGAAATAAAATCCGCTACCGACATCAATGAAGTTTGGAAGTAATGTGATTTGTAGAGAAATAATAGCGCAATAAGTGTGTAAACGCACAATAGAGTCTCTTTCTCTCACCTGTGGAATTCCTCAACTGCAAAAAGTCGACCTAGGTTTTGTGATGATGAGATTGAGAGAGTGGCGACTTTCTAAGGGAAGTCGAACGGCCGTAATAAGAAGCCGAGAAAAGGAAGCATTGTTGGCTAAGGAAACGGGTTATTTCGTAATTAAAGCGATCTCTAGGGCTTTTTTCATTCTACGTTGACTGCGACTAATCAGGATTCTGGTGCTCTTTTCCAGGCTCTTGAAGATTGGTCTTGGCAAGCTTATATTTCCAATTTTAAATATTTTGTAAAATCTGATTCAATTACACTAATAACTTTATTTATACTATTTAGCAGATAATATCTAATCATGATTTGGCTATAACTGTTTTGGATTTACTGTGCATGTGATAATTATAATTTCTATGAACATAGAAATTCAAAACTATAATTTTAATTTTGAAAGTCTTGCAAAACCACATTGAAACAACACCACATTTTTAGCCACAAAAACACTCCCACATTAACAACGAGGATGTTCAACAATGAGCCCGACCAGTTGCTTTGTTCAACTCCACTAGATTACTACATGGCCACTTTCCTACTCGGTAGATCATCAGCCTCACATCATGAGTATCAAGAATTTTGGTCACAGGGAAACAACATCGGCCTTCCGAGGAGTCTGCTTGTTTTGGCTTCCCTGATTATTTGCGTTAACAGAGGGTACAAAGGTGAGTTACTGGAATGTTGCCTGCCCATTTGAGAGCTGAATGCTGAGGAACAATCTAAAGAAGAATTAGTGACTGACCGCAGGTTTTTGAGCTATCAATCTCCTGTTTGAAGGGGCACGAGCCACATTTGATGCAGCGGCAGCAGCAGCCACGCGTATCCTAAGAAAAAAAAAAGGATCAACCAACTTTGGTTGAGTAGATCCTCCACTCATGAATACTAGAATAATAAAGTGCAGTCTTACCTCTTATGCACGTCAACATAAACATCAGTCTCATCTACAATCTCTTCCTGCATTCATTTACATAGTATCAGAGGTTGAAATGAACTTCTGTTCCACAGCCCATAATTCAGTTGTGTATTTCCACCATACATGAATTGTGATGCTTAAGGGGGTTATTTCTCTTGACTTGGATTTTACTAGATTTAGGAGCAAATATCCATTAGACGTGCCTAATTGGAATATGAAAATTAAGAAATAGAGCGTACTTGAAGAAGTTCTTCGAAAACATCTTCCAGGGTAATGATTCCGATGACCTCACCGTCTTCAATGTCCTCGTACGAGGGGATCACAGGTTCACCATTGACTTGAAAATGAGCCTTCTTATTTGTATTTACAGGCTTCGCACCTTTCTCAATATCTACAGCTGTCTCAAATTTGTCTTCTTGCTCCTCTAGCAATGGGGTGGTTAAGTGAGAGTCCCCTTTGGCTTCCTTGTGTTCCACAGCTTTCTCTCCTTCAACTGATGGTTGAAAATTCCATTTACCCTTGATTCTCACTACTGCAGCCATATGACTGCTTCCCTTTTGGAACTCATTTAAAATATCATACAAAGGCATATCTGCTGGAACCCTGTAATAAATGCATGGAATTTTAAAGAAAGACACATACTCAAATACTTCTGTAAAATACGGATGTCAACAAAACAAAACAAAAAAAGTTCACCTTGGAATTCGGCGAATGGAAACAGCACTAACTGGTGTCTCCGTTTCAGCACGCACGGTCAGCAAACTTTTCACCTGCATGTTTTTAGAGATTAGATACTCAAACTCATGCCACCATAACAAATGCTGGTAAGAACGTATACCAAAGACATTGAAGTTGCGACCCACCAATAATAATCCAATGATATTTTTAGGGCTACCAGAATACACAGGAACACGACTGTGACCCCGCGCCAGGATCTTTCCAATAGCTTCCCTGCATTAATTTAAAAGAGACTGGTTGACTTTTTGTTATGGTGGTCGAGTGTCAACTTTTATGCTGCACTGAATAAGCTGAAACTATATGAATAAACTCCTCTCTGATCATCCCAAATGCAATTACCCATGTAAGCTCAAGGCTCGACCGTACAAAGTTCCCATTAGATAAGACTTACCAGTCCAATTTAGAATTGACATCCAAGGAAAATGTTGACTCAATGGGGGTCATAGCTTCTTCAGCAGTCTGCAATATCAAATAAATTCAAGTACCCTGTTAAATCAACTACAAGTTATTTGGAAACAGTACTATATTCCAACTGTGTGTAGTTCGCACTCTGCCAGGAGTAAACTGCCATGGAGAGAAATACAGGAACTTCAAAAAGCTTTTAATAATTTAGTATCAAAAATGAATTAGATCCTTTAAAGAATATACTAATAAAAGGATAATGACATGAACATGTAGGTAATATGACCCTTTCAGACTGCAAGCTCCACACATGGAATCTTGTATCACAAGTCAGCATGAAATTGTTAAGGGTATTATGGCATCATCCATGTATTTCTTCGTAAAAGAAGTACACCAGTGACTAATTTACTTTAAATTTTATTTATACTTATCCAATAGACCCTAGTTTAACTTTATCAGAAGTCCAGCAGAAATTGGCAACTTTGAAGTGACTATTACTTTGTAACAACATACCTTTTCAGTTAAGTCTAGAGCCCCACTTATTATTGTTGTTTCGTCATGTGTGAGTTCGCCTCCTTTACCAGCCTAGATAGAAAACAAACCAGGAGATCGTAGAATGAAACTATCAGTTGTATTTGACAAGCTAGTTAAAGCTTGGAAAATTTAAGTAACTTATGAAACAGATATCTATTGAGAGAAGTTACCGCCTGACTATGAATAGAGACAAGTGCTTTCAACTGAGCCCTTCTAAATAATGCATCATGATGTCCAAGTACTGCATCAAGAATCTAAAACATTGTTTTGAGTCAGATACGAAATAAAGAAGTTTATATGTTAGTTACCATTCGACAAATGAGTCAATTCAAATCCAAAACAACAACTCAAAAAAGTAATTTGCCTAGAACCTGTTATAGGCGTCTCCGTTGCTAAAATTACCTTTCCAATAGGAAATGCAATGGGATAGCAGATTATCATTAGTATACGAACAAGCCACACAAAGTTTGCACCGACCGAGAGCCCGTACCTTGAGCAGATAGCTTGTGGAATAACCTAATAATGAAAAAAACAGAGGCAGGAAATCAGCACTTGAAAAGTACTTCAGCTTTGAAAAATTCTGAAATTGGAGGGAGCTAACAATGTACCTCACCAAATGCAAGAACAAAAGTAACAGATAACAGGATAGCGACAAATGGGTGGAAAATCTTATCAAGGTATATAGGAAGGGCCTGCATGAGCAACATACACGAAGGTAAATCAGCTCAACACAACTCACCAGATCATGAAACAGTCTCCTAAAGGCATATAGTTTAGTGAAACTTGTAACTAAACAAACTAAATGAAACATATCCTACACACTGCTTAAAATTCAAAATTTTAAACCACGAATGAGATACAAACCTCCATGGCGACAGCATTACACAGCAGCAGAGTGACAAGAAGCTGGTGTTGTTTCTGTACAACAGGTAGGATTACAGCTGAATACAACAAACCAAAACTGAATTTCAGTCACTTCCTAACAATAACATCGTATAATTTCACTCAGCTTTATTAGTCTGATTACAATGGTTTACGTCAGTTTTCCTATCTTTGAGCATGAAACTTATCAGATTATCGCCTAAAAACTGCACTCATCCATTGCCAAGTTGAAAAAGTTGAAATTGAAGCAACAACCAAAACCTCTTACACACATGTTCATGTTACAAGTTAAGTACTTCATATCAATAGTAGAAATCAGCTCAACTCGGCCAACCAACAATCCCAAACCAATTCAAACCATCATACAAAATCTATTGACTGAATTACGGTACGACCACATAACCTAATCTGATCATTCAAAAATCCAGCTACAAGAAAATAACTAGAGATTAAAAAAAAAAATTGAAACCAGCTTGTTTCTTCTCGGCGTCAGTTCCACTCCGCTGCAAAATCTCGAGCTCAACAAGGCCAAGCGACATCAAGCCAAGGGTCAAGCCAGACATGATTCCAGCAAAGAGGACGAGGAAGCACGAAATTCCAGCGTAGGCGAACCACCAGAACGACGCGAATTGGATGTCATGGGCCTCGAAGACTACGTCATGCGTCGCGGCAGAAGCGAACGTCTTAATGGCGGATGCTAGGGCTAGGACATTGAGGATCATCGTCACGGTAGATTTCCGAAGATGCGACTGATTGGGTATCGAATCGAACGAGGCAGTAGCTGAAGCGTCTGCAGAGATGCGTAATGACGATACGACAAAAATGTCAATTGAGCACCTCTGCGTCACTTCATTTAATTATTTCTAATCTGTAACTAAATAGTTAATTATAAAAGGTTGCGACCAAATCACAAATATTTCCCATCTCTCAGTTTTTTACTTAATTTAATTTCCAATCTTAACATGCACTCCTGTAGCGTTCATTTCTTCCTAGATGCGTCCTCCGACTCCCTCGTCCGGAGTCGAAGATTCTTACTAGTCCGATTATAGTATTTCATGGAAGTGTCTAACCGATCTGAAAGCGATTTAAGTCATTTTCATGCGTGCCTTAAAGCATGTATATATATGTGGGATGTTGGCATGGAAAGGGGTATATTTGATTTTTTTTTTTAAAAGGACGCGAAATATTGGTTCATTTTAAATCAAGTATTGAACATTTTTTGTTTCAATAAAGTATCGAACTATATTAAAAAAGGAAAAAATACATCGTCAACTACCACCTTATTTTAAATCAAGTAAAGAAATATCAAAATCTTTAATATAAATACTGAATTACAGTAATAATTAACATGTAACTAAGTTTTGTCTTTTAATAATGGTACCGAGATTGAATTGTTTTTGATAGTTTGGTATAAAATGGATGTTGTTTATGTAGTTTGATACTTATATATTGAAAAATTATTTAGTTAGTTACCTGAATTAAAAAATTTGATGGCGACCTGATGAACTACAAGACTTTTCCTAAAGTTTGCCCGAAGTATTTTAAAATAATACAAAGTCAAATAAATAAATTGTTAGGGATTTCTTAATCAGCATGAACTTCGTTCAATAATCTCATAATTTAAATGCATGCATGCATCACAACAAAGTCTCGCGAAACGCATCCTCATCATCTCCACCTGCTTTCTCAGTCCAAAACTGACCCCACCATCAAGAAAGTTTCAGAAAAATGGCAAGAAGACCTCTCCCCCCAAACCTAGCCTGCCACATTTGCAGAATCTGCGATTTCCCATGCTTTGAAGATTGTCTCTTCCGGCCGAGCCCCGGAAACCCGATTTACTACTACCCGGACGGGCGTCGACAAAGCGTTGCAGAGATTTTCGACAATACATTGTACCAGGTGGACTTGCGCGAGGCTCAGCTTGAACAAGAGCGCGTCAACCGTACAATGCAAGTCGTCCCCGTTCCAGAAGATTCTGAAAGCGTAAACATGCTTGCTGCGGCGGCTGTGGAAGACGACATTGGGGAGGAAATTCATTCGGCTGCGCCTATGGATAACCCTAATGCAACTTCAGATGTCAATCTTGTTCCGATTTATACGGCGGAGAATGCTGCAGCGGGAGGTTCAAATTCCAATCTTGGCCCCAGTGACAATCCTACAGCAATGGCGGCACAGAGTGGTGATGCTGTTGCTGAGCGTGTTGCTTCATCTCCGACTATTGCACAAAATCAGGAGAACGCCGGTGGAGCTCGGAGTAAGGACGCTGGAGGTCAACAATGATGGTCGACAGTTCATACTTTTCTGGGTCTTCTTTTTTCCAAGTGACATGTTCAGATCAGCTGGTATAGATTGGCACCTAGCCATTGAAATACAGATGAGCACAACAACAGAGCACAGTAGAATCAAGGTATTATCGAGCCTCAATTCTTTCATGATCTTGTCCAAGTTGAATGGAGGTTTTCTGATTCACTTGCTCTTTCTCATGGGTCTGAAATTGGATCAACACAGGTCCATGAACTCAGCCAATCTGAAACTTTACCTAAATGAATTGTTAATTGTTTGGCGCTTAAAGTTCATATCTTGCGTGGTGAGGTTTGTTCATTGATTGTGGGTGTTCTTTGAGGTGGGTTGTGTGGATTTCTTGGATTAGGGTTTGCTTTTATCATCCGGTCAAACCTATACAAAATGACATTTGATGAAGGACATTTCCTTGATATAAAGATCTTTTCTTCTTTCCATCTACACGGCCGCATCATTCAGATCTAGGCGTTGCTCTTCCCTGCTCTCTGTAGGTTCAGTGAGTCTCCCTTCAGTATTAATTCAAATTTGATTTAGGGTTTAGATTATTATTGATTTAAGGGTTTGCATTTGAAATTGGTGTTCACATTTGTGAAATTGATTTAGGGTTGGTAATTTGATTGATTTAGGGTTGTAACTGAAATTTGTGTACATTGGTTGAATTTGATACTTATATTTTTGATTTAGGGTTTACTATTGCAATTTAGGACATAATGATGTCCATATTGTTGAATTTGTATTAATGTCCATATTATGATCTGAAAACCATCCGCAGTCAACTATTCAAGTAAGCATAGTTTTATATTGATCCATTAGGGCGTCCTCTGGTGACAAAAAGTTTGATTCGATCAGAGGCTCTACTGCAGGTTTGAGATAGAATAGGAAAAAAAAGTATAGTTTTATATTGGTTTAATGGCAGATAATATATTTCTTTATCTGGAACTGAGGTAAAACTGTATATCTTAATATTGTTCTTTTTGGAAGGGTAGTATTTATTGAGGTGGTGTACATACGCTATTTGGGAATCAGATCCATTAAATACAGTTAAACCACATTGATCCAATTTTGTTTTATATTCGTATTTATTAAAATAATACAATTTTTAAATTTAAACTTTTTCTTCATATAACACTAAAACTACGTCGTTTTAACATCAAAACTACATTTTAATATTGATGTATTTGACTTGGTTGCACCGGATTAAATCCGCGTGCTCCGCTGCGATCCAAGCAATTTTGGCTGGATGGAAAACATTATTGGGTTGGGGAAAAAAAAATTGTTGAATGGGGCGAAAACGACCTTCACTACTACATAAAATACTTTAGACGAGTTCAAATATAAAATGACACGTCTTATGAAAGACAAACATCTATAATCTAACTATGTTTTTACGCGTCCATGTTATTTGTAAAAAGCATTGTCTATTTATTCATAGTTCAAAAAATTGCGGCTCAGCCATTATGTGTTTCTCTGCATCTTTGAATAGGTAGAGTTAGGGTTCCTTAAAAAATTTAGAGCCTCAGTGCTTCTGGTATGGATGTCTATCACCTGTGAAATTCATCTATCTTTTGTTTTGTATACTTTTCTTTCCTAATGTTTTATACCTTGGCTGAAAGCTAAGCACATGCCAAAAGGGTATGCCTGCCTGAGCACATGGAAACCAATCTCTCTACGTTCTGAAAATTGCACCTTCAAAAGTGATCATACATTCTAGGGTTTTGAAAGAACGCGGCTCCTCGCATAATTTAACTGATCCAGGAAACCTTTAGCCTTTTTAGATCTTGTCACGTAAGAAGGAATATGGCCCAGTACGAGACTTTGTTGAAAGGAACTTCTTCTTTTTTTTTCCATTACACATTTTGCATAAACGAGTTGGAGAAGAGAGAGAGAGAGAGCATCCAATTTTAAGCAATTAGTGGGTGTGGGCATTATTCATATGATTGCAATTTTTTGGGGAATCAAGTGTGGGCATGAGAGTGAATAATGATTCCCATTCTCTCCCCAACCCCATTAATAAATTCTCTTCACTCCCATTCCTATCATTGGCAAAACTATGTCCATAATGTCTCAATCTAAATAAACCTAGCTTGCTTTCTTTCTCATGCACAGTTGAATTATAGTCTCGTTTTGATCTAACAATTCAGATTACAGTTCAATAGTTTGCGCATAGCAGGTCTATGCTCGCTGCTACTGCATTGCCGAAAATAGTTTTGATATGCCTCCGACACACAAACTTCTATATCGAAGGTATGACGATTTTTGATGGATCATATGAATAATTTGTTCAATGAATGTTGTTTGCATAAAAGCAACTTAGGTTAGGTCAAATGAAAAAAACCAGCTGGCTCCCCATGAACTGACTGTGGCTTCTATTTATGTTCACTTCATTATTCACTGTCATTATCATAAACTTCAAACCATACAAATCACTATCAAGCTACAGAAATTTGATGTAAGAATAAGTTGATATATATATATATATATATATATATATATATATATATATATATATATATATATATATATATATATATGAGAAGCTTATCTCCATAAAGCGGCTTTTATGTTCACATACTGTTAGTTTTCTTGTAACTTTTACATAGTATTCCCCATTAAGAAAATGGCAACCTCTTTTTGCACGTGTGTCTGAGTAATGCGTACGGATAAATATGATTTCAGCTCTTGTGTACTTGATTAGCTAGGTGTACTGAATCTCTTTTTTTTTTTTTTTTTTTTTAAATCCACCCCGTTAGAGCCCCAACCCTAACACCCACCAGAAATCGAACCTGTAACATGGAGTTTATAATACACCACCACGACCACTAGGCTAGCCCTTGGTGGGCAGGTGTACTGAATCTCAAAATTGCATTTCTGAAAATATGATTGTCTTCACCAAAATGAGAAAATGGTTATGGTAACCACTTCATTTTACAAGCTTTTTTGATTATTGATAACTTACTTTTAAGGATGTTTGATACTTGCTGCCAAAGAAAACGCTTCTCTTCCATTGCATCTTCTGATAGCAGTGCTGAGAGCTTTTCCACCCTGGCTCATCCATCTTGCTAGCTCTTGTAGCACAGATTTTTGCATCACACAAAGTTTACTTACTAGCAAGTTGCAGCTGGAGCAAGTGCTCCTTCCATCGCCATTCCCCGGATCGCGGCATAGTTGGAAGTCACATCCGGAAAATTGTACAAAAAGTCTCGAACAATCTTCGCACTCGGCCTAGCTACAAGTGTTTCCCATGTGGCCTCATCGGCCTGAGCCCTTGTGGTCCGTCTTAAGAAAACCTCAGTTGCATCAATTCTATGGATTCTCCATCCTTTATGGGTTCTAAGCCTTTGTATCTTCTCTAGCTGCCTGCATGCCAGCTTGCATGTATTATTCTTAACTTCGTTGATTGCTTCATGCACAAGTTTTTCCCGTGCCTTGTCATCCAAGTAAGCTTCTTCTCTAAAGAGCTTATCGAATTCTGGAACACCTATCGCTTTTCGAATCCCACGGTCGTATCTGGCACTCGGATCAAAAACATTCCTCACCTCGTCCACCATCCCATTTCTGACCATTAGGTCAACTCGGTCCGACACGAAGGAGTGGAGAATAGGCATATGAACATTAACCCAAATAAAACAACAGTCATACCGAGTCCTGAAATAGTTATTGTTGTCATCAACTAAGGCCTCCATGTAGGAATTTGATCCTCCGACGATGATCGGAAGCTGTCCTGTGCGGACAATGGATTCGACAGCGGTGGAGGCCTCCTCGCAGAAATCCCTGGCGGTGAACTCATTGTCAGGGTCAGCTATGCTTAGCAAATGGTGTGGAATGCCGCATTTTTCATCCTCAGTGATCTTGTTGGTGACTACGTCGAGTCCTTTGTAGAGTTGTATTTTGTCAGAGTTTATGATCTCCGCCGGAAAGCGTGTAGCTAGCTCGACTGAGAGCCTGGACTTCCCCGTTCCCGTGGGCCCTATAACAAAAACGACTTTGTCCTTCTCTCTGATCATTCTGTTGGTTCTTTTTCCGGTGAGGCTGCCTCCGGCTGGAACCGGAATGACTGTCTGTGCTTGTTTGTACGCGATCTTGGGGATGCTCATCCTTTAAGTCAATATGGAGAGAGACAAAACTAGAGAGAGAGAGATGGAGAGAAAGAGAGAGAGAGAGAATAGGGAGGAAACCTATTCAGTTCAATAGCTACAAGTGAACAATGAGGGAGGTGAGATGTTGTATTTATATGATGATTGGGGTCAATAAGTTCTGAAGGGTCAGGAGGCTCCATGATGAGTCAAATACACTTTGTTTTGATGCCGCATTTTTGTTAGTGGTCAACTAACAATCCCTCCATGAGTGGATGCAAAAAGCTTTCGCTCCTAACATCTCTCCCCACGCACAATAACTAACCAAGGAAGCCGTACTAGATTCAAATGCACTTCTAAAGCACACTTAATTTGTTCTTCTGTAAATTTTGTCAAGTATTACATTTAATTCAAGTGTGGTTTATTTTATAATATTGGTTGGCACTTGAGACGGTCATGCCAGGGAAGAGTGTTGGTTGATAAGATTAATAACTCCAACCCATGAATGGGTCACAAAAGAAACTAGAATAAATAAAAAAGTTTTCCTTTGTTTTTGAAGTTTATATATTCTGCTTATGCTATGTGCACTCACTTCATATGGGATATGATTAAAATTGCAGCTAGAATATGTGCATAGGCATCCACTTTAGCTTAACTTTAATCATGGATTTCATGCTTCAAGGGTTTATTATTTAACTTAAACTTATCACAACTTAACTTGAAAAAGCTAAAACTGGGAAAGAACAGTGACTTAATCATCAATCTTATTCCACCTTTGGCCATGTTTATTTTTACGATCATTCAACAATATTGTGATAGTTAGAAAAGTTAATCCGATGCTTAGATGATAAGAAAGCAACCAAGTGTTTTATATAACCTTAAAGTTGACTATATTTTAGTTTCAGTGTGTATATGATAATGGCTAATGATTCTTCCCCTTTCTTTTCTTAATTAACAAATAAGGTGTTCTCTTCTAGCTCCTAATCATATTCTTGTAGGACAACATGCAACTTGGGCCCCAAATTACACATTTTTACTTGGGACGAAGAAAAACAAAGCAAGAAAAGAGACCGCAGCCATCAGTTTCACCAGCAAATCAGATTCCATCATCAAAGCGTAATGTGAGTTGTATCTTTGCTCAACTTCTATCTCTGAATATGTTGCTAACAGATTTGAAACAAAGAATAAAGTAGGATATCAGTAAAAATCTGTGGTGTTGTAGTATTCCGTTGCGGGAAAGAAGTGCATTGACATTTTAATTCTGGTCAAGATGGATACTGGACGAATAAGAAGGTGAAGAATCTGTTACATTATTTTGATTAATTTAATTGAGACCCACAATGTAATTTAAGTAATAATTGTAGGTGCTATTATAGTGATCACCTTAATTAATGTAATCTAATCTTTTTGAAAGTTTAGCGGGTACAATTTTAGTCGTGGAACATATTTTGTAGATATAGAAGAGATAATTATGATATTTTTTTAGAGACGGAATCAATGATTATCTCGATTATATTTAATTTGTCGTGTACAAGATATAAATATGGATTATGGTTCCGATCAATTTTGAGTTTGAGGAGAGATTTGATTGAGACATGTTCGAAGAGAAAATTGGTTCTCTTATTTTGATGTGATTAATTAAGTTTCATACATGATCAAAGATCACTTGACCAATCACAAGACAACTGGAAATGGCCAGTGTGAAACATCATTTGTATCGGATTTCTAATTATGATAATGGATACATAGTGAACCAATACTCATAAAACATATTGTGTCAAATTCCGTTGTGGATCCACTTATAAGATGAATATCATGTAGCTCATATGGGTGCTACCTCATTTGAGGATATTCAAATTTAGTGGAAAATTGTATACGTTACATGTAAAAAAATTTGTTTATATTTTGGATGCAGAACTTAAGTTTACACGATACACTCTGTATGTTTTTGTTAATCTCACTTTTGAGGAAACCAGTTGAAAATTGACATGTGCAGATCACATTTCATGTGATTTTCATGCTACAAACCACGATAAATCCATGTCATTTTTGGTATACGTGACAAGCATGGTCAAGTAATGTTCATGATTACGAAGGCTGTCTTGATCCTATGTCTGCATAGTTAATGGAATAGATAGTTTTTGATATACCTTTATGATATGAGAACAAATTTGCGCACACTTTTGTTTATATATTTATTTCATTAAACATGCAATCCAGCGGAGATTTTTAGATTATTTTGACTAATCTAATTGGTACCGAATGTTAATTGGAGTAATTATGTGTGCTATCATTGTGATAAGCTTAAATAATTTGATCTAATCTTTTTGGATGCTTATTGGGTATAGTTTTAGTCGGTGAATATATTATGTGGATACCAAAGAGATAATTATGATATTATAACAATGGTTATCTCGATTATATCTTATCGTGTACAATATATAAATATGTGTTATGCTCTCCGGTCCATCTTATCATTTTTTAGTTTCTTTACTCTAAAAAGACACTGACTCTAGAGACATACGACAGATTGCAAGCATCAACTCAGGATTTTGCATTGCAGGTTTGCTTCTTTGTATCATTTATCAATGGATTCAGACACATTCAATTTACATTTATATGATATGATTAATTGACTGATTTAAGTATTAACAATCCTGTAGAATCAAACAAATTTACGTATGTATTATACTTATTTTGATATTTAATCATGATTCCGGGCGGTGTTGAACCCTTTAAGGCCTGAGGAGGCGCATTGATCATTTTAATACCTTGTCCTCTATATTGCATAGATGACTTTATATTTTGTCCCATACACGAATGTCGACCAACCCATTACTTGTCATTCTTTCCCTATCCCTCTTACGGGTCTTGTTTTTTACAGAGCTGAATGATTTGATGAAGGTCTATTTCGATTTTCCTATTTCAGACAATCATTACGGTCCAAATTGATTTCAGTCATCAGTATTTAGGGTTAGGGTTTAGGTACTTTTGAACAATTCTAGTGTCAAAGAAGTTCAAATTGCTAGGATAGGACATGTAAGGATGTATATTCTATCATAGATGGCAACTAAGTAACTTTAATGGAATATATATGTTGAAGAGAGATGATGGTTCTTGGACTAATAAAAGCACAAAACCTTAAGAAACTTTTTTCATTTGATTCCGCTTTTAATTTTGTTTTTATTGGATGCCTTTATGCCTTCTAATCAAGCACGCGCCTAGGCCTAATGATATATATCCACTATGATAAAAACAAATCATGTGTAGGTGAATCCAGAGATTTCATTTAGGCCGCGATAATCCGCCGTTGATATTGATAATACCAGAAAGTGGGGACCTAATGAGATTCAGTGCTCGAAAATGATATGAATGATGTAACTTTACGTATCAAATATATATCAATTCTTATAACTCAATATGAGACAATTACAAATGAAAATTTCAAAAAAGAGAGGAAATGACTGACTAGCCCGATCATTTCGATTTGCGGCATCAAATTATATTTAAATTTATGATGCTGAATCTTTCTTGATGTTTGAACTGAAATTGTGGTGAATGATGACATGAACACTTTAGTCTTGGAAAGTCGTCAGGATTTGATGATTTTCCAGCAATGGCAGCTTCGGTATACATCCCATCAAAATGCATTGGAAGAAAGGCAATGCTGATTATGAGGTCATGGTTATAAATTTGGCTATTGTTTTGTGACAAGATAGGAGTATGATTATGGAAAGTCTCTCCTCTTTTTATCATGACCATTTATAGATAATCGGCCATTGATGATTCTCATCCAAACCATTAGACCGCATTTTCTACAATGACTGCTAGGAAATAAACATTGCCCACGTTCATATTTTGCAGTCTCACTTGATTTGATTTGATCGGAGTAAATGGCTTTGTGATTCTTTCTCCTTTTTTCTCAATGATTTTCACTTGACTGTTACATGTGATTGTGACCTTAAGAAATGATGAAAGTTGGTTGATACTTATAAATAGAAACTCAAAGATCTATGGGCACCTCAAAGGAAGAATACTGTGGATAGGAAAATTAAGCAGCTGATAATCCAATGTTCTACATTCATGTGTTTCATTGCCACTTTTGTTGAATTCTTGTGTTTTGATGATGATAAATACTCAACTACTAGAGGATAATGAATGTGCAGAAAAAAAAACAGGGTGTGCTGATATCGATAAAGACAGAGTAGGCCGAACTGGGCAAGCAGTCCAGAATCGAAATCATTAAAGACAGAATCTAGCAAATAATTGAATATCTTTTAGGGATATATGAATGCATCTAGTATATATTATGTGATATATATTAGATCTCAATAATCATCTCTTCGTTTAAATAAGGAAACAAACTTAATTTGCTTTCCTTACTTTAAACAAAGGATATCCGATTGAGATTTGGATCAATGTAGATTTAGAAACCTGATTGCTGGAGTGCAAATCAAGTGCATCAATCCAAAGTATCCGCAAGATCTGTGCTGTCATATTTAAGCAACCAAGCTAGAGGTTGTGGATGAAAGTTTTGGGTGAACAAGAAAAGGCGAGCACTAAGAAAGCAAGATGTGAACTCGGAGATCTTGAACGGTAAGTTCAAGAGTGAAAGAAGAAATGTCTGAGAGTTAGATTGAGTCAAGGAGAGACAACAGAATAGCTTAGGCTTTGGAGGCGATGAATTGTTCGTTTTGTACGTGACAAGAGATCTAAATAAAGCGACGATCCATTTTTTACAAATCCTTCCAACGGATACTGGAAGGTAGTGATTTTACTAAGTGTTAAATTAGCATTGAAGTTTTCACTCTAAATTGTGAGTATTCATATTTCTTATTATTTTTATTATTTTTAATTCCACTGCTGTTATTGAGTTATCCGCTGTATTACCTCTCGGATAATTTAATCTGATTTGGGAACGCTAACTAACGATCCAACAACTTTCTTTGCTGAATTGTTCATGGCTTTGTTAGGGCTGCTGAGACTTGGTTTCATAGTGGATCTTTTGTCCCATGCTAAAATGGACCGAAGCATCCACGTACTAGTGTCATGGTGCAATAGCTTAAAGCTAGGGTTTCTCGTGCTGGTTAATTTTACCAAGAAAATAGATATTGTGTCAGTCTTTCTCTCAATTTTTTTCCATGACTCATGTGTGGAGATGGAAAAGTGCACTGCTCCGATTCTCCATCCTTTTCTGTCTTATCATCGCTCCATACATTGTACGCCAGTAGTCTTTATCTTCTGATACATAAATTTTGATGAACAAATCACATCATAAGTTTATTTTTTGAAATTACTTGCACATAAAAAAACACACCAACTTCTTCTACATCAGTGCAATGAAACCCTTATCCTATGTGTTGAAATGTAATCAAGCTGGGTTAGGCTTTGGTCAATATTGTATTGACTATTTAGAAGTTGATTTGTGACTTTGTAAAAGCTTATTAGCTTTGGACCAAAACGGCTGAGTTTTAGGTTAGGCATTAGTTGAGTGAAACGCAGAGTTTGGTGATAGTATATATAGGCTGGAGTCTTAGCTTTCTAAGGCACACAGAAATCTATTTTTGAGAGCAAGAACCGTGAGCAAGAGAAGACGATTTCTTCGTCGATTGTTCTTCGTGCCAAAGCATCGGGAGTGCGCAAGGCTGTCATCGTGAGTGTTGAAGCGTTGTGAAGGCAGGAGGGTGCTGCGGTGGAGGGCAAGCCCGTGTTGTGGTGTTGTGCGCCTCGCTGAGATCCATAGCGACTGCTCCGGGGCCTGAGATTGGAGGCTTTGGTTCTGGCCAACTTCACGAGTCTCTTCTTGTTTGTTGTTATAGCTAGTAGACTTGAGCATTTGTTGCTACTAGAAGTCTTGTAGTCTTGCTGTATCGGATTGGTGATCTTGTGCTTGCTGCCTTCGTTAGTGGATTTGAGTTGAGTCTCCTCGGACCCGAGGCTCCGCAGATGTAGGGCATTGCCTGAACTGCGTAAATAATTCCGTGTGTGCTGTGGTTGTTTTTGTTCTTTTGGTGCTTGATTGAACTGGGACAAAACTGAGTTAATTGTTCTTGCATGAAACTGAGACTAATTGCATAAAAGAACAATTTCATGGTGGTATCAGAGCCTTTTATACGTATTTACAGTAGTATTCTGTGTGAAATTACTGTGAATTGTATTGCTGAATTGTCTCAGAACCGTTGCCCCTCCATCTCTGTGGACGTTGAGTCCTGGCGGGTTCTGAGCATATTCTTGACTAGAACAGTGCCTGTGGTTGCTGTGATTGCTTTGCTGATTGAATCTTGAAAAGAACAATAGCAGAAATTGTTTAGCTTTAGCATATATCCTGTGCTATTGGTTCTGAGTTGATTCTTACTGCTGCCTATATTTTAAAGACATAAACTACCTGTTTTTGGTTCTGTTTATGCAAGTAAAAAATGGCAGACATTGTGAAGTTGAAGCCTTTGACGGTGTGGCTGATTTCCCCATGTGGAAATATCGGATGATGCTCATCCTTGTTAAAGAAAAGTGTGAAGTTGCTGTCACTGGAAAATGGCCAGCTGAGATTAATAAAGATGTCAAAACTCAAACTCAGAAGGTAGCTCTCACTGAAATCATGATGAGGTTCACTGATGAAGTGGCAAGACAGGTAATGGATCTTACTGATCTTAAGAAGGTATGTGACCAACTTGACTCTATCTATTTAGTTAAAAATATTCCTAATACTATTGAAGTAATAGGGAGACTTTTTAATTATAAGTTAGATGTTAATATGTCCCTGCAAGACAATTTTGATACCTTCTTGAAGCTGACTCAAGAAGTATCAAGATGTGATGAGCACATCAAACCCTCCCATCATGCTATAGTGCTTTTAAATGCACTACCGTCACAGTTCAACACCATTAGGACTGTTTTGAAATATACAGGTGTTGAACTGACCATTGATAGGATTAAAGAAATGCTCATTCAGGAAAACAAGTCCTTGGCAGTTTTTAAAAATAAAAACAGTTTACCTGATGAGCCTAAATCTGAAATTTTGATGGTTAAGGGTAAGGGAAAGGGTAATGGAAGCCAAAAGAAACTCAGTAAGAATTCCCCTAATGACAAATTTGTTGATAAAAGCACTGTCAAATGCTTTTATTGCAACAAAATTGGTCATTTTAGAAAGGACCGTTACAAAAGGATAAAAGATGAGAAAGAGAAAAATGAAACCTTTAAAGTGTTAAGAGGGGAGGGCTTTATCATGTCTTGACTGCCCCTGATTATAACGCTTTGTCCTTCAATAAGTAAGAATGTAATTTTATGACACCACTAACCTCTGTTGTTGAGTCTAATGACACACTTAAAGGTGTGACCAATCTGCCTTGTTTAGAGCTGATTTTTCCGCAAGAGGACCAAGAAGAGAAGGAGGAGGCTGGTGATGATTTCTTGCTGTCATATGTTAACTCAAAGGTAGGAGGTGAGCTTGAGGAAAGCTCACTTGGATCAGGTATGGTGTATCCTCACCAAATGGGTGAAGGAAGAGTAAGTAACACTGACTTAATATCTGGTTTTGCCTCTATTAAGGGGATTTTCTCAGCATCTTGTGATAATGACTGCCATGTTTTAACTAGTTGTGAATTAGTTAGAGATATGGACCCTAGGATTGTTGTTCCAAAAGGGATTTTGATGCTGTTTTTAATGAGTTTGTACTTGTTTTGACCAGATATTTTGAATACACCTGTTTTGATATTTGTGAGCATGTTATTGTGACAAAGAAAATCTGTGATTACTCTGTTATGCTGATATATGTTCTGCTGGAAATTAAATGTGACAATGGTGTTGTTGTCATGATTTTTTGCACATTGTTTATGTGTTTAGGAGGGCATATAAATATGTTTAGACATTGCTGCCATAAATTCATTTTGAGTGATATGAGTATTGATTCTTGTGTTATTACAATATTGCTCATTAAATCATATCATCATTTTTCTGTTTATGCTTTGTATTGGCATATAGAAAAATCAAATGATAAAAATGAATGTGTTACGCAATACTTTTTTAGCCTTATGCTGTTTCACATGAATAGCCAAAGGTTATTAGTTTTGCATAAGTGCTTGATTTATTATGTGAGGTCCAACTTCTTTGAAGGTGTTCTTTGCTTGGTTGAGTGTGAATTGATTACACTGATTTTTGTTATTGCTGAAGCATTAGAAAGGAAGTATCATGCTGATTTTGGTACTAAAATTGTACTGACTGACAAGTTTATATTTTGCAGGGACAAACTGCATGTCCTTGAGGTTTCCTGATGTTAAGCTGAGCTGATGAAGGTCTGGTGTGCAGCCTCAACTCAGTGTCTGCGTTCGAAGGCATGATTAAAGAACTTGATCACCCAGGTTTAGATTTCTTGTGTTCTAGTGTTTTACCCAGCTTGGCTTAGGAGGGTGTATTGTTGAAATGTAATCAAGCTGGGTTAGGCTTTGGTCAATATTGTATTGACTATTTAGAAGTTGATTTGTGACTTTGTAAAAGCTTATTATCTTTGGACCAAAACGGCTGAGTTTTAGGTTAGGCATTAGTTGAGTGAAACGCAGAGTTTGGTGATAGTATATATAGGCTGGAGTCTTAGCTTTGTAGGGCACACAAAAGTCTATTTTTGAGAGCAAGAACCGTGAGCAAGAGAAGACGATTTCTTCGTCGATTGTTCTTCGTGCCAAAGAATCGGGAGTGCGCAAGGCTGTCATCGTGAGTGTTGAAGCGTTGTGAAGGCAGGAGGGTGCTGCGGTGGAGGGCAAGCCCGTGTTGTGGTGTTGTGCACCTCGCTGAGATCCGTAGCGACTGCTCCGGGGCCTGAGATTGGAGGCTTTGGTTCTGGCCAACTTCAGGGAGTCTCTTCTTGTTTGTTGTTATAGCTAGTAGACTTGAGCATTTGTTGCTGCTAAAAGTCTTGTAGTCTTGCTGTATCGGATTGGTGATCTTGTGCTTGCTGCCTTCTTAGTGGATTTGAGTTGAGTCTCCTCGGACCCGAGGCTCCGCAGATGTAGGGCATTGCCTGAACTACGTAAATAATTCTGTGTGTGCTGTGATTGTTTTTGTTCTTTTGGTGCTTGATTGAACTGGGAGAAAACTGAGTTAATTGTTCTTGCATGAAACTGAGACTAATTGCATAAAAGAACAATTTCACTATGTAATTGTGAGGATCTTTCTATACTTGACCATACCGATAGACATGGCATTCCAGTGATAGATAGTGTTGGATCGTTAGTTAGCTGTCCTTCCGAGGTAACATGGTTGTCCATCCAAAGAACAAATGTGAGCTTCAATTTGTTGAGTCCACCGATCATACTCTCCAGGGTTCAGTACTAGTGGTTTTCAGAAGGAGTCATTGATTGAGTTACTTTCGGCCATTTTTCCTGCAAAGCTAACTAGAAAAATCTAGAGCCTTAGCTATGATACCAGTTGTGGATCTTTAGTTAGCTGTCTCTCCGAGGTAACAAAATTGTGTGTTACCTGACAGGTATAGCAGCAACGAAATATTAAATGCAGAAAAAGTAAAACGGCTTACACAGCGAATTAGAGTGGAAACCTCGGTATCAATGAAGTGACTGAGTAAAATTACTACCTTCCAGTATTTCCTAGATGGATTTGTGAATTGGTCTGCTTCTGTAGTTTGGATATGCTTGCCGAGTACAAACGACTAAGTTACTCAGAGTACACTCAGTACAAAGTCTAACTTATCTTTGATAATGTCGGCTCAACCTAATCCTCGAACATATTTCTTTCACTCTCTAACTTGATCGTCCGAGCTTTTGGAGTTCAAAAAAGGTTTCTCTTTTCTTTGCAAACTCTTTCTCTCTCTCTCTCAAAGCCGTGCTTGATCCGAGGCTCTAGCTCGCCTTTTATAGCTTTTGCGAATCCACAGATATCTTGGCTTGACTGCCAAGAATATATTTGGTTTAAATTTTCAATCAAACCAAATATCTCCAACAACCGAATATTTAATTATCTCTTTTTTAAATCGGGAAACTTATCTATTTAAAATAGATTTGTTTCCAAACTTATAAAAGAGATATATTCGTGGTTATCCAGAAGATATCCCATAACATCTTTTAGATTTGATAACAACTTCCCATAAAGTTTCTATAAATATATATTCAGATCTTCTTTAAATATCATTGATGATTCATCCGAATATTCCGCTAGAAAATCTTTCCTTTTTAAAAATTTTGTTTCCTTCTTTGCTCTCATGTTTCAGCTTGCATTCAAATCAATTAAAGTTGGTTTAGCTTGCGAAAGAAGGTAGCTTTGTTGCTATTCTTTGTCTTGGTCACAGCTTCATTTCCTGACTGGTAACTCAGTTGTGCTTTACTTGTGTTTTCCTACACACTTATTGAAATCATTAATTGAGTATTTGTGAACATCAAAACCATAGAATCCAACATACAATCTCAAGAAGTGAGTGAACTCACTTTTGGTTGTCAGCCTAGCTTTTGGATCAACTCATCTGTCCCTACCATCAAAACCGATGTCATCAGCCAAGTGATTGCCCTTATTCAGTTGAACGAAGCTTTGCTGCATCCAAAAACTACCATATTGACGAGAACAAGGAAATGATGGCTTTAGGAATGATGAACATTATTAGTTATCTTATTTCCTGATGCCTCACCTCACGTCCATTCTTGAAGACAATTGTGAATGTCAGCGCAGGGTGCATGACGGGTGTGTCCAACATTGTCATGGCATTTTTTGTGATGATTACTCTACTCTTTTTGACGTTGTTGTTTTACTACAAACCCATGTTGATGTTGTCAGATATCCTTCATCTCAACAATTTTGGGTGATCGGTCAATTTATCGTATTAACTTATTTATAATAAAATTTTTTGTTTATTTCTTGGGCTGTTTACCGTCATCTTACCATTTTACTCTTGTTTTAGGACAAAGTCTATTAAATTGAAGCTTTGCAGTTCGTTTGGAGCAAAATAAGGCAATATACGAAGATTTAGACAAAAATAGACCAAATTAGGCCAAATTGACATATTCTTCTTCAAAGGCTTGCCGAGTATACTAGGATTGTCCAATTAAGATGCACCATAGCTTGTTCGAAAGCTAACTTAAAGGGATAAAACTTACTAGTTTACATTAAGGCAAAATTCAAAGGGTTAAAGGGTAAAATCAGTAAGGTAACCAAAATAAGAAAAAAAAAAGATTTCACAACAATCTAGCCTATCCGCTAGGGAACCTAGTGAAATTCGCAACACCTCTGAGTTGCAAATAGTGAACAAGCAGTTGCTACAGAACACTCTTGTACCGACGATTCTTTTGCAGCAAGCCAAAACACTGAATGACGATTTGTTCACCCAGTTTGGCCAATTTGTTCACCTATGCTACTTGACCTAAACTAGTCACACAATCAGAACAGGCTCTGACTTGTGTATAGCTCACCTACAGACTTGAAATAATTCACAAAAGCTACAGACTCAGCCTATTCTAATTAACTCAAAGTCACCTGAAGGTTGCTATAGCACCTGCTGTAGCACACAGCTGATGCCTAATCTGTCCGCGTCGCTCCAAGCCTTCTGCTGAGCCGTTGGAACCTCTCCACGAGCACTACACGCTCTGGAGCACTCCCCCTCACTCAGTGACCTCCAGCCACTAGCGAGTTTCGCCGCCCAGTCACTTGATCGAGTTCGTTCACTCGTCAATACCTCCGCGGCCTCCCTTGATCAACCTACAAGCAACCACTGCTATGAATTGGCTTCCTGATCAAGCTACGATCAGACTCTGCAAGTCCTGATCACACTCTGCTTCAATCACCTCAGCTCTGCGCTCACGCTTTGCTCTCGATGATGATCGAAGATCCTCACACTCAAATTCTATCCTCACGGTATTCTACGTTTGCTCTCGTGTTTTCTCTCTTCACTTCGATGCCCTTGACACTCTGAGTAGCCTCTCTTAAATAGGAACACCTAGTTCCACCATTCACAGTTTTAGCAATTTCCTCCAAAGAGCAATATCTCCTAATTTGTAGGAGATTAGATTTGATTTGCAAATCTAATCTTCTACAAACAAATCTTCTCCTCCATCTAGAAATCTCCACTGGAATATTCTCTCTGAGAATTTTAGGAACTCCCTTGATGCTTTCGGATGCACGGCCAAGACCAAGCTTCTTCCTCGAAGATCCGAGCTGCTGCAGACGAACAGATGCTACAACTTCCTGAACCAGCTCCGGCTATAGCAACAGCTTGTTCACTTGTGCTGGTTTCGTCAAAGACTGCCATACTGCATCATCAATCTCCCCCTTGGCATTTTGACAAAACCCTTGGCCACAGATGAAGCCCACGAAAACAAATAAAACTTACTTAATAACAGTTTCAAAAGAAAACGTAAGATATGGCCACACTCGGCCTTAGCTTAGTCACGCAGGGCATCAAAACAAAAGTTCATCAGTGGGCCTTGACTTGCTCTCCCCCTTTTTGGTAGAAATGGATAAGGGGGAAACCCTTCAGAGCTCAGGAGGACATGACACAGAGACCCAACGAGGATCTCAGAGCTTCAAATCTGGCGGTATCCAGGGGTTTAGTGAAGATGTCTGCAAGCTGATTTTTTTACCAATATGTTGTAAAGCAATCGTTTTCTTCTCCACCAGATCACGAATGAAGGTGCCTGATATCAATATGCTTGGTCCTCGAATGTTGTACTGGGTTCTTGGAAATACTGATAGCACTCAGATTGTCACAATACAAGACCATTTCATTTTCAAGCATCCCATACTCGGTGAGCATCTGCTTCATCCAGAGCAGTTGAGCACAGCAACTCCTAACGACAATGTATTTTGCCTCAGCTGTGGAGAGGAAAATACTATTCTGCTTTCGACTGAAACAGGATACAAGATTATTCCCCAAGAAGAAGCACCCTTCAGAAGTGCTCTTTCGATCTTCAATACATCCAGCCCAATCTGCATCACTGTATCCTACCAGATTTACATTTGTATCCCTCGAGTACCACATACCTTAATTCACTGTTCCTGCTACATACCGAATGATCCTCTTTACTAGTTGAAAGTGGCTTTCCTTCGGGGTAGCTTGGAAACGAGCAGACACTCCAACTGAGAAAGATATGTCTGGACGGCTAGCAGTTAGGTACAGAAGACTTCCAATCATACTTAGGTAGGTGGACTGATTTACTTCAACCCCAGCTACGTCTTTGCCAACTTTGACGTGAGTTGCCGCAGGAGTGCATTTGTGGCTGGCTTTATCAAGCTGAAACTTCTTCACCAGATTCCTGCTATATTTGGTCTGTGATATGAATATCCCTTCATCCTTCTGAGATATCTCTAGACCCAGAAAATAAGACAACTCACCTACCATGCTCATTTTGAATTCTTGTTTCATCTGTTCCACAAGCTGCTTCACCAACTGTTGTGACCTGGAGCCAAACACAATGTCATCCACATAAATTTGAGCAATGACGAGATCTGACTTGGTTCTTTTTACGAAGAGAATTTTGTCGGTTCCTCCTCGTTCATAGCCATGTTTCTCCAGGTAGATGGTTAATCGCTCATACCAGGCTTTTGGTGCTTGCTTAAGCCCGTACAGTGCTTTCTTCAGCTTGTAAACATGATGGGGATAATGAGGGTCTTCAAATCCCTTTGGTTGAGCCACATATACTTCTTCTGACAGATCCCCATTCAAGAAGGCACTCTTGACATCCATTTGCTAGAGTCTGAATCCAAGATGACATAATAAGGCCAGGAGAAGTCTGATGGCTTCCAATCGAGCAACAGGTACGAATGTTTCTTCAAAATCCACTCTCTCGATCTGAGTGTACCCTTGTGCAACGAGTCTGGCCTTATTCCCTGTAATGTTTCCTTTTTCATCTGACTTATTTTTGAAGATCCACTTGGTCCCTATGATGTTTGTCCCTTCAGGTCTGGGCACAAGGTCCCACACATCATGTCTTTCGAACTCAGCCAACTCTTCTTGCATGGCCAACAGCCAATATTCATCACTCATTGCTTCTTTGATGTTCCTTGGCTCTGTAAGGGATATGAAGCAAGAATTGCAGATCGAGTCGCAGGAGCTGAAGAGAGACGAGCTTCTGGTTCTTCTCCCTTTTGTAGGATTTCTAATTACATTGTCCAGTGGATGATTTCTCTGTATCTTCTTAGGAGGCTGTCTCAATGATGGGAGAGGTTCTCTGTCATCTTGCTCAGTGACAGAGTTGTCTGTTTGTTGATCAGTACTTTCTAGTTCAGTATCTGCTGTACCCTCTTATGGTTCCACTTCTTGTTTACTACTGTCATGATTACTTATGCCTCCTTCTGAGTCAGAGTCTTCATCTTTTGGACTTGTGGGGATTTCTTCTTCCATATCATTAATGACAACGTTGATCGATTCCATCACCGTTCCAGTTCTTTCATTGTAAACACGATAAGCACGGCTGTTGACTGAATAACCCAAGAATATTCCACGGTCACTCTTGGGATCGAGCTTTCTTCGGTATTCCCGATCTCTCAAAATGTAGTAGTCACTTCCAAATATGTGAAAGTATTTTACCGTAGGATTCTTCTAATTCCAGAGCTCATAGCATGTTTGCTTATTCCCTTTTCGAATGGTGACTCGGTTGATGATGTAGCAAGCAGTATTCATTGCTTCAGCCCAAAAACGTAGAGGAATTTTCTTGGCATGAATCATAACCCGGACCATTTCTTGGATGGTTCGATTCTTGCGTTCCACAACACCATTTTACTGAGGAGTGATCGGTGAGGAGTATTGATGGGTAATCCCCCGGTCATTGCAGAATTTGTCAACAGATTCATTCTCAAACTCTCTTCCATGATCACTCCTTATAACTGAGGTTCTGAGATTCTTCTGTTGCTCAAGACGAGAGATCACGGTTGCTATAGCTCCCCCTGTGTCTGATTTTTCCATGATAAAATCAATCCAGGTAAATCTTGTATAATCATCCACACACACAAAGGCATACCTCTTCCTTTCAAGACTCTCTACCTTCATTGGTCCCATTAGGTCCATGTGTAGCAGCTGCAGAGGTCTGACAGTGTTGATGGTGGTTGTTTTATGGTGAGAAGCTTTTTTCTGCTTTCCTATCTGGCACTCTCCACAAATAGTGCTGACTTCACCTTTGATTTCTGGAACGCCCCTGACCAACCCTTCTGCTGCAATCTTTTTCACGGTTCTTAGGTTGATGTGACCCATCCCCCTGGGCCACATATTCATTTCTTCTGTGCTGGTCATCAAGCATGCTGATAAGGAGTGGGCTTCACCAACTTTGAGAAGATAGCAGTTGTCTTTGATCTGGAACCATTTAGTATACACTCTCCCATATTGTTGTGGACTTGACAGGAATTTTGAGTGAATTTTACCTGGTGAGTCCCGTCACAGAGCTGGCTGATGCTTATGACGTTTGCCTTTAATCCTTCCACTAGCATGATATTTTCTAGAGGAGGCAGTCCTGTGACAGCCAGGGTCCCCTTGCCCAGAATTCTACCTTTCATCCCATTTCCGAACTTAACATGTTGCTCTGAGCATGGTTTAACATTCTTGAGGAAGGTTCTCTCTCCAGTCATGTGCCCTGAGCAACCATTGTCAAAGTACCAGCTTTCTTTATGAGTTGCTCTAGCTGTGCTAACCAAGGCAATGTGTATCATCTTGGATCTTCTCTGCTGACATGAGATCTTAGGGAGATTCTGACGAGTCGAGGTAAAAGGACAGTTTCTCTTAATGTGTCCACTATGACCACATTTGTAACACCTTCGATGTCTGCAAAAGGTCTCTCTTTCAGTAGTGTGGAGATGATACAGGGATTGCTGTAGCAGATCCTTGTTCACATTTCTGTGCCTCTTTCTTACCACTTTTCGAGTGGATCTGGACCTGGCCATGTGACATTCATCTCCACTGAGATCAGCATCCTCTTCACTCCAGTTTGCTGACATGGAGTTGTTGTTTTTCTAATCTGAGTTTGACAGTGGGTTGCTGGTACAGTCAGCCTTTGGATGACCATATCCATCACAATTCCAGCACTGGATGCCTTTCCTTCTTTCTTTCTTTTCTTCTTCCTCGTCAGCTTGTTCTTTGGCTTTCTCTGATTTCCTCCACCTCTTCTGGATTGTTTTCGAGAAGCTGAGGTCTGACCAGACCTAGCTTCCATGTTTTTCAAGAACTTTCCCAGATTTTTCACCAGTAAACTCAGTTGATCATCAGTTGAGGGCTTCTTCTCTCCTGTTTTAGCTTTCAATCCAACATTTTTACTTGGGGAGCATCTTCTTTGGCTAGCTTCATCTCAAACTGCTTGAGAGATCCAATTAGTTCTTCCATCCTCATGTCCGGGACATTCTGAGCTTCTTCAATGGCTGTCACCTTCATGTCAAATCTAGATGACAATGATCTGAGGACCTTCCTAATTAGCTTTTCTTCAGGGATAGGTTCTCTAAGAGCATAGGCTTCATTTGACAGGTCACACAGCTTGGCATTGAATTCCGTGATGGTTTCCTCCTCCTGCATTTTCAGACCTTCAAACTGTGAAGTAATCATCTGCATTCTGGATATCTTCACTTTGTTAGTCCCTTCATGAGCAACTTCTAAGATCTCCCAAGCTTGCTTTGCAATGTCACAATTAGAGATTAATCTGAAGTTGTTGGCATCCACAGCAGCAAAGATTGCATTCAGGGCTTTTGAATTGCCATTTGCTGCAGCATCCTCTTCTGCAGTCCACTGCTCTTCAGGTTTCTTCTGAGTGACTCCTTTATCATCAGTGGTTTTGGGAGGAGCCGACTCTGTCACCACAGCTTTCCACACTTTCTCATCAATAGCCTTGAGAAATGCCTTCATCGTAGCGTTCCAGTAGTCATAGTTGCTTTCTTCTAGCAGTAGAGGGCGGCTTGTGCTTTGTCCTTCCTTCATTGTCTTGCTCTTCTCAGCTAGGTGCACAGGATCTTGACTCTGTATGTTGAGCTCCGGCTCTGATACCAATTGAAATTCGTAGCACCTCTGAGTTGCAAATAGTGAACAAGCAGTTGTTACAACACACTCTTGTACCGACGATTCTTTTGTAGCAAGACAAAACACTGAATAAAGATTTGTTCACCTAGTTCGGCCAATCTGCCTACGTCTAGGAAGGGTTGAATTCCAACCCTTAATCCACTAGTTTCACAGGTCCACAGTACAACACGGTTCGACTCACCACAACCTATGCTACTTGACCTAAACTAATCACACAATCAGAACAGGCTCTGACTTGTGTATAGCTCACCTACAGACTTGAAGTAATTCAGAATAGCTACAACTTAGTCTTACAAATTCAGCCTATTCTAATTAACTCAAAGTCACCTGCAGGTTGCTATAGCACCTGCTGTAGCACACAGCTGATGCCTAATTTGTCCGCGTCGCTCCAAGCCTTCTGCTGAGTCGATCGAACCTCTCCACGAGCACTGCACACTCTGGAGCACTCCCCCTCACTCAGTGACCTCCAGCCACTAGCGAGTTTCGCAGCCCAGTCACTTGACCGAGTTCGTCCACTCGTCAATACCTCCGCGGCCTCCCTTGATCAACCAACAAGCAACCACTGCTTTGAATTGGCTTCCTGATCAAGCTATGATCAGACTCTGCAAGTCCTAATCACACTCTGCTTCAATCACCTCAGCTCTGCGCTCACGCTTTGCTCTCGATGATGATCGAAGATCCTCGCACTCAAATTCTATCCTCACGGTATTCTACGTTTTCTCTTGTGTTTTCTCTCTTCACTTCGATGCCCTTGACACTCTGAGTAGCCTCCCTTAAATAGGAACACCTAGTTCCACCATTCACAATTTTAGCAATTTCCTCCAAAGAGTAATATCTCCTAATTTGTAGGAGATTAGATTTGATTTGCAAATCTAATCTTCTACAAACAAATCTTCTCCTCCATCTGGGAATCTCCACTGGAATATTCTCTCTGAGAATTTTAGGAACTCCCTTGTTGCTTTCGGATGCACGGCCAAGGCCAAGCTTCTTCCTCGAAGATCCGAGCTGCTGCAGACGAACAGATGCTACAGCTTCCTGAACCAGCTCCGGCTATAGCAGCAGCTTGTTCACTTATGCTGATTTTGTCAAAGACTGCCATACTGCATCATCACCTAGCAACATGTTATTTTTCTTAGTAGTGACTAACGAGTAGAAGAGGACTCACCGAGTGACCAGCCGGCCAAAGGCGAGTAGACCCACTAGTCCCAAGGAAGCTAGAGGTAAGGAGACTACACACGCCTAGATAAACGTTACATACCTCCAGTTCTTTTTCCTCTGAGGTTAGTGAAATCCTGACTAGACAATGAGTTATGAAGTTTATAGATATTTTGAAGAAGTTGTCAATCCACATACCATTTTTAGAGCTCCTACACAAGACCTCTAGATATATTAATTTCCTTAAGGAGATTTGTCCAACAAAAGGAAGATATAGGGGTATGAGTCACAACATTATAACACTATATTTAGATATAGCAGCCCCTCTAAGATGAAGGATCCAGGTAGTTTCACTATCTCCTGCTTGATAAGATCTATAAATTTCAGTCACTTTGTTGCTGATCTCGGCGTTAGCGTAAGTCTTATGTCATATTATGTATTTGATAAACTTGGTTTTTGACTATGAAAATTACTAAAATAGCACCGAAACTCGCTGATGGTGTTAAATATTGAGGCATCCTTGACAAAACCTATGCAACTTGATCTAGGAGTTGCTACAACAAGTGATGAAGCAAGTAGCCCATGCAAACTAAAGATAGTCAGTAGACAGTCCCAGTTTCCTAATCTGAGGAAGTTTCCAAAATTAATTTAGGAAAGAGTTGATATAAGAGAATTGCAAAATAACATGCGAAGATCTTGGAGAAGATTCGGATTGCTGAAAAGTATTAAGAAGTTTCTAAATCTGATAAATCCTAGTCGGACTATGAAAAGTTTTTGGTATTGACTTGTTTGAACTAAGATGGTTTGAAAAATTAAGGTATTTTGATTTGGATGTTGGTGTGCACATGAGCCTGAGATTGTTGCAATAATGCTGTGATTTTTGAATACACGTTTCATGCATTCATATAAGGTAATTATATTTGAATTATGTAGGTATTCTCTTTTTTGAAAATCATCGTGAGACTATAACTCGTCCACTAGGGTATTTAGTGGATAAAGACTTGATGCATGTGCTAAATACATTCGTGATTCTTACGAAAGCGAGTTAGGATTAATTTAGTTTTCTTTGTTTTTAATATATGTTAATTTAGTTAGAAATAATTGCATGAAACTTGAGTGAGTAATTAAAATGAAGGGTTGTGAATCTTAAATGTTGTATATTCTGCCATTTATTTTATTGACACGAGCTTAATATTTATTCAGGACAAACAAATCCTAATTGCGGAGTGTTGATAGGTTGATTGATCATCTGAATATTCACTCATTTACAATGGATTTTTGTTCGTTTCTCGGAATTTTAATTGTCATTTTACCACTTTACTCTTGTTTTAGGTTAAAGTCTATTAATTGAAGCTTTATAGATCGTTTGGAGTAAAAAAAGAAAATACATGAAGATTTAGATAAAAAAACAGAGCAAATTGGGCAGATTGACATGGCTTGTTGAAAGCTAACTCAAATGGCTAAAACATTTTAGTTTACACCAAGACGAAATTTGAAGTGCTAAAAGGTCAAATATGTAAGGTAACTAAAATAGGAATCAGAGGAGCAATATGAGACAGCCCACCTCCGAACAAAATTGCGTCTTGTAAATAAAATTGCATCTCTCTTTTGCAAAGCGCTGTTTCTGAGTCGAAACGGCCCAACCAAAGAACTTGGTGATGATCTGAGCTAGCCCGCTTTCTTGGACTAAACGGTCTCTCCTGAACCAAAACGGCGCCTCTCTTTTGCAAGCGTCGTTTCCGTGTCGAAACAATCCAACCAAACCAAACCAAAGAATTTGATGACGATCTGAGCTAGCCTGCTTTCTTGGACAAAACCGCGCCTCTCTTTTGCAAAGTGTTGTTTCAGCATCTAAACGACCCGAATCAAAATTTCATAAATCGATTCCACTATTAATAGAGACGTAAAACCCAGAGTTCAGGAGGCAAATTTTGAGAGAGCTACAACCTAAAGCTTAAGGGAAATGAGAGAATTCTAAGATTGAAGATTAGGCATTTGTAGTGAAGAGCTCTTCGTCTACTTTTTCTTCTTCTTTCTTTTTGTTATTTAACTCAATGTATTCTTGTTATCTTACAATGAATCGAGAGTAGTCGTATTATTCTGTGATCCTACGAATCCGTGTTTTATGAACATTTTTTCATGTGGTTTAATATATAGACTTTATTTTGAATTACACGTATATGTTTGATCTTACATCGCTTAATGCTATGTTCCATCCAAATTTGTCATAAGGATAATTAGGTTAAAAACCAGTATCACCGTAGTTGAGGTAATTAATTAGAATTATGTAGGAATGATATCTAATCACAATAGTTATGTTGGTAGTATATGATTTGATAGAGGAGTTAACATCACTTGTTATGTATTTCTAACGTAATTCATAGTTACCAATGTTGATTGGGTATTATATGCATCGCTGGAGGGACTCGTGGTACAAGATATATGTCACAAAATATAATGATCCAGGAGTGTCTGACTTATTTTGAGCGTACATGGTTTATTCTCATACATCGTGTGATTTGAGCATTATGTAGTTTGCTGCATGAATTGAATGAATGCACACTGGTGAAGTATGATTCTGTAATGTTTTTTTATTAGTAAGAATCTCATTCTTTGCATTAGGATACGCTAAAACCTTAATTTACATCTTTTTTTGCTAGAATAACTAAGTAGAAATACTTTTTTGCTTGATACACATGCACGGTTGCTTCTTAAATCGATCATTGAATTTAATTGTGTTTCACTATAATTTGACCTCAGAAACATAAATTGACAATATATATATATATAGTTAAAAATATGCATTGTCATTCGGACTCATCAACTACCAAGCTACAAACTCATCCATAGCATGCAGATAAATATGATTGTGATGATCAATATCCTCTTCTCTTCAATACATAGCCAATCTCATCTTCTGAATCTCCTTCTGGACCACTTCAATAAGCACTAGTTGAGTCTGCCCCACATTGTAGTAATACCTCCTCAAAGAATCTCTTCAAGAAACATTCTTCCCTGATGACACCTTCCACCAATTCAAAAATCAACCACATTTTTTAAAATATGTTGTTTAATGTGGATGTTGCATTGACTATCTTCATCACATAAACTATTTCATAATTAATGAAGATAACCGTAGTCCCCAACAACAACTATGATCGTCAAAAATAGCTATGGATAAATCTAACTCATTTAACCATGAAGCAACTAACAAAGCCAACGCAAGCCATTGATCACTTAATGAATTTATATATAGAGAAAATATCCAAACTGGGATGTGGTTGGGCAACTAAATTATATATAAAAGCACTCTTCACCCTTCAATTGATAATCAAGACGCAACTACTTACTAATTACCACATAATGGTGATTAGGGTTTAGTAAGAATGGCTGGTGTGGAATGGTAAAGATGCAACAACCCGTCATCATCAAATTGACATTCTATGTACGTAACTTGGACGTTGCTTAGTGACCATCATTGCCGGAGGGCGTGTCAGAGAAATTACACTAGTTTCACATTTAACCACACATTGTTATATGGCAAAGGTCACCCATTCCTCTCTCTAATCCACTTATTTATTTGTAATATGGGCATGGTTAAATGTTGTCCATATATTTTCAACATTTTATGTATTTTAGTTTTTCTACAAAATAGTAACTTCCAAGCGGTTAAGTGATTAGGATTCGATTTCTGATTGGGCCGGAGCAGAAGTTCTCGTGAGGATTTTGGATGTAATATAATTTTAAAAAAACAAAAACAAAAAAAGACATCGATAGATAATCTAAATAAAATATTATTGATCCTTAATTAAATAATCCTCTATATCATGCATTGTCTGAATAATGAACTAAGTTATGAGGTCTTCCGACATTTTTAGATATGATGTCGTGAATGGGGTAAAATAAAATGACAAAATGGCGTAAAATCAGATGACGAACTAACTCCAGCTGGTGGCTAGACCTGCCAGTCAAACCAACTTCTCTTCTTCATCTCGCACATCACAACAAACCTTAAAATCTCTCTCTCTCTCTCTCTCTAAACCAGTGTGCTCCTTAATCTCAACGAAGAGATTCAGAGACAAGAGATAGAAAGACTAAAAGCGGCAGCCACACAGCAGATGTGTTAAATGAAGAATATATGCAGAGAGAAAAGCTTCTCGAGCCTCCCGCTTGGATGAGGTCGTATATATCTTCAATATATTTCTCAAACTCGGTACCAACTGTTTTCCCTTCAAAGATCTCTCTGAGCTGATGAGCTCTACTCACATGTTGTTCTTTTATTCTCGATCTCTCTTTCTGTTGTTTTGTCTCGCAACGACTCCTGAAAACCCCTCTTTTTGATTAGGAGCTGCTGATGTCATTAGCCGCTATGGAACAACCCTCTTTTTAACTTGTCCTGAATACCCAGATTTTCTTAAGATATTTTTCTTGCCAAGCTAGTCAGGTTTTTTTTCATTTATTTATCCGTACGAGCACGACCATGGCTGCGCCACCTGGTGGCGGTGGCCGGCTGCAAGCCACGTTACATTCAGCCGTTCAGTCTATCCGCTGGACTTACACTATTTTCTGGCAACTATGTCCTCGTCAAGGGTAAGCCTGTGACTAATTAACCCTAATCTTAATTACTGATATAAGTAAGTTAAGGGTAAGGATTTGTGTGTATTGACTTTGATTTCTGTGCTAGGGCTTTGGTATGGGGAGATGGGTACTACAATGGGGAAATCAAAACTCGGAAAACGGTGCAGTCCATGGAAGTGAGTGCAGAAGAGGCGTCACTCCAACGCAGCCAACAATTAAGGGAACTATATGACTCACTGTCGGCAGGAGAGACAAACCAGCCACCTCCAAAGCGGCCGTGCGCCGCCCTGTCCCCGGAGGACTTGACAGAAACTGAATGGTTCTATCTCATGTGTGTCTCCTTCTCTTTTGCTCCTGGGGTTGGGTAAGCTACTATACCAAACTCTCTCTTAACAAACACACAACTATCCAATTAGTTAAACGTTAAGAAGCATGTCACTCACACACTTCTTCTTAGATCATCTGCACCCCCCCCCCCCCCCCCCCCCCCCCCCCACCTTTAGAATGTGCAGCAGCTACTGGCTGCTAACACATTCACAACAGTTGCTCATTTAATCATTTCAACCTTATAAATCATCCAACAGCTTCTTCAGTAAACAGCAGTTGTTGTGGCAGCACCTTCTGCTGCACAATTATGAGCATCCAGCAGTTGCTGAAAAAGCTGTCGGGTGCAGATGCTCTTAGTGACCGGCTAAGTTAATATAGCAGTGGTGGACCTCCATGTTTCTCGTTATATTTCACTCCAAAAGTAATCTGGTGGTATCATCTGTAGGTTCTCAGGTTGTGTCATCCTCTGCGAATGACTAGGGAACATCATTTTGTTGTTATTACATTTTGTCTCAAGCAAATCTGAGTCTTTATTACCTCATCTTTCTTCTGCGCAATAAGCCTCAGCTCATTGAAAGAACACTGAGCTTTTATAGGCAAAAATAGGGTATCGTGTTGAAGTAACCTTCAATCCATTCCATATTAGGAAATCATATTGATTGAAATGTGGGGAAGGAAGGCTCTCACTCTAGCACCTTTCTTATTGAATTTGTTGGAGTTAGAAACCAGCAGGGCAGGGAGTAGTTGTGTGATTATTATTATTGCTCTTCTGGCAAAATTAAAAAACAAGGTGCAAATCGTTCATGAGTAAATGAGTTCGTTGAGTTGTTTTATAATGCTGTCAGACTTTGTAGTGACAACTCCTTCCACCACTATCTTTTGTACGGCATACTGACTGGTTAGTTAGTAATCCCCGACCTAGGTTTTCTTACCTAGGCCTTGCATTAGTAACCCTAACATTATTGTAAGTATGTATTTGTGGCAACAAAATTAAAGAAGAGGAATCATATATATAAAGCACAACACTATGGTTATTGCCTGGCTAGCTCATTTGGGACTAGACCAGTGAAAACATTTGCCAAATGTTGAATTGATATGGAGCTTAGGAAATCGATCTAACGCCACGAATCAGAACAGAACGATATAGATGAAAAACAATGAAATTGACACTCGATTTATAGTGGTTCGCTCCCAAGGTGGAAGGTACGTTTAGTTGTCGCTTGCATGCTTTAATCCACTATAGTCTCCCAATGAGGAAGATCGTTACAATATAGGCTTAATGCTTGACATACTGCTCTGCATCGGGTCTCAGTAGCGCTTTTGTGTAGATTAAACTTCACTCAAGAATATTATCAATGCAAGATGCAAACTAGCAGTATGATCGAGTAGATAGATACTTGAATGTGTGGCTTGATCATCTTAACTTGTGATATATGCTAACAGAATACCTGGCAAGGCATACGCGAAACGGCAGCACGTATGGCTCGGTGGTGCAAATGAGCAAGATAGTAAAGTTTTCACAAGAGCCATTCTTGCCAAGGTAATTCTCCATTTCCACTGTTATGTATCGAACCCTAGTTCAAAGTTGCAACTTTGACACACTAACCGGATTTACTTGTTTTTGTGTATAATCTACTTCTATAATTCACCGCACTGTTCAGAGTGCTCGCATCCAGGTAAGTTGAGATCAATGACGTCATGGTTTTACAATAAATGTTTTGCAATTACAGGAATATTTTTACAACTTTGTGATGCTTTTGGCAGACAGTGTTATGCATTCCTGTAGCTGGCGGAATCGTCGAATTCGGATCCACAGAGCTTGTAAGTCAGCTGCATGATCAGATTGAGTTTTCTATATGGTCGAACAATTCTAAACTAGTTGCATGTTTTTCAAACAGATTAAAGAAGATAAAACCCTAGTGCAGCACCTGAAGACCTATTTCCCAGTAAACATGAACCCTCGCCAACCACCACCAAAACCAGCTCTATCCGAACAATCCACCTCCAACCCAGTTCCAGCTACCTCCTCAGACTCCCATTATCGTCATCTCCTACACTCTTCTTCACTTCCCGCCATCTTCAGCTCGGCTTCTCAACTTCCAACCAGTAGCAATAACAATACTGACACTAACGACCCTTCGCGTGTAAATAAGGAAGAAGACGAGGATGAAGCAGAGGGAGAGCCAGGCTCAGAAGCCGAGATAGAGACGAGAAATGTCCCGGCGGCGGAGCCTAAGAGTGACCTCATGCAAGTTGAGACGTCTGAAGATATCAGGCTCGGTTCGCCCGATGATGCGTCTAATAATTTAGGCCCCGAGTTTCCCTCGGTCGGACCGAGTTTGGTTCGGACCGATTTGGCTACAAGGCCTTCTTCGGTTCAAGAGGTTCGCGGTCCGGTTCAACCAGCTCTCTTTTCAGGTACTATTATATAATTTTCACAGTAATTAAATTCGTAGAGTTTGAATTTAAAATATAAGTTTTCACTATTTACATATTAACCCCTTAAATATTCTCTATTTACGAAGGGGCCGCTGAACTTGAAGAATTGACAGAAGAGGACGCTCACTACTCTCGCACAGTCTCTGTACTTCTCCAGCACCAATCGGCTAAGTGGCCAGACGCCGTCAACGGCTACATTTTCTGCAGCAGCCAATCAGCGTTTGCCAAGTGGACATCCCTATCCGATAGCCTTCACCATTTCAACGAGCCGACAGGAAAAACTAGCTCGCAGCAGGGGTTCCTCAAGTACATTCTTCTCAGCGTCCCTTTCCTTCACTCCACGAATCGCGACGAGGGCTCGTCGAAGGCACGGCCGGAAGCGAGAGATTCCTCCAGCTTTGACAGGTTTAAGAAGGGAGCTTTCGGTCAGGAAGAGGCGGGTGTGAACCACGTGATGGCGGAGAGGCGGAGGAGGGAGAAGCTGAACGAGAAGTTCATAATATTGCGGTCACTGGTTCCGTTTGTGACGAAGATGGATAAAGCTTCGATTTTGGCGGACACGATTGAGTATGTGAAGCAGTTGAGGAAGAAGATTGCGGAATTGGAGGAGAAGAAGAGCCGACAAAATGAGGTTGTCCAACTGCAGAGGCCGAGGACAGAGTCCCCTCCGCCGTGTACGGCGGCGAGTATTTCCGATGTAGGGAGGAGGGGGTCAAACGGAGGTAATGGGCCACGGGGAAAAAAGATGAGAGCCGTGGAGGAGATAGCCCCGAAGCCAGTAGCAAAGGTGGTTGAGCCACTGCAGAAGGATGTGCAGGTGCAGGTTTCGATCATCGAGTGTGATGCACTGGTTGAGATACAGTGCAGGTACAGAGAAGGGTTGCTCCTGGACGTGATGGTGGCGCTGAGAGAGCTCGGCATTGAGACGACGGCAGTGCAATCGTTCGTAAAGTATGGAAAGTTCGAAGGTGAAGTGAGAGCCAAGGTACTGAAAAGATGAAAACTTTAATTTGTTTGTTTCCTGAAATGAAACCCTTTTGACTGGGAAATGGATTGATGATGTGGTGGGTTTGAAATTTGCAGGTGAAGAGAGACAAGGTAAGCAGCGGGAAGAAAGTTACCATAGCAGAGGTGAAGAGAGCAATATATCAGATCATTCCTCTCGAGGCTTGATACCTACCTAAAGCTTAATCTCCCGTGGAGTTAGGATGTATAGAATTAATGTTTCTGAAAATTAGTAGTGACATCCGAAATTGTTAGACTTTTAGAAAGTTACATTTGAAATCAAATTTGCTATAAATTTAAGCCCGGGCATCACTTAATGAACCATTTTTGTTTTGGGGATTTTCAACAATAAATATATTAAGTCTTAGTCAATCACAACACGGGAGCAGAACATAAAATGAAATGAAAATGAGAAATTAACTAATACATATCAAAACTTGATCAGGAGCTAATTGTAATCATTCTTTAATATGAACTCATTCGTTAAAACCTCATGTGTGTCAAACGATAACTTTTATTCCAAGATAGATAATGATGTAGGTGGCTTTCCACTCCCTTGACATCAGCCCACCTAGCAATCACATTAATGACAAACTGATTTATTCTCATTCCAAAACCTTCTGACATGACTTTTGCTTGAAGATAATGATTCTGATTTCCCACCTGTATTTATCATCAACCTCTTTTTGGAGTTTGATGCTTTACTAAATGAAAAAGTATTTAAGAGCTTCCCTCTATCACATACAAGAAAATAATCATTACTCCACCTCAATTTTCAATTTCACGAATACAAATTTATTTTTTCATCAGAATGTCCTTTTTTAGAAGTTTATTTTCCACGTACCATTTTTTCTCAATTTAGTTTCCAAAATACCTCTCTTTTGCTTAGGCGCTCTTTTGAAAAGCGCCTAAAGCAAAAAGCACTATTTAAAACAGCGCTTCAAGTTTTAGCCGCTTTTTGAAACAACGCTTCTTCTTCGTTTTAGAAGTCAGACACAAATCACATTCTTTTTAGTTTTCTCCGCTTGTCCCTCCCCTCTGCTCCGCTGCAATCGCTTTCGCCCGAAACGTCCCCTTCATCCGACGTCTTTCCTCCGCACCCACTATCGTCTTTCCAGGTAACCTCAATTGCTCAATTGGATGGTTTTAAGGTTTTATCCCCACTCCAATGCTCCTTCGTTTTAGGACTTTGTCCTTCTGATGTTTAAAATTTTATTAACCTCAATTGCTCTTCCTCCTATTGTTTACTAATTTAAGCCATCAATCCGTTTGCACCTCTGGTTGTTGATCGGTGTTGAGCAGCGTTTAGGGCATCCTCAGAAATGACCAAAATAAGACCATAGATGCAACCTTAAAAAAAAAAAAAAAAATTAATAGTCAACGAAACTAAGCCTTAGCAAATGGCCCGTTGGCTCCGGATTCGGCCCGACCCTTTTCAAAGCCCGATTTAAGCTCGGTTCGATGGACATGGGTCGGGCCAGAACTTAATAAATTAAAGTCTGATCCGTTCAAAAAGTCATTCGGGCTTGACTTGACTTTTTTTTGAAAGCCAACGGGATTTGAAAAAATTTGATCGGACTAGGCCGGACCCGGCCCTATGCGATCGAAAATTGATCGGATCTCGAAGGCCTAATGCACTCAAATTTTTGTGAAAGCCCGGCCCGATTTTATTCATGGAGCGAACTAGGGTTTTATAAAATGTATGTAAGCCCGGCCCGGCCCAATGCCGAGAGCTAAAAGAAACAAAGATTGTACCATATTTGTTTGTGATCGGACGACCTGACCAAAATCTTGAGCAATAAGCTGACATGTGGCAAAGAAGGCTTGTCATGTGTCAGATTATGATTGGCTGATTAACATTTAAGAAATTCAAAACTTCTTATAAATAGAAACTCATTTTGCTATGTTTTGAACACACAAAAAATTCTCCCCTCTTAACAATTAATTTTAGTTTCTATCTAATTTTCATTTCTTCTTACAAAAGGTCGCCATAATTATGAATTCTAATCATCCTAATTATGAAAAAAAAACCAAAGCACTACTCACATATTTTGTCAACTAATACAAAACTATTCTTTTTAAAGATTATAAATATTAAATTACAATCCAAATGTATTAATAATATTTTGAATTTTAATTTCAGTTATTATATATCTTTACATATATTATTATGGTATATTGAGAAATAAATTAAAAAACTAATTTTATTAATATTCTAATAATGAAAGACATTGATCTTTTTTTGGGATCATCCTTAAGATGAATATTTGAGAAAAGATTGTGGGACGATAAGAGAAAAAGAAAAATTGGTTTTGATGATCTTTTTTAAAGATCGTTGCTAAGGATGGCCTTAGATGGATTTGGATGTTAATTTTAGTTTAGTTGATTATTTTATGTAGGTTATATTATTTGTAGCAATGGAAATTGATGAAAACGATGGGAGGGTTGAGACATTGGATATTCCCAATTTGGATGAATACAATCGAGATGATCTTGAAATATCAGATAATATGGAGGAAAATTCAAAAGTTTTAGTTAATACGGACACGAGGTTCTATGGAATTTTCCACTGTTCAATGATGTGTCTGATTGGATCAATGCACCTATCATTGACGATCACAATTTGGAGAATGATGCTTTCAATACAAAGGAACTTTGCAAAGGGTCAAGTTTGTGCATAAGGAATCCATTATTTACGCTTGATAGAGATATTCAATAAAAAACCATATTGACTATTTTATGGCCAAGTCTCATTCAAGTAGATTGATTCTAGGATGTCATGGGAGTAAGGATAAATGCAAATGACTTAGAGCAAGAAGAAAGCCGCTATCTGGAAAGTTACAAGCTATGATGGAGGACACACATGTGAAGTTGTTATTTCACAAGACAATGTGCATTTCAACAAACATTTCATTGTCATCGAGATTAAAGGACCTAACCGAAAAGAGGTTGAGATTTTGTCCTAGGGTAATCAAACAATTAATGCGGAGAAAGTACAAATATGTTAGTTTTTATTTTAAGGCTGGGAAAGCTAGACAAAAGGCATTGGAGTATTTATACGGAGGTTGGGAAGAATCATTCGAAAGATTACCCGCGTACATGGAGATGCTTAAAGAGTTTAATTCCGGTAGCGTGGTATTTTGGAATAAGTCATCTGTAGAAGACTCCAAAGTCAGCGTTGATAGTGATTTTTAGGCATTTCCCCCCGCTATTGAAGCGTTTACTCATTGCCCTCCTGTAATTTCCATTGATGGTTTACATTTATATGACAAATATAAAGGAGTCTTGCTTATTACAGATGCGAACAATCATATCATTCCCCTTGCGTACGCATTGGTTGCCAGTGAAAATAAAGAGAGTTGAGGATGATTCATGACGTGTATTCGAGTTAGTATCGCACACCGACAAGAGTTATGTATTTTATCTGATAGACGTATTGGTATATTAAATGTAATGAAAGAACATGAATGGGCGCCACTCAAAGATTTTCACTGTGTTTGGGTAAGACACCTTGCTACCAATTTCAATCAGAAGGTGAAGAATCTAGATCTCAAAGACTTGCTTAAAATGATGTCTTATGAAAATGAGAAGTAAGAATTCCTTAAATTGTATCAAGACTTAAGGGAGTCATTCAAGGATAATGTGCGAACTCTAAAGTGATTGGATGAATTAAATCATGAGAAATGGGCATTAGCTTATGACTTGGAAAGGAGGCGATGGGGTCAATGATGTTCTAAGCGGATTTGCCAATTATGTTCTAAGCGGAGGTTGCGATTTGCCAATTACAGTTCTTGTTCACTCTATAATGAAACAAGCAAATTGTATACTTTATCAATCAACATGATAAATTTGAGAATTATGACAAACGCTTCTCTCCTCATATTGAGAAAAAGCTCAGCGCATGTTGATACGAAGCTAGTGGTCACTTGGTTGAAATGTTTGATCGAGAGAAAGATGTGGCACCAATTACAACGACTTTTACCCATCATGTTCATTCTAAGAGTATCAAAGACTGCACTTGTACATGTGGAATGAGGAAGCATTCCATTTTCTTTGTTCTCATGTTTTAGCCATGTGTATAAATAAACATGTGAGCATTGCCATGTAATATGCTATGTGAGAGTTGGATTCTCAAACATATGTGGAATGCTTCCATGTAATGACACAATAGTACATGGGCTCTTAGATTTAATCCAACTCCAGACATGACATATTGGAAAACATTTGAAGAACCTAAACATGTATCAAACATCAACTTTAAGATTTAAAGAAGGGAAGTCATGCAACAAACGCGTGCTTCATAAAATGAATGATGTTGGACAATGTAGCCAAAGCGCGAGAGTCAATAAAATCAAAAACAAAAGAACCATCAAATGTTCGGAGAGAATGCCATAATCAGATTACTTGTGATGTACAATATAGGAGTTGATTATTTCGATTGAAAGTGTAATGTCATTTTGAAAATATGTATTTTTTGTAAAACGTGCGAATTATGAGCATACCTTTTTGGAAGGCAAGTTTTACTTTCTCTGTGCATTTCATAATTTGATGTCATCTTTGATTTTGCATGTGTATATATATTTAGAATATTTTCATAATTTCTTATAACATGTCATTTTTTCATAGACAGATATGAGGAGAAGTCGGCGTGAGGGGATGTACCTTTTTCATCCGTCACATCGGATGAGTCGGGTTACATGCTATCATACTTGTCACAAATCAAAAATATAGGCCCCATTGATGTGACATTACTAATAAGAAAGCCACACATCATTCCACGTCCATTTGGAGACATTCAGTAAGTTCCACTTAATTTCAAACTTCCTAAAGTAACTAAGTAAGTGTTTAGAAATCATACTTATTTCTATATATTTGATTCACAAGATTTCAATGTTTTGCTGGTGTGTCACAGTAAAATTTGGGAAGTCAATCCCCGTATACATTCTTACATTGTTAGTGTCGGATTTGGTCCGTGGTTTAAAATGCAAAATTATCAAGGGGAATGGTCTTTGGTGTCTGCACTAGTTGACAGATGGCATTCAGAGACATATACTTTTCATCTGCGCCACGATGAGATGATCATCACATTGCAAGATGCAGCCGTATTGACGAGACTTCATGTTAATGATATGGCAGAATAGGATAACAGGATGTTGAGCGCCGGAATGACTTGTGTATTTCTACATTAGGTGTGATTCCAGAGCGAGGAAGGACACGTACATCAGTGTGCCGCACATGGTTCAAAAATCACATGAGCCTAATTCCAGCTGATGCATATGATATGACATTGGAGCAGTATGTCCAAGCCTATATCTAATGTATGTTGGGCTCCTCATTATGGCGAACACTTCAGGTAGTGATTTTCTCTCCATTACTTACCACTTCTGGTGGCCATTGATGTTGTCCTGAACTATAGTTGGGGTGCTGCAGTGTTGTCCTTTTTGTATTGTGTAATGCGTGTGAAACCGGCTTCAAACAGTTGAATGGATGCCCGACCAACGCACCTCTTGACGCAGATGGTGACCGTATGCATCGTACAACTTTGTTTACAAGTAAGTGATTTAATTCTTCACATTTTATCATATTTTCGAAAATAGATTCACATCGTTATCACATTTTTATCATATTTTTGAAAATACCTTCACATTTTTAATTGTAGCAAATGAAAAGGGCCAAATACGTACAATGAGATACCTTATCAAGTTCTTCTCTTTAGTATGATCAATTGGACTGTTAGCACATTGATGATTTAATATGGACGCCATACACAAAAAAATACATTATCCACACTCAACCCTATGTGTACATAAGAAAGGAACGTGTGGACGATAGAGGCAATTTTGGTATGTTATAACATTACTGAGTGACAATACCCTTTCAGAGTCATGCGCGAATTTGGATGGAAGAAACTAGAGCCGCATTCACCACACATAAAGATTTACACATCATCACCCACAAGAAGAATATTAAACTAGGCACATGTTGGAATAGCACGTGGCCATTTGGAATGATTAAGCTAACCATACCATCATGAGTAAGCCTCATGATGATGGTTCATATCTTCCGGCATATTTCATGGTATGACATGGTCACTCGCATGCGCATCCAACCACGGATGGATCAACCGATGCCTTATCACCTCAGAATAATGCATTTGTAAGAATGACTTATATTCGAGTGAACTATGATATGTAGCATTTGTCTTTCATAGTGGTCAGATGTTTATTTTGTCTTTGCACGTTGCTTCATTAGTTTGCACATGCAAAACTAGAAATGAAGTGTTTACTTTCCAAACAAATCCAACGGTGTAGAGAATCCTCCATGATTTATTCCATGCAAGTCGACTGGATTTAGTTCAATTGGGAGAGGAAAGAGCTTTGGATATTGATCCAATGCAATATTTGGTATGTACTTTATATTCTTCATGTGATTACATAATTATTAGACAATGATATTGGAACATTTTCATGTAGGATCAGAAGAAGAAGAAGTCGAGTTACCATCTAGTGACAATCAAGGACCAACATACTTTGATACAGTTCCATCTCAAGTAACTCACGCGGAATTTCAAGCTCATATGAGTCGTAGGGTGTCTTCTCGCGAAAAGAAAGTTACACAACGATTCACTCCTAGATCGAATTAGATGTTTCTTTTAATTCTTAACATATTATGTATGAATTCATGTTTGAAGTTTATTTTAAACCAATGTAATTTTAGTATTTGTTGAAAGTTGAAGTTCTCGATATGGATAAAATATACACTGAGCAGAGGTATCATTCAATGAAAACCGCGTTTCATAAAGCGCCTCTTTTTTTTTAGCATAATGCACTTTTACTACCCGTTAAAGCGCCTTTCTAAATAGTGCTTTAATGCTCAGCATTTCTAAGTTTCTGATTCGCACGAAAAGTACTGTGTCAGACAACACTTTAGTCAATAACCGCTTCTAATAAGAGCGTCTTAAGTGAGATTCAATTCAGAGAGCTACTCACTTCTAAAAACGATGTTTCAAAAAGCGCATAAGACTTTAAGCACTGTTTAAGACAACATTTTTCCATGTCATCGCCATGTAGGCGCCGACTATGCTTTAAGTACTGTTTAAGATATCACTTTTAGGTGTTAGATGCTTTTACAAAGACGCCTAAGAAAAAGAGGGGCATTTTGAATTGAAGAAGAAGGGTATGTGGGAATAAACTTTCTAAAAATGGGCATTCTGAAGAAAAAAATTCGACTATACCTCTACCATCAAAGTCATGGTTCCACCTAGAGTTAGGTGCTACCTACTGATTGCTTCAATAAGATCTACTCATCAAAGACAACATCTTTACTTTGGATCAAATTTGAATCGATTACTGAATATATGCACATAAGTTGAACAATCAAAATCCTCTTGAGATCGAGGATTTACTTGTCCACGCCTTTTTTACAAACTTCTGATCCAAAAAATATAGTAGTGACCTATTGATGAGATATCAAATCATGTTAATTGTTTCTGCTCAAAAATCATTTGCGAATTTATGGTTTTATTATCATCTCTCCCTTTCTGTAAAAGACTTATTCATTCTTTCTGCACCATAGGATTCCATTTTGGTGTCGTGTTTGTGTTAGTGTGCCTACCTCTACGACTATAAAGCAATTGTAGTTTGTATTATTTATTTTAATCAACTTAGATTTACATAATTACATTTCAATTGAAATTATTCTCTATTTTAAAATATATATCAGAAAATATAAATTTCATTACCTTTTGTAGAATTCTCTTAATGAGAGGTACCAATTAAATACACTTTAATAACAATGAATTGCTCTCTAAATTTCTACGAGGGTCATTTCAGTCAGTAAAAAGGTTCACAGCATCAACAAATGCAAACCCTTGAAATTCATCCTCATTCAACTTTATCAAACAGCACTTTAGCTAGGTGATAATCAACAGTTGCAGAATCACAATAAGCAGTGTAGTAGAAGCTCCTCGCCACACTCAAATATGTCTGCTTAATATCTCTCTCCGCCATTTTTTCAGAGCTTGATGAATTTTGTAGAACTAACATCACAAGTTGCTGCATATCTGACTCTATTTGCTTATCCAGCCCACTGTTCCCTTTACCATCTTTTCTCCCATCACTAAACTGATTTACTTCCTGTAAAATGCACTCCAGACATGAGTATGCAAATCGTTTGGCCTACTGCACTAGCTAAAGAAAAAGCCTCACCTGGTGACTTTGGCGAAGCTGATTACACAGCTTACTCGTGACAGATGACAGCTGCTGATACAGAGGCTGACACGACAAAGTCTTGTATGTTTTTGTTAAGCTCATATTTAGGGTTTGCACCAGTAGATCGCCTTCCTGACCGTACATGTATCCCTCTTCTTTGTTTCCAACCGTCACCATCCATTTTTCCCACTGAAGGAAATGTAAAATAAACTTTTCAGATGGATAAAGAATTGTCCCACATCTAATTTGAAGGATAGTTTGCTATGATTCTCAGATCAAGTTTATGGTTTTCATCAAAGACATAAAATTTTGTGACCGAGTAACTCACAGCCCGACACAAGTAGGAAAAATTATCTGTTCCATGCGCTTGTTGCAGGTTCTGTGAGAATTCACGTAAAAACTCAACTAACATGATCAACAGCTCTTGTCCAACGTTGTTTAGATCCGAAGAGTTCCTGCATGCAACACAAGAAAGCATCATTGATCACTTCATCGATTCTAAAAGTTACACAACATTTTGGTCAAGGTTATACCTTGTTTCTACATGCACTGAATTTAGTTGACTCTCGCTCCTAAATCCATATAAGAACAAAGCTTTGTTATATTGGACAGGAGATTTTTCATCCAAGTGAAAGTATGCTACAATGGATTCTATAAGAATGGCTGATTTTGCCCATGCAAGCCGCTCCATGTAGCGCTCAGGTTCAAAAATAGTGGCTGCTGCTAAAAAATAGGATATGAGTACAGTTCTTCTTCCAATCCCCAAGTGCCCAAAAATACAGCTATTGTTGTACCACCTGCAATGTCAAGTAAGATGAATTTCTATTTCTGATCATCATGTCGAAATCTTTAGGGTTTACTTTCGGGTACATACATCTCCAAGGAGTCCCATTCGGACCGATGAAAGGCTTGGCAGTCGTTGTAGTCCAATTTTGCTAATTCGAGATACGTGTTATTGTTGATATTATGCATCCTAGGAATCCCAAGTACGTTTGAGTTAGTAGAATAATATTGTTGGATGCACTAAGGAAAAAAGTAGTAGGAGTAAAGTGGGTACCGGTAGAGAGACTTGGCAATCCAAACATCATTATCACCACCGTATTGTTCTATGTAAAACCTTGCCTCGAGTCTAGGTAAGCTCGCGTACCATGGAACATCAAGTGCATACTCGACCTGTATGTTAGAGATAAGCACTTGAAGAATTGTTTCATATCGTTCATTTGAAGGATAGTTTGTTATGATGTATTCGATTACAAAACCGTGTCTTTTGAACTTAAGCTTTTGAGTCACACGAGGATGTGATCTGATATATCTATCAAATTCACACTGTAATCCACAACTCTCATTGAGACATATAGTCGAAAAAAGGCAGTTAAACTAAAGTTAATTAGTGTGTTCTATTTAAGTTACCTCTCCAGGTAAATCTTTGGCTATAACCCACTTATCAGCAAGTTCCCCACAAGCTTGTTTGTCTCTCAAAACCTTAAAAGAAAATTCCCTTGCTTCCTCCAAAATATTCTCCCCCGGAAACAGCAGCTGCGAGGTCCGGAAGAGATTAAACATTACAGTAACAGCCTCATTTGTCTGCCCTACAAAGCAGAAAAACTCCTTCCCATTTTGGAAATTGCGGAACACATCTGTTTAGGGTTTAGGGTTAGGGTTTAGTTATAGAAAAGGTTCCACCACACTAACTGGATTTATTTCAATGACAGACAGACTACTTTTAAGAAACTGTTGTTTTACCTGAGCAAACCTCATAACCATTTAATCGTAGAATTCTGAATGCCATGGCAGTGTCGTCAAGATCTTTGACCTTGCTATTCCTTGCCCAACAGATTCCTGTTTCTGTCCAGTATCTAAATAAAACATACTACTTACAAAAGGCTCTCAGAAAAAAACTCAGTAAAGAGTTTGTTGTTATGATCATATATACGCACCTACGAACATAGGAAACACAATCTCTAATTTCTGTCAGGAAATGGCGGGAGATACCAAGACGTTGCAGTCTGTCAACAGCCCAAATGTTCTCGAATAGATCGACCGGATAAACACTAGGAGCTGAGCTAACAAAGAGTAAGAAAAAATCTGAGTTCCAGACAAGGAGGAGAAAACCAAGTTTCTTGGGCAAGTAATTTATATGTACCTACCTCCCCCATGAAATCTTTGGACCACCTTTTTAAGGTAATTCAAGCAACTCTTGTCTCCTGTCTGCATCAAAGCAAAGGCAGTGCTAGATGGAGAGAACAAAAATGACCCTTCTTCACCCTTGAATCGTAATAATTTCTCCCAATCCAAACTTTGCATTCCCTCCAAGGTAAAGAGTAAACTTGTGGGCCTAAAATGCAATGTGTCCTTAGGTATCCTGTCACAAGTAAGCAACACATTTTGGCATTGTAGATCAAAAATAATGCAGCCAGTTTAGTGTCATGAAAAATACCTGGTCAGCTTTAGATTTCTCATTGCATAAATTGATTGTATGAATGATGAATCATGGGGGACCTCTATGTCCAATGCTTTCGCCATTTCGAGCAAATTAGGAAAAGTGAGTTCAAATGCTATAGGCATATGCTTTCCCTTCTCTTCTTCAAGCTTCCTCATATGTTCCCATATAAACTTCAACCCTGTGGATTTTTGACAAATACATGAAGAATGGGTACTAGCTAGTAGCTACTGATCGAGAATGTATTGTAATTATAGAGTGCTTGCACCTCTTTGAATCCTCAGAGGATGAATATCCCATGTTTTTAAGGCGACGATGCAAGCTAGTGTATTGATGATCCGATCGTGAGCTGAGAAAATTCCTCTGTCTCCCCAAGAACCATCTATGTGCTGGTTTTTGGAAATCCATTCCAGTGCAGATGGAAACTGAGGCACACCTATTTTATCAGCATCCTCAACGAGAGAAACCCAAGCTGTATCGTACGGGGACACACCCGTTTCTCCATCCTCCATGGAGCTCAATATCGATCGAATAGTGCCAATCCGTTCATTGATTTTTTCACATGTTAAAACCTGTAGTTGCAACAGGATAAAGGGAGGAAAAACAACAAGAAAGACATAGTGATGAATCAGCAAGTATTCAAGTCACTGCCTAACCTTATTAGTTTCCTCATCCTTCTGGAGTGGAAGATAAGTGTACAGTTCTGCAGAGTATGAATATGGCTCTCAGTAATTAAATCCTATTCTTAGAGTTTTATCTTTTAAAAAATTATTTTTTTCAAAGTGAAGAACTAAAAATTTAGTTGTTTTAGATAATGATTTCTTCATATCAATAAGATACCTATTTTAGAGAAAAATAATTACCCATGAGGCAGTCGAGTCTTGATACAACTCGCCGTGTCATGATATTGACTTGAAATGGTAACATGTGATCCGGTCTTTTCCAGCTCCATAAACCTGCAAACATCTTCTTTCATGGTGAGTTAATTATCCAAGACTGATTATAGAAGATAGAACCAGTTCAGATGAAAAAACAGGGTGATGTGTTAAGTGAACTGACACGAAGCAGGAGCAGATGATTTCAGCTTCAGAGACTGAATTGGTGAAGAACCTGGTGCAGCCGCAACGAGATTGTGCCCACGGGCAGGAAAAGTATGAAACAGCATTGGTTCTATATAACGTGATTGTGAGACTAGCAACCCTGATCTTGTTGGAGTGAGAGGATGCTGAACAATTTGCAGTGACTGGATAAATGAAATGAAGAACAATGTTCTGCAACAGACTTTCAGAAATGATGAACTTGCAAACTCTTTTTAACACATTTGGGTAATCAAGTTATTATCTTTTAGTTTAAAAATGAAGCATATATTGTAGGGTTAAAAATGAAGTATGAATTGTATTTAAATGGGAATTCTGAGATTGATTGTGATGAATAACAATTTTAATTTCTGTTTCTATACTGAAATTTAGAGAAATATATTACTAACTGAATACTTTTGCAACTTCCAATACGCCTACCAAACTGAGTATGTATAAATACTCACAAAATGTTTGAACTCCTAGTGATTGATGCAAGTGGCTGAAGAAAGGTTAGTAATATTCATCGAGTAGGTAGACAAGCTAAGGTGTAGATCTGATGTTTGGATGTATTAGACTTGGAATCTCAATGTCTCACAAATCTCTTGATGTTATTCTTAAATTACTAGACATGTTGTATTTATTAATTACCAACTATGATGATTCCCACGCAAGTATACAACCATATCACTTATTTTGCTTGCATGTGAAATTGGTTAGGTTTTAATGGATTATTGAATGAGAAAGGATGGGCACAAATAAAGCTTCATTCTTTTCTATTATTTCGAATATGTTTTTTTTTTTTATCAAGAATATTAAAATATAATAGTCTAGCATCAAATTCAAAATGAGCAGTTAGAAGTGTATTTTTTATTAAAGTCTATTTCCATGTTCATCAAAACTGTTTGAAGAAAAACCCTAAACTTCTGTAAACACAGATGAGCTTCAAGCCCAACACGGGTTGTATGTTTTATATTTGATTAGAGATCCTTTTGGAAAAGAATTTTTCACATCTACAGTTTACTTAATACTTTTGCACAACACTTCTAATGATCCCTCAGGAATATCTTCATATGTGAAACCTGGTAAGTTCGCTAGCTTCCAGCTCATCAGTTGTGACATGTGTGTGGAAGTGAAATCGGAAGTCGCCGGAAAACTCACCGGAGGACGCCGGAGAAGATGAACCGAAAATTTAGTTACAGATATTTTTTGTTGCGGGAAAAGCTTATCTACTGTTGATTGAAGGCAGGTTTAAATACCTGAAATATTTACAATTGGTTCTACAAGTATTCCTATTTACATTGTGGTCCCTATACTGGACAGATTTAGAAGAATGTATCCTAATTAATTAGGTCAATTGTTTACAGGTTTGGTCGTGTATCATCTTCAATGTCGTCGAGCGGCAGCTGGTAATGTTCCTTAGGTTCAACACCCCCCCGCAAGCTCAACGTGTGTAAGAGATTGCAGACGTTGAGCTTGGAGGAGAGATGAATCAAGAGATCAGAAGGGATCCCTTTAGTAAATAAGTCGGCTGCTTGATCCTGGGTGGAAACAAATTTGGGAGAAATGAAGCCGGAGGCCACAAATTGGTGAACGAGGTGGCAATCCAGCTCAACGTGTTTAGTTCTCTCATGGAAGAACGGGTTCCGGGCAATATGTAGTGCGGCTTGATTGTCGCAGAAGAGAGAAATGGAGGACTGGGGAGGTAAATGCAAATCCTGAAGGAGGCGGTCCAGCCAAGTCAACTCGCGACAGGTATGTGCCATGGAACGATATTCCGCTTCTGCCGATGAACAAGATATAACTGTTTGTTTCTTGGTTTTCCAGGACACAATAGACTTCCCAAGGAGAACAGCATACCCTGTGACGGACCGTCGAGTAATTGGACAAGAACCCCAGTCGGCATCGCAATAGGCGGAAAGATGGAGTTGCTGGTCTGAGGGATAGAACAGTCCCTTTGCTGGTGCACTCTTCAGGTAACGTAAAACTCTATGTGCTGCTTGTAAATGATCATCATTGGGACTATGCATAAACTGACTAAGAGTATGAACCGAGTAGGCAAGGTCTGGTCTAGTAACTGTTAAGTAAATGAGTTGCCCAACAAGTCGTCTATATGGGGTAGGGTCAGCCAGAGTAGGTGCCGTAGAAAGTGCCAATTTATGCCTAGGATCAATAGGGACAGAAAGGGGCTTGCAACCAAGAAGTCCAGCCTCAGAAATAAGATCCAAAACATATTTTCTTTGGTTGAGGAATAGACCTGACTGAGAGCGTGCAACCTCAATCCCCAAAAAATAGTGTAGCAGCCCCAAATCCTTGATGTTGAATCTGGTATTGATGTATTCTTTGACCTGAGTGATGAGAACTTCAGATGTGCCTGTTAGGACCACGTCGTCAACATAGACCAAAAGAACCAGGAATTCCCCGTTAGACGAATAGGTGAACATGGAATAATCATTTAGGCTAGCAAGAAATCCAAATTCCAGCAAGGCTTCGCTGAATTTGCTGAACCACTGCCTGGACGCTTGCTTTAGGCCATAAATGCTTTTAAGTAATCGACAAACTTTACCTTGAGCTTTGTCTGCATTATAGAACCCAAGTGGTATAGTCATAAAAACCTCCTCTTCTAGTGTTCCATGAAGAAACGCATTATTGACATCGAGTTGGTATATAGGCCAGCCTTTAGTGGTAGCTAAAGCAAGTAAAGTGCGAACTGTAGTCATCTTGACCACTGGAGCGAAAGTTTCATGATAATCCAATCCTTCCAACTGAGTGAACCCCTTTGCTACGAGTCGTGCTTTAAGGCGTTCAATAGTACCATCAGAATGCCGTTTGATTTTGTAGACCCATTTACATCCTATAGCCTTTTTATCCTGTGGTAGTTCTGAAATCTCCCAAGTTTTATTAAGTTCTAGTGCCTGCATCTCAGAGTCCATAGCCTTTGTCCATTCAGGAGACTTGCTAGCTTGTGTAAAAGAGCGGGGCTCTTCATCATTTAGGATAGTTAAAGCATAATGTTGAAGAGGTTTAGAACAACCAGAGTAATCAGCATAAGCTGAGATAGGATACCTGTTATTAGAAGAATCAACATTGCCGCAAAAATAGTCTTTCAACTTTATTGGTGTGTGACGAATTCTCTCTGATTTTCTGAGAGGAGGTGCTGCAGTATGAGTTACTGACTGATGAATTTCCGTTTCTTCATTATCAGGGGAAGAATCAATATTGTCGTCACTGAGATCTGGATGATAATCAAGACTAACGTCTGAATTGTCAATGTGAAACTCAGGAATGGGGTGAACTGGCATTGAAATTCCAGGTGAGGTACTCTGTGGATTTTGTTGAAAAGGGAATATATCTTCCTTGAAAATCACATCTCTACTAACCTGAACTGCGTGGGAATGCAGGTTAAAAATTTTGTATCCTTTCTGACCAAAAGGATACCCCAGAAATACACACGGCGAAGCCCTAGGATGAAACTTGTCTTTGTGAGGCAAGTTGTTGGTTGCAAAGCACAAGCATCCGAAGGTGCGCATGTGAGAAAATTCTGGTTTAGTGTTGAAAAGAATTTCAATTGGTGATTTCCCACTCAAAATAACAGAAGGTAATCTGTTAATAATGTAGGTAGCTGTAAGGACGCAATCTCCCCAAAAACAGTCTGGCATCGCTGCTTGAATTTTCAGTGCTCTAGCTGTTTCAAGTAAGTATCTGTGCTTCCTTTCAACGATACCATTTTGTTGTGGGCTATAAGCACAACTAGTCTGATGTAAACATCCTTGATCAGCAAAAAACTTGGTTAATTTAGAGTTTAAAAACTCTAGACCATTGTCACTGCGAAATGTCTTAATGGAAACACCAAACTGTGTCTTTACCATTTTGTAGAAATCAATAATCTGGTCAGTAGCCTCACTTTTAGTCTGAATGAGAAATACCCAAGTGCATCTTGAATAATCATCGACAATGGTGAGAAAAAACCTTGCTCCTGTAAGAGTTGGGACTTTATACGGACCCCATATATCTGCATGTATGAGTTGAAATATTGCTGAACTGCTAGTATTGCTATCAGGGAACACTATCCTTGTTTGTCTGGCCTGCGAGCAAATGTCACAAATAGCAGGAACAGTAGTGCAATGAGGAATTGGAATGTAATGTTTCAAATTGTCATTTATTTTTGAAAACGGAACATGGCCAAGCCTTTTGTGCCAAAGAGAAATGATATCTTTAGTGTCACTAACAGCTGCACACAATTTTAACTGATTATTCTTGAACTGAAACAGGTTCTGCTCCAGCTTACCAATGCAGTGGGAAATCCGTCTTGCTCGGTCCTGAACATAACAACCTTCATCAGTAAAGGTAACTTCACATTTGTTATCCAAGATTAATTTAGCGACGCTGAGAAGGTTGAACTTGATGAGGGGTACTAGTAGGACACCAAGTAACTTAATATGCTTACTGATAACACAATCACCGCAATGGGTTACCGTTACACAGCTCCCATCCGGTATAGTAATGTCATAAGAATGCGATAAAGGTTTTATGTCTATCAGAATTTCAGCATAAGGAGTGATGTGTTCTGAGGCCCCACTATCAATGATCCATTCATTCTTATCCAATAAAATAGTTGTGAAACAAGTAATACCTGCAACATGTGCTGTCCCTGCCATATGAGTAGGCTCAGGGGTACTGCCATTTAAAAATGTCAACAGCTTATTTGCCTGCTCCTTGTTCATTTTGAGTCCATTAAGCGTGATTTGGTTGTCTTGAGCAGAATCATCAATCTGGTTATTTCCTGCAGGAATAGGGTCAGCAATAACATTATTAGCAGAAGGCCTGTTATTATTTCGAGCACCCTGGCCAGAGTTCTTCCTGTTGTTTCTATAACCAGGGGGAAACCAATGAGCCTGTAGCACATTTCCCTGTTGTGTCCTTTCATTTGACAGTGCGTACAATACAGGTTATTCCTCTCTTCATTACTCTGATTATGGTTACCAGGTGGATTACGTGCACGATTCTGAACATTAGAGCCTTGGCGGCCAGGCTCAACATTGTAACTCTTAGTAGCAATGTACATGGCAGATGCATCCAGGTGACTCGTTCTCTGCATCCCTTGTTGTTTCTCATTTCTTCGTATAGTGTTATAGATTTCTCTAAGGCTTGGCATAGGATCAACAGCTAGAGTCTGAGATCTAACCTGGAAGTGTATCTCATTTAGACCCATTAGGAATTTCATAATCCTATCTCGGTCCTTCTTTTGCTGCATACACTTGGTAGACTTGCATCTAGCTCCTAAGTCACATAACTCCTGAAATGATAATGCATCTTCCTCAGCCCATAGTCGCAGTAGCTCATTGTAGTAATTAGCAACACTTTGTTCTCCCTGTTTTAGGTTATAAATTTCCTCTTGAATCGCAAAGACTGCTGGTCCATTCGAGCCACCAAATCTAGCCTCTAGATCCTCCCAAGCTTCTGCAGAATCATCTAGATGAACTAGTGACCCAGCTATTTCCTTAGAAACTGAGTTAGTAATCCATGAGATGACTGCACTGTTGCATTTTTCCCATCGGTCTAGTTCATTCGCATCATCAGGTCTTTTAATCCTTCCGTATATAAAACCTAGTTTCATCTTAAATCCAAGTGCTCGGATCATAGATTTTTTCCATGTTATGAAGTTCTCTGGTCCTTCTAAAACTTGTGAAACTAGCGAAACGTTGATGTTTTCATTAGAGCTAATGAATAAAGCATCCTCAGGAGGACTAACCTGTGTTGTTTGGTTTGCAGAACCAGATGCAACAGAGCCTGGAGTAGCAGCAGCGGAGGAATCCATCTTTCAGAAAAATGGAGAAACAGAAAAAAAGAAGAAGAGAAAACTGACTGAATGAGGAAGAATCTGGACGATCAGAAGTGAGCAAGTCGACAGGATCACTGCCGCGGCTCTGATACCATGTAGAATTTGCTAGATATACCGGACCACATCCCCATGTGACCCAAAAGCTTAAGCTCAAGAGTCATGGTTCTGTAATCCAATATATCATACCAAACTATTTTTCAAACTAGCGATGTGGGATAATTCATCAAGTGTATTTCTCTAACTGGCCAGGGTGCTCGAAATAATAATCAGAAGCTTTTCCCGCAACAGTAAACATCTACAGTTTACTTAATACTTTTGCACAACACTTCTAATGATCCCTCAGGAATATCTTCATATGTGAAACCTGGTAAGTTCGCTAGCTTCCAGCTCATCAGTTGTGACATGTGTCTTGAGAGGGATAACAGATTTCTTATCAACATCCCATGATGATGCTTTCCTCATATCTGTACATGTACAAAGCAACAAGCTCAGACAAGTTGAGGATGTGTCATTTGCCGGTAGATTTACCTAACCCGTCTTCCTCCCCGGACTGTAATATCCCACTACTCTTCTATAGACTATATACCACGAATCCAAGCTGTGGGATTGAAGGAAAAGAAAACTAGAAATAAGAATTAATGATTAAAACCAATCACTTGTTAATTGAGTTTAAGTGGCTACTAGTTTGATCGATCGGTTATTCTTACCTTTATCTCTTAGATGATTTTGCTCATTTTCGAGTACTATTGATCTTTATAACCACTCTCATTGCTATTTCAGAATTAATTTAGCTCAGCCGTCATGGAGGAGCGAGAACAGGAGCAATGGTGTGCAAAATCGTCAAAAAAGGCAAAAATTTTAGAAAGCTTCCACTGCGGTAGTATCGATCATACCGAGCGACCATGAAGCTCCCAAATCCACTGCGGTCGTACCGATACGTGCGGCCATGAAGCTCCCAATTCCACTGAGGTCGTATTGATCGTATGGGTCGTACCGATACGGTCACTACGGGCGATACGGGCAAATCGCTCAAGGCACAGAAATCAAAGCTATAAACAGAAAAATAGGGTTTCTGTCCGGGGGGAAAAATAGAATTTTTAGACCGGGGAAAAAAGGCGAAGAGATAGAGAAGAATCATCATCAAAGAGTCAATCAGAGGAAGTTCATCATCTAGACCTAGGTCCCTCTCATCTATACTTCTCTCCCTTGCTTGATTTCATTGTAAAAAAAATATTGGAATCCCATTGATGATGAGAATGAGTTGTGAGTAGTCTTCTTTATTTCAAGGGGTCATGTGGACTTCACTAACATATTTACTCCTCATATGCAATAGGAATATGTTTGTCTAATAGTGATTGGATGATTTGTCTCCACCAAATCCTAATATGAGATGCATGTATGGTGTTTGACAAAATGATTATGTATGCATTTAAGCTTAAACTTTAATCTAAATTGAAAGACTAAGATTGGAGTACGAGAAAATTGGTGGAGACAACTTTGATTTTGCTATCCCAAGAGTGAATGTGAGGTCTAAGAGCTAAGCAAGTTTTCCAACTTTACTAACCATATAACAAAAGTTAATGGTTAGATAAGTTAGATTAAGAGAGCTAATGTTAGAGATACAAGCTCAATGGAAGAGCTCACCACAAAAGACTAAGTCCGATGTGGGAGAGAACCCCTTGATATTATGTCTCACTAGATGGCTCCCATCTAACCGTTGTGGGACGTAACATTGCCCACCCCTTTGAGAACCAACGTCCTCATTGGCCCACTCTGGACGGCTTTCACTCTGGCCTCTTCGGCAATCAGGTAGCCCTTTATTAGGTCGCCCCTCCCGAGAACGCCCACGACGGCCCACTCTAGGTGGCTTCACTCTGGCCACGTTGGGCAATCAGGTAACCCTCTCCTAGGTCGCCCTCTCCTGTTGGCTCTCAATGAAAACATCAAATGTTAGGGATACAAGCTCAAGAGAAGAGTTCACCACAAAAGACTAATCTGATGTGGGAGAGAACCCTTTGATATTATATCCCACTAGATGATTTCCCATCTAGCCGATGTGGGATCGTAATAGCTAACAAGTCGAAAGAATGAAGCTCTACTCTTGCTATGTATTCTACTCCGACATGGATACAAAGACGATTGATCGAGCCGAGGTAGACACTTAGTCGCATGCTATTTTTCATTTCATGGATTAACTTCTATTATTGCAAGGTAGGAGTAAGTTAGTGAGGGACACATCTCATTGAAATCTCTTTAAACTGTGATAGTTAACTTCAACTTTTCTTCAATATAGTTAGAAAATTACAATTGATTCGACCGTGAAAGTATATGTCTGTTCGACTCCGGCTGTTCAAGATCGCTTGTTAACTGTTTCAAAAGCTTTAGCAGATTTCGTTTCAGTGATAGTTAGTTCGAGAAAGAAACAGTATGCAGAACAATAAACGACACAGCATATGTTTACCCTGTTCGGCTCACCAAGCCTACTCAGGGGGGGTTGATCTTGAACCCCAAGTGAGAATCAGTTCACAAATATAAGATCAATTACAATAGTTCTTTAAGTAACTAATCCCTGATCGTTACCACTATGCAACTGACTTGATATGAGTGCGTCTGACTCCCTCAGACGGAGATCCACCTCTTCTCACCTCGATTTGCCTCCCGCAAATCGGTAATTCTCTTCCCGAGAATATCAGACCTGAAACAATGTCAGTTCAACTCTATTCTGCAGCACACGGTGATTGCTCTTTTGCTCTATCGATTTCAGGCTAGCTTCTAGTAGTGATCGCAGGAATTCTTTTTCTGATAAATTCATCTTGCTTCCCTGCCTCTCATAAATAGATTGGATCAAATGATCTTCTAAGCATAAAATCTGGTGAGGATGATCAAATGATCTTCTAGGCATAAAATCTGGTGAGGATGATCAAATGATATTCTAGGGATAAAATCTGGTGAAGATCTAATCTCTTGATTGCACATAATCTGAGATTCTAGGTAGATTGTGGAGGCGAATATCTTCGTAATCACTGCAGTATATTCTTCATCTGCAGATCTTAATCTTCGTAATAACATCTTGATTGATATCTATTCAAACAGGTGCTGTCTCACCTCCTGTCTCAGCCAAGAACATTGCCTTGTTTTTGTCAAAGAATATGCCATTCACGATCCATGAGCTATCTGGATCTAACAGACGGAGTAGCTAAATCACTCACATAACATCTTCTAGCGTGTAATCCAATTGCTCTCTTGGATTCGATCCGACTTGCCAGTTATAAATTATTTTGACTGTGATCGATCATAAACTCAACATTAAGAAGAGATAAAAATCCAATTTGACATGGTTGCATGAGGAACTAACACTCATAGAGGTCAATTCCCTATCTCGGGAGTTTAAATTGTACTTTCCATCTCAACTTAATAAAATCACACAAACAAAAATAATTTTGTTGCATGGCTGCAGGTCTGCAACCCGCTCGACATCAAAACAAGATTAAAAGCTTAGAGTAAAATCATGTTCCATATTTTTCCGAATGAAAGTGCAGGTTTAGCCGACCATGGCTCCTTCTGTGGCGGGTTTCCAAAAATTGAAACCTAGAGCCAGTTATGTGCTCACTCATGAATAATATACAATTTTTGGAAAGTCGCTCTCGTAATAAGTGGCTTTCCAAAAAAGATAGCATATTTACTATAAATCTTGGAGGTACGAAAGATTGTAATACAAAACTGATAAAATTGACAGTTTGACATCTTGAGTGAGTTTGTTCCACACAAAAAAAAGGCATATTCACTAAGCACTTATCGTGAGTGAGTTTGTTTACGGATAGAAAATTAAACTTAAATGATGGAACAAATAGAACATCACTCAACACAAGTGGAGGCTTGCAATGGATAATGAGATGGAGTCGTTAATGGCTAATGAAACTTGGGAGTTAGCTGAGCTTCCAAAGGAAAAGAAGGCATTGCATAACAAATATGTTTACAGAATCAAAGAAGATGCAGATGGAAGTAAACGCTACAAGGCAAGACTGGTTGTGAAAGGATTTCAGCAAAAATACGAAATCGGTTATACAGATATTTTCAGTCCTGTTGTTAAGGCGACTAGTATACGTCTTGTGTTAAGTATGGTTGCAGTGGAAAATCTTGAATTACAACAGTTGGACGTGAAACAACATTTCTCCATCGAGATTTGGAGGAGGAAATCTATATGAAGCAACCAAAAAGGCTATGTGTAAGAGGGTGGCGGAACACTAGACTGCAAGTTGAAGAAGAGTTTGTGCGGTTTGAAACAAGCTTCTAGACAGTGGCTATATTATTTTGTTGATATATGGTGATGACGTATTGATAGCAGGAACTAGTACTCTGGAAATGAGCAAGTTAAAAAAATAGTTGTCAAAGAGATTTGCCATGAAAGATCTTGGAAACGCCAAGCAAATTCTGGGTATAAGAATTGAGCGTGATAGAAAGCTGGAAATTTATTTCTCTCACAATTTGTGTCAGAAAGGTGTTAGAGAGGTTTAACATGCGAGATGCGAAACCGACTAAAGTTTCATTAAGTAGTCAGTTCTCATCATCTAGCAAGGATTCACCTAAAGATCAGAAAGAACGTGATCACATGCAAAAGACTCTGTACGCTTCAGCAATTAGTAGTTTGATGTATGCAATGGTGTGTACTAGGCCAGACATTGCACATGCGGTGGAAGTAGTGAGTCGGTTCTTGGGAAATCCGAGCAGAAAACATTGGGAAGTTGTAAAATGAATCCTGAGATACTTAAAGGGGACCATTGATCATATCTTATGTTTTGGAGGCAAGGAAATTGAGTGAGCTGAATATGTCGATGCAGATTAAGCTTCGAGTGATCTGGACAAGAGAAAAAGTACAACGGTTATGTACTTACATTGGGTGGTACTACTGTTTCTTGGACTTCAAAGTTGCAGAAGATTGTTGCTTTGTCTATAGCTGAGGCTGAGTATGTTGCAGTGACTGAGGCTAGTAAGGAGATGGTATGATTACAGAAGTTCTTAAGTGAATTGGGGAAAAATAAGAGAATAGTATACTCTACAGTGATAGTCAGAGTGTCATCCACTTGGCTAAAAATCTTGCGTTTCATTCGTGGACTAAACACATATAGTTAAGATATCACTACATACGACATTTTCTGGGTAGAAAAATCTTGCAGCTGATGAAGATTGATGGAAGCAAGAATCATGCTGACATGTTGACCAAGGCTATGATCTTAGAAAAGTTGAAGCTATGCATAGCTTTTTCAACTGGCCTTGTTACTTGAGTTGAACGCTTGGCACTACCAGTATTTATGGGATGATGTAAAAGAAGAATGAAGATGATTACCGTGGAAATTAGTCTCTAGGTGGAAGATTGTTGAGTATAAAAACTAATGTTGGGTCAACCCCAAGCCCAATTGAGATTTGGGTTTGCAAATATTTTTCTATTTAAACATGTTCATCATATTGTAAATTCATCACAAAAATAGTGAAACACAACCCTGGCATAATAGTGCCCCCAGACGTAATCACATTTGTTGACGAACTGGGTAACAAATTCTTTTATTCTTTTGTTTACTTTTTTGTTCATTACTGCTTGTTGATCCTAACGAAGCATCAACGAATCATTAGCCCTCGGGTACTCTCCCTTCAGAGAACCTATTTTTGATCTTGCTCACAATGTGATTTCTATGGACTTCTACCATGGACCAAAGTTCTTGCAACACGCAGCACCTCACTGACTAACGATTTACCATTGACGTCATTGTTATTAACGTGATATAGATTATCGACGATATTGCCAAGATTTCCAACAACACCAAAGCTGAATGAAGCACCATGAAAATGCTCCATTATTGTTGGATCGTTAATTAGTTTCCTCTTGAGTAATTCAGTTTTGGGTTACCCAAGAGGTATTGCAGCAGGTAACACAGTAATAGCAGTGGAATTAAAATAAAGTAAAATACTGTAAATTACGAACTCTTACGATTTAGGGTGGAAACCCCAGTGATAATCACGCATTGAGTAAAATCACTACCTTCCGGTATCCGCGGGAAGGATTTGTGAAAACAGATTGTTGCTTTATTTAGATATCTCGTCAAGTAAAAAACAGACAACTTATTGCCTACAACGCCTAAGCTATTCTTCTGGAACTCTTGACTCATCCAACCCTCAGATAATTCTTCTTTCACTCTTGAACTAAATCGTCCAAGAACACAGATCTCATGCCTTGCTTGCCTTGTGCACGCATCGTTCTTGTTCACCCAAAAACCGCCTCTCTCGCAACCTTTAGCTCGGTCACTTAAATACCAGTGTGTGATATCTTGGATACTTTGATTGATACGCTTGATTTGTACGCCAGAGTCAATTTTTCAAATCCGCATCAAATTAAATCTCAACCGAATATCTTTTATTTAAAATATAGAAAGCAAATCAAGTTTGTTTCTTTATTTAAATGAAAAGATAATCTTTGATATCTAATATTCATATATTTAAATGAAAATATATATATATGTCAAGATAATCTTTATTTAAATGAAAATATATATTAGATGTATTCAAATATCCCTAAGAGATATTCGAATATTTGGTAGATTTTATCTTTGTTGATCTTGATTTCGTGTTGTAGGGTTTTGCTTCGTCGGCTTGCCCAGTTCGGCTTACTCTGTCTTCACCGACATTGTGTTCCCCATGAGTTCCCTCTTGCCTTCTTTGTCGCGGAACTCATTTGCCCACCCTGTGTTTTTCCTGCACATTCATTATCCTCTATTAATTGAGTGTTTGTTATCATCAAAACACAAGAGTTCAACAATTATACAGCACAAATTGTTCACGAATTAATTTAAACAGTAAGTCATGAAGTAGGTCAACGTACCAAGAACGTAGACGCACGCTCTGATATCATGTAGAAAACGGAACGGAAGCTTGTTGAAACGAAGAATGTACTCAGAAATCTCTCTTATTTATGGTTCTGCATAAAACAAAGTTACAGGGAAGAAGGGTGCGCCAGCATATTTAAACAGATGGAAAAGACTAAATGAGCCTTCACATGCTTAAGTAATTACACAGTACAAAACTACACAGTTTTAATTAACCTGATTTAAATCCTACTAACGAAACAATGTCGTAAGGGATAAATGCGTCAATAGTATTGAACTGCCAACACCAACAAAATCCATGGCTCAAACAACATCAACAAATTACAAAAACCAAACTGAACAACCCAACAATCAATTAAGCCGCCTACCGTCTCCGTCAGATGATTGAAATTTACTCAAGCGAACCGGAGCAAATCATTGCAGCAAAACTTCCTTATCGTCGTCATTCCTCGAGCTGAACGAAGTTAATGTTGGAAAATTTGGTGAAGAAGTGTGAAGAAAATGTGGTGTGACCATATTTATATGAGAAAAGTATTTAATTGGATTTAAAGTCCTACAAATGAAAGGACAAAATCAATTACTTACATGTCCAAATTGAAGCCAAAATGAATGAAATGAAATGCTCAAAGTTATGAAGAGCATTTACAAAGGTCAAGTGAAAAGCCTTAGAAGACATAGAGGCTTATCTTAGTTATGACATTGTCATAATTTTTGTGGGCTATTTGTTTTCCATTAGCATGGAAAACATGAAGAGGTAGCATGATAATGGCTATGCACTTATGAAAGACCTTTTCATCTTTTCAAGAGCATTGAAAATTTGATTTTAATCTTGTGAAATGAAGGGACTTGGAACATTCATTTTGGTGCCTTTAAGAGGACCTTTGGCATTCACAAGGTCATTATGATGGGTTGCCCCATCCTCCCCTATAAAAGGAGGTGCAAATGAGGCTTGGAAATCATCAACTCACACAACAACATCTCTCATTTCCAACATCTCCTCCCTTGATAGCCGGCTGCTTTTCCCTTTGAGTTCTTCATACCCTTTGAGTATTTCTTTGGTGATAGTGGCTTGCACAAGTTTGGTTCGCCGGAGTGTTACCTTGTAGTGCAAAGAGGTACACACTCACAAGTTGTTGTATCCTGGGAAGCTCTTGCCCTTTCCTTGCACCCGGTGGGACGGCAATAAAAGCTTTAAGGAAATCGTCTAACGAGCCTCAACTGATTCTGGTTTGCTTGTATCGTTATTCCGTTCTACTTTGAATTACTTGTTTATTTGGCTTTCAATTTAATCATTCGATTTATAATCTTCGCATTGAATCAAATTGAATTGATTAAACTAAGTTGATGCACTAATTAATTAGATAATTGATAGTGTTACTTCATTTACTTTATATTGAATTAAACTAACACTTGATTCAATATAACAATAATGATGCATGCCTTCCATTAATAGTAATACTTCATTAAATATAATGTATTCACAAAGCTTTATCTACATGTTCCATCATTGATATAATTGAAATTTCATTCAATTTAATCCAACAGTTAATGACACTGTCAAACTCTCATCGTCACTGGGCCATACTATTGGACCACGCCGCCACGCCTAGTAACTTGATATATTTAAAATAATATAATTTTGTTGTTAAAATGATATAGTTTTATCTAATTTTCTTAAGAATAATAAATTATGTCGCACTATGAACCTAGAACGTAAGATGACGTCTCATTATAATTAACAGTATTTTATTGCGCTACACTAAATCTCATTTTTAATTGTGCTACCACATTACATTAATATGAGACCACGTCATAAGCCATCTAATATAATTCCAATAAATGATATTAGGGTAAAAAATAGTGTTCATGCAGAATGAAATTTAGTACAGCACAGTAAAATATAATTAATTGTGTGATATTATTTCGAATTATGTGTTTATAATATGGCGTACCTTTTGATTTTTAAAATTTTTTTTCTTCAAGTAAAACTATATGGCTTTAATATCAATTTTACATCATTTTGATATCGTTATATTTATCTTGCTGTCCCAAATCTTAATTCATGCTGCTCATAGTTGGGTTACAAGTATTCCTAGATAAACAAATCAAAGCGAGTAAACTTCTTGCCAAAACAATCATCTTAGCTAGCTCCATTAATTCTAGATTCTTAAAGCCACCAAAATCTGCCACTTGAAATGCAAATGAAAACCTTCTCGTGCCGGACACTCAACTTACTTTTACTTAAATTATGGCAGCTAAACGAGTAGCCCTAAATCTTAGTTCACGGAGGTTTTTGAGGTGGATGAGTACACCAATGAACAAAACAAGAATAAAGTCATAAAATATAAACAAGAATAAAGTCATAAAATATAAACAAGAATAAAGTCATAAAAAGAAAGTCTCCTTTCCTTAAATAACATGCGATTTAGGTTAAAGTTTTCCCAAAATTAATAATTTGAGGTAGACTGATTTTGTTTGATGAAAATATTAGGCCTACTGGCTAGGTAGCATGTAAATTAAAACACGTGTTTTCACACTATTGACGTATTTGTTGGTTAAACTCCTGAAGAAAGAAATGGAAAATTCAAACCACCAAATCTCAATGATTGTCACAAAACATTTATCAAGTAGATTTGGTGCAGTTAGCAAAGAAGAAGCTCCATGGAAAGGATGATGTTGGTGAACAGAAAACCTCCTGTGCTATAAATTAAAACCCTTCACTCAGATTGTTTCATTAAAAAAAGCACCTAACATGGACCAAACACGCATCCTCTCCGAATGGCGCGGATGGATTAAATCTCTTGTTTCCAAGCTCAGGAACAAGCTCTCCAGGTGCCTGAAGAAACTCATGTCAAAGAGATCCAAACCTTGTCTGTGTTGTTCTTGTTTTTATCATTCACTGTTGGTTGAGTTTTATTTTTTTTCTTCTGCATCTGATTTTCATATGATTCAATATTCTGCAGGTGATGGAAGGAACATGTTGTACAAGGATGTGTTGTCTTGTAATTGTGAGGACGTCCAGATGTTGTGGGCGATACATATGAAGAACGCTACCATTGCACGAGCACCCATTGAATAGTCATGTTCGCGAGACTGCTGACGTAAATGCGCGCAGGAGAGCATCGTGCGGACTCTCTCTCTCTCTCTCTCTCTCTCTCTCTCTCTCTCTCTCTCTCTCTCTCTCTCTCTCTCTCTCTCTCTCTCTCTCTCTCTCTCTCTCTCTCTCTCTCTCTCTCTCTCCTTGCACATATGTAAGCTTAGAGCAACAGATAAAACAAGTTGAAGGTTATTTTGATAAATATAGTCATCTTTAAGTGTATGCAATTACAGATAGATTTACGGTATGTCCAAAAATATGTAACTCATTAATCCGATGAGGATTGATTGCTCTGTCCAGAAGTGTTTACAAACACACTTATGTCTGACGGTCCACCAGTATCTACATGATCTTCTTTTATTAAACACGCATAGCAATGCCGGAGCCCAATCAAAACCCTAACAGCTCGAGTCATAAAACTCGCCATAAATCTCCATAAACCACTCCAGACAGAAGACGCTACTGATTCATTACTTGTGCTAATTCATTACACACACTTTCAAACTGTATTCTGGATGCAGATTCGGTACACTCAAATCAAATATATCTATCAAATTTTAAAATAAAAAACTACATCGTATCCTAAAATGGGAACATAAAATATTGTTATTGTATTTTATTTCCGGGATGAAATGACAACATGCATGCATGAGTCTTAATAAAGGGCTACTTGAATGCCATTTCATGGCCTTACATACTGTGCTGTGTGGGACCCACTTCAGTCGGTTCATATTTGCCACGTCCGTTGTCAGCGATCACGAGGTTAACCAGGAGGTCCGCAAAGGCACTGATGATGAACTTGTGTGTGCTCTTATGGTTCAGCGCCAGATAGCAGAGAAGCATCTCGTGCAAGAAGCTCCACCTCGCCGACGTGTCCTTCTTCATCAACCTACTTGCCTCAACCATCTCCTGCATAGATCTCTCGAAGTCCACATACGGGTTGGCCGAGTAAGTCTCAACCGCTAAGCTGTTTCTCGCCACCTTGACCGGAGGAGGAGAAGGAAGTAACAAAAAGGCCGATGCTGTCGATGATGGTGTGGCTATCTCTACGATGGAGCTGGAGCTTCCAGGAGCTGAGAAAAAGAACCTTGATGAAGAACAGACCTTAGCCAAATCCGGCATCCCTGTCTTCTCATGCTCCACGTCATCACCACTGTCTGGTTCAGTAACCGACGAAACAGAGCTCTCCACATCCTCGTCACACTCGGAGATGCTGGTCAGAGGAATCTTTGACCATGACAGTGAGCTGCATAGGAAGCTGCTGCTGCTCTTACACCCCACGCCGCAAGATGGACCGCAGGTCTCGAGCAGCTGTCGGCCACCAGCTTGACGCCTGATAAACGAGAAACAGAGTCTTAGTCCACGCTGCATCATTCCCAGGATATCAACTTCTCCAAGACCAGAGATTGATGAAATATGGAGAAACAGAGTTGCTGAATTTATATACCCTGTTTACTGCATGTCTGCTGCAAATGGTTTTGAGGATGGCGGGCATGGTCCACAGTGGAAAGGGTTAGTTTAACGATATAACTATGGAGCTTTAAAGGGGTGGACAATTGGAAAGTTGCAGCACCATTTTCAGAAGCTCTGCAACTCTTCCACCACATTTCAAAGAGGGTAGCATACAGAGTATTTAAGGTGTCAACAGGTGACAAATTAGCATCACTTTCTTCCTGCTGAATTCAATCTCGATGAGGTCGATGAGGGCGTACTCTAGTGACAAAAAGTACGTTAAATATTTCAAATAGGAATGTGGTGGGATTTGGTTAGAATGAAAAAAATAAAAAATTCAATCTCCATTTACAGAAGAAAAGGTTTGGTTACACTATTGAATACGCATCATAGCAGTTAGTAGATGGCAGTATGGAAAGTCGCGTGTACATATTAAAACCCTAACCAAATGGGTGTTATGCAATTAAATTTGAAATTAAATGGTTGACAAAGAACCAACACAGACCACACAGTTGCAGGCTTTTCAATATATGGCTACGTAAGAGCTTAAGATATGATGGTGAGACTAACAAGTTGGCTAATGAAATGTGATCGCAAAACTGGTGCATGGAGTTCTGCAGGACGCATTAGATTTGCAACATTTGCCAGCTGGAGGATGACACTGTCTGATCTCAACCAACGGATGTCTTGGAGCATGTGGGAAAGGTTACTGTCTGAAGCTTCGTGGTCCTTTGCGCGCTCTGGATGGCCCACAACAATACCCAGATGAACGTGTGCATTCAATGATTTGTTTGATTGAGAACATAAATAACCAAAATCTGCAGATGCAGAAGCTCTCTTTTCATTACTATGCACCAAAACTACGTAATGAGCTGTAGTGTGTAAGTTACTTAAAACATACGATGGTTTTACTACTTATCACAGCATTACTTGCTGGCTAGCTGTTTGTGACTATAGTGATTCAACCAACAAGAATTTAGAATCGAAAATAAACGATACAAGAATTTACTTGGTTCACCAATAGTTATTGGCTACATCCACGAATAGGAAGAGATGGATTCTATTCAGGAGAGTGGACAGATTACAACATAATCTGAAGCGAGGTGCATGTTCTCTAACGAACTGAATTCTAAACCATTGTCATTCGAAGTCTCTTGATCTTCTTGCCGGTCTGATTCTCCAATGAAGTCTTCCACTGCTTGAATTTATTGAAGGCTCACCTTTGTGTTTCATCATGAACACCAATCATAAAAGAATTATCATCAATAATTGACAAAAAATATTTGTTACCTTCAATAGATTCAACACGAGTGGGACCCCAACAACCAAGTGGATGCAATCATGCGTCCCTTTTGTTCTATGAACACCCTTCAAGAACTTGATGCGGTGTAGCTTCCCAAACACACAGTACTCACATAAATCAAGATCCTTAATCTTGTGGCCACCCAGAAGATCCCTCTTCGACAAATTTGCATCCCTCTTTCACTCATGCGACCAAGCCTCATATGTCACAGGTTAGTCATATCCTCCTTGTAAGCCTCAGATGATGTAACATAATCTGTCAGTGAACACCTTTGTAGAAAATATAGATACCAAGCTTCACACCCTTCAAAATCACCTTAGAACCTTGCAGACATACAAAACCCCACTTTCACCTCTGAAACTTGAACCTCTTAGTCTCCAGTAGACCCAGCGATATCAGATTCTTCGTCATCAGCGAAACATGTTTGACTTCGTTCAATATATAGAAAGAACCATCATGCGTTCATATCCTAATTGAGCCAATTCCAACAGCTTTATAGATAATACCAATGGCCGTACAAACATTGCCTTCGTCTATCTGCTCATAAGTTGAAAACCACTCCATACATATCTACAAATATGATAAGCTGCCCTAGAATTAAAAACTCACACATCCTTACAATGTGGTTGTTCATTAGCGACCAAAGCTAAATCTTCTGTAGAAACTGCATCATGTTCTGCCACATCAGTAGAACCATTTTCATGCGGCTTCTACTTTTTAGGACATTCACTCTTCCAGTGGCGACTCTCCTTACAATAATTGCATACATCGTTAGCTTTGGGAGCATTAGACTTGGACTTCTTATAATTCAACTTCTTCTTGATAGCTTATCCATGTCTTTTATTTCCGGTAACAACTAACCTAGATGCTTGATTAGTTGTAGCTGAACGAGAGGCTTTGTGGCGGACTTCCCTAGTGTGAAGGACTGATCTAATTTCCTCCAACGTCATCTATCTTTTCCAATAATTAACGAGTCCACAAAATTCTCGTACGACATGGGCAAACAAACCCAACTGAATTATGGCAGCATCCTCATCATCAACCTTAATATCAACACTACGCATATCCAATAATATTGAATTCAATTGATCGAGATCATCTTTAAAGGGCGTACCTTCCAACGTACGCAGACTGAACATGCATTGATTCAAAAGTAACTTGTTGGTTAAAGATTTCGTCATATACAGACTTTCTAGGTTCAACCACATGCCTGCAGCAGTATCTTCATCAGCGACCTCAGTGATGATGTCATCAGCCACACAAAGAATGATTGTTGAATTTGCCTTCTGCTCGAGGTCATTCAACTCTTCATCATCGGCATCTGCTCTTTTTTTCGAATAGCGACTCTCACAAACCCTGTTGTTTTAGCAGAGCTCGCATCTTGATATGCCATAATCCAAAATTGCTCCTCCCAATGAACTTGTCAATTTTCACGTTCATTGCAAACATCTTTGTTATCGAAATCACAAACCCTAACAGCACAACTCTTGATACCAATTTGTTGTGACAGAAGTGATTCAAGCAACAAAGAATTTAGAATAGAAAATAAACGACACAAAGATTTATGTGATTCATCAACAGTGTGTTGATTTTGTCCACGGACAGAAAGAGATGAATTCTATTCAGATAAGAAAGTGTACATATTACAGCATGACTACAACGGTTTATATAGTCGATATAAAACCTTAACCCTAGCAAAAAAAAAAAAAAAAGATCTAAGATAGCGTACACAGTAAAATCCATGTACCGGACTCAAGGCACCCAACACTAGCTTTGATCAAGGTTTGCAGCCGTAGGGATGTTGTTATATATGGAGCAGAAGTTTACTTATGAAATATTCCGTGATCGGGTTTAGGTTTGTGAAAGATTGTCGAGTTATTGACTTATATATTGGATTGTAATTACATGACTTATAAGCTTAAATTTTGAAATGGAACTGAACTAGGGTTAAAAGCAGTGATCATCCAGACTGTTGAATTGGAAGATTCACAAACGACTACACTCAAATTGTTATATAAAATTAAGGACCATCCAACCCTCCATTCTTGTTTGTGGCTCTTTCAGTTTTGGGAGTGGAGAGAGGGGAGTCTGCACAAAAGGCAAGTTTGGGCTTGAGACCAGCCAAACGAATTATTACATGCAGCAAACAAAACAAAGCATTCACATGGACAACAGGCTCATCCAGACCGATGAAGGATCAAATGAGTATGGCTCGAGTGCGAGGACATATCACCAAAAACCAATATGGTCATACTAGTACTCGGTACGGACATGTGTACATTTTGATATTTATGTAAAGGTCATATTAGCGTATTAATAAGTCGAATTGATGGATGTAACTATAAAGAACGTCCTCAGGATGTAGGAGGAGGAGAGACATTTGGAATGTGTATACGTAGAGAGTCTGTACTTAGAGAATCTGTACCACGAATATACTAGTATAGTGGAATTTCTCAGCTAACATTTTTCTGAAGCGCAGTGAAAATAGACACGCTACTAAACCACGTATATCTCGTATGTTGTTTCTTAGTTAAAATTGTGATCGTTTTTTCTCTCCACGTTTTGCTGAGAATCCAACAAAACAGCCGCAGCTCTGTTTTCAGAGCTTGCGGGCAGAGATGAGAAAGGTTGAAGTGGTTGGCCTCTCAAGAAATGGTCAGTCTGAGGATCCACCTTTCATACTCTAAATAAATACATTTAAATACAGAAGACAATTATAAATACTAAAAATAATAATTAAATGATACTTCTTATATTATTATCAAATATTGATACTTCTTATATTATTATCAAATATCATACAAATAAAAATATTTATCAAGTGTGTATGAGTCTGCATCATGATTCTTGAATTGGTTAAATTATAAGTAAATGCAATTGAAGAGTAACTGAATATTCACCTCTAATTCTAGTTTCTTCACATACTGACTTGGTCCCTAAACCTTATTATTTTATGATTTCATCCTAAAATATGTCACACCTGTCAATATTCTAACCCTCTGTTTCGATTTTAGAAAATACAATCAAAAAATGAAATGAAAATAAATGAGAACTCATGAAAAATATAACATATATGTATGATGCTATTAATTTATTTTAATTTTTCATGACAAATCAAACATAAAATTCAGTTCTTTTCAAAATCAATTTTAAACAAATACAGGACATTGTTTGGATACCAAATATGGGAGATGATTGTAGGAGGATGAGAATAGACAGGATTTGGTAAACCTCATAAAAATAAGGAATAAAATACAAGATATCATGCTTGCAACTCTTAAAACTCATGACCTGTGGGCTTGAAGTCACTACAAAACAAAACTAAAAGAATCTCTCATGGAGTGAAGCAACACTGGGTCCCCAGCCAAATTCCATCACACAGTAATAAAGAATTTAAAGAGGTTGCAGATTTATTTTCAAGCATGATGATTGGAGAACAAAACAAAACAACACCATGTGGGTGTTGTTCATTTTCAATAGATAAACAAACATACAAGCAATCAAAAATGGAAGAGTCATCTTATTGCCATTTAGAAAAAGGATCAATCATCATCAAACTCTGCTTGGGATGGGGATGAGAACAAGGCCACTCACAGATGGGGTTACTGGGAATGATTAGGAGGAAGCTAGTAAGTTCTGCAAGCATCATCATCCATGAATGGGGAGTCAGCTCCATCTTTCAGCATTTCTTCAGATCTGCAAGCTTGGCTGCAGAAGGCCTTCTCACCTCTGTGTAGCGAATTAAGATGACAGCTTTTGGATTAGAAATTAGATAGAAGCTAATAATAGTAAAACTGATGAAAGAACGATCGAAGTGAAACTCATTTGTGTAAGAGCGCGGCGGTGTACCTGTAAATGTAGATGTCTTTCTTGTGACTGAGGCTTTTCTTGCAAGTGTAGCAATGGCTAAGGAAATTATCAGATACAGAATTTTTTGCAACAGGTGAGCAGTTGTTCGTTGTCTTTGCAGAAGTGAATGAGGATCCACCGGCACCAGGGCAACTCTTAACAATGCAGTTGTCAAAAATGTGAGTGGTTATTGGATTGGGGCCATGCGAGATAACTCGTGTGTAGTCCTCTGAAAGCTCCATTTCAGCCACGGAAAGAGGGGTTGTTGTGGCAGGGGAATTCCTTGTCTGGAAAACATACTTGGGAGAGTTGAGTTGTTGATTCCTAGTCTTAATTCCAAAATCAGAAGGATAATAAGGGGAATCAGCTGGGGAGAGCAGAGATGTTGGCCGCGGGGTGGCAGGGATTTGGACTTTGAGATGTGGCGCGAATGTGACCATTCTGGTTGATTGCCTGTGTTGCTTCCCAGCTGGGGTTTCCTCAGGAGAAGTGATCAGTGCGAGGCCAATGGCAGCAGAGTTTGATGTCTCCCAAGGGCGCTTTTTGCCTGAGGACCTCGACGAGTGATGGACGTTTTTACTGAATCCAAATGGATTATCTGAAGGCAAATTTGGTTTCATGTCAAGAGTTGAAGTTGGACTCATCAAAGCATCAGCTTGACCACCTTTTGCCCTGGTCAATAAACCTCTAAAAAACCTTGGAGATCCCAAAAATGATGAAATAGGTTTGGCAGTCTGATCCTGAGTTGGAGATGAAATAGAGCTATGATCAGGCACTAAAGCTTGCTTACTACTCACAGCGGCTCTGGACCTGTTCCTCAACATAACTTGCTCCTCAAAAAGTCAATGTAAAAGAATTCTGCAGCCAAACATCCAAACACATAATCAGATGAAAAGGCAATACAAAAAGTCTGATCACATGATGCTCATGTCCAGGATGAGAACAAACCTTAAAGTGTTGAGCCTCCTCACAAGCTACAACTCAAAATTGTGCCTTTTACAGATGAACACAGAAAGCCTCAACAACTGGAAGAGCAAAAATTCACCTTGATCTCACGAAACCCAACCAACCACTCACAAGAACAAAAAATCACAGCTCACAAAACTTACTGAAAATTGTGGCTCCTACTGCTAAACCTCAGTAGCTTCCATGATCTATATAATCAACCAAGCCCAGATAAGAAGAAAACTCAACTCTATCTCTCTCTCAGAAATTTCAACAAACACCTTACATGCGTCAGACAAAAAAACCCTACAATGAGATATCAACGCCAGACACCAGAGACATCAGACCCTCATTAAATCCGAGTCTGAAATTCACATCCAGAATCGATCAAAACTGGAAATTTACGCACTCGCTAAAGAAACATCATTCGGTTTTGGGCAAGTGAAAACTGAAAACCCATCTATCATCACTCAACACCTCAGAGCCCACAGAAGGATAAGCCTTGCTTTCTTCTGCAACAAAAAAACCTCTCCTTTATCTGCAACTCACTTTATCTATCAATCAATCGAATGCTTATCAAAAGGGCTCTCCTTTCTCTCCAGAAAAAAAGAGGGTTTGAGGGGACAATGCTGAGTGTTGATCTTTGATATATACAGATACAGAGATGCGTGTCGAAATCACAGCCCGATCGCTTGTTTTTTCAGAAATTGAAATTCAGATTGTATATTATTTCCCGATGAAACTGATTGGGATTTTGGTGGAGGGTTGAGTGAAAATGAGATGAACAAAAGATGAAGATTATGGAGTTGATAAGATCAACACTTTTTGTCGTTTCATGGTGCACAATGCTCATGTAACATTTTGTTTGTTATATTAAATTACACACATGTTTTAAAACAATATCTACAAAAAAAACTCAATGAAGAAACATTAATTAATTATTCAAAATATTAATGATGCAAATCTGACACTATTTACACGGATATTAAAATGTTATATTAAAACAACATAATTATATATCAAAAACGGTAACGTGTACAAATCATAACATAAATCACATTATAATAAGTTGTATTCTATTACACCCGATCTCATTCTTTTTTCTCCCTACATTCTTGTTTAACAATATGACTCGTTTTTCTAACTTTTTAATGTGAAGTAAAAAATAAAATTATTGTATTGTTGTTCGGGTATGGTCTTGTAAATAAAGAGAAAGCCAATTATTTTAACCATTAGGATTCGATTCTGGAGAATTCTGATGAGGTTTGGAAATAGAATAGATAAAAAAAACTGCACTACTGTTTTTTTATTTGGATGGATTGAGTGTTATATCAATAACATGCGTGCATAAAAATAGTTAATGAGGATCGATTTAATAAAATAAGATTACTTAATTGAAACTCAATTTCAATTAGGATAACACTGACATCAACCACTCTTTTAATTGCGTGTTAATGCACGTAAATCATATTACGCAATGCTGCCATTAGCCAATCAGATTCTCCCACGATGAATATAATTATTTATTAAGGGGGCCCCACCAATCAGATGGGCTTGTGGGCCTTTGATATTGGGCCCCACTAATTTGGATTGTTTATTAGATAGTAAAGGGGTAGGGTTTTTGCAACTGTTCAATTCCATGCGGGCTTGGTAAACCGGAATTTGTACGAAATTGGAATGGACCCGCTGGTCGAACCGAACGGTTCATTATGGTTTAGTGGCTGGACCAAAGGAAAATTGAGGCTGATTTTCGATTTGATATGCATAATAAAGTTGTACATGGACATGACTCGATTCCATATGTTTGCTACAATGTTATTTTTAGCAAGAGCATGGTCCAGGTCCAGTGGTAATTATTAAATACAAATTCAAATTCGAGTGATAAAAGATAAAGTCCTTTAGCAAGATTGTGGTCCGACAATAATTATTGTATGTAAATTGACATAAAGTTCATTGGGTTGATCAAAGGTTTGGACCATGGAAAGCTAGCTAGCTAGCTTCCGTTTCAACTCAAAACATTGGGGACAAGATATAATTACATTAAATATGTGAAGGTGATAATCATATGATGTAATCTATACAATTAATATATAATACTAGTTCGTTTTTACTAATTTTTTCTGTACGATAGTATAAGGATGTGAACTCAGCACTGTCTGAACAAGCTCTACTGGATATTTAGGTAAACTACTTTTTAATAAAGACAAATTACAAAAAAGTTGAAAATTCTAGTCTTTGAAAGCAGAGCATTTGAAAAATAAAAAAATTTATAAATTTTAATGGTAATTAGTGCATAGTAAATTATGGGGAACATAAATGGGAATGCAACACGTGTAGAGACTTTTTATTGAGGGTGTTACATATCAAATATTAAACGAATAATTGCTGAATTAAATTTAAAAGATAGTTTTCTTGGTTATGTCAAAATTTAAAGGAAGATTTGATTGATGCACAAGTTTGAGACATGTTTTTTTAAGGCGAGGATTTTGCAAGTGTGTTTGGGGTGCAAACTTGAACAGCATGTAACTGAATGAAATCTTCTACAAGTGCAACATAAAACCTCCAACGAACAAATGGATACGAAAAATATTGTAATGGAAAAATGGAATATAAAAGCAATGAAGGGTCTCAAAATGGGAACCATCAGATGTTCCTGGAGATGGAAGCATATGAAGATGTGAAGAGAAGGAAGAGCGTAAGACCAAATGGCAGGTTCATCCTGTATGCGTCCGACGACCCATCTCCGGTCGGTGGTACATTCTTCGATCCACTTGGAGAATCAGCATCACCTGAAGTTGGCGGGGTTGTAGAAGAACCACCTGATGAAAAAACAGTGTTAGATAGATGTAGCAGCGAGCTTCCTCTTTTTAATTTATGTGGTTTTAGAGTTTAGTGAACTTGCCGTTGCAACGGCTAACGGGCGGCGTGTTGACATTGCAGGCGGTAGGGAGAGCCATGGCTCTAGTCTGGTTGATGGCGACGCCGAGAGACGGTCCACCACCGTTGAGGACTTGGCAGAGGCAGCGCGGCTGGGAGCTGACCACATTGGCTAGCTGCTGGCAGCAGCTTGGGCTGGGAGATGAGGAATTTCCAGAAATGTAGTTTAGGCAGGGTGACATGCTGATCAGAACACTGGTGCAGCTGGATTGAGCTCCGGCACTCGCCGCGGCGCAGAGAGCCATGGCAAGAATCAATGCGAGGACTGATGTCTTCATCTTTGCTTGATGTTTTTGTGTTTTGATGGGGTTTTTAGGATGGGTTTGGTTGAGGAGTTATATAAGCAAAATCAGGCAAAGGTGTGTTGGTTTTTTGTGCGTGGGTGAACCACTATGCCTAATTCAAAGCATACTTGGTGAACAACTTAGGTGACATTTTGAGGATTCTATGTCCTATTATTTGAACACGTGTGGGTATCTAGCTGTTTTATTTTTCTCGTATTCAAACAGCTCAGCACCTTCTGATCAGTTTACTTTTCAATAAAAAGATTGTAGAACATGTCACTGTTTTCAACACTTCAGAAGGATTCCATTTCAAGGTGAATTCATGCAGTTTATAGCAGATGAAACCTTGTGATGATAAGGTGAGTTTTCTTTCTGGCAATGAAAATTCAACAACCTGAGGATTTAAATGCTAGTTAAACACAAGCTTATTCAGTGATCATGGAAACTGATCTGTGGAACTCCTATGACAGATCTGCCATAATGTCACCCCTGATCAGCGACTTGATGCCATTAAGGACCGAGCGAAGGCACATTGGTTGCGATGAGCAGAGGCACAAAGCATGGCTGCAAAGACAAGCCCAGGTCCCCAATCAATCCTTCTTGAAACAAGCCATTGGGCGCATATAGAAACTGTCAAGGAGAAGATTGAGAAACAAATATTTGCAGTCAGAATAATGAGTATTAGGTCATTTCAGATTACCAACTCGTAACGCAATGTTCATTAAAGAATAACTTAATATGTAATGACACAGCTTCAATAACTCTAAATCACTTTTATGTGATGCTAAATTATTCAGTTTGCTATTCACAGATTTTTCACACAATCCACATGCTGAACTACCTTTCTGAAAAATGGTACGATCAAAATGCAGATGCTGTGAAGCAGGTCAGGAGAAAGCCATGAAAATATCAGTCAAGAAGCAGCAAAGGAGCAGGAACACATACAAATTAAATGCGAGATACAGGCATGCCAGAAAAACTTACTACGAATCCCTGCTTACTTAATTTTCACACCAAAGGATATCAAGTAGGTGACAGTAGTTGATCTCCAAGAACCACTTGGAAAAACCCACTTTTAGTCCTTCCAACCCATCAAACCTGCACTGGTTATAAGCTTCATGTAATCTGCAGCAAAACTCCAAGTAGGCATACATGGAGAAGTCTCAAGTTCTACAACAAGCTGTTGCAGTTCTACTTTTCATTTCAGGTGTTTCAGTCCATGGGCAGATTACTACACCATGTACAAGCTCTATGGTTTCAAGCTTCACTCCATGTTTTAATTTTATAACAGGAAGTAGCTCAACCGGGGCGTCACCCTCTGCTGATTGCTGTAATGCACTTAAAGAGCTCACCAGCACCAGCAGGGACTGCACATGCCTCATTATAAATGCAGGAGTGCCCATTTCACTACCAATTAATCGTACATTGGCTATCTCGCTCCCTAGAGCTTGTAACATGGCTGGTGTGCCAATTCAATGCAAAGGTCTCTAATTCATCTGCAAATATTTCGTATCATAATTTTACGTAAATTACTAATATATTTTCGTACATGGTATCTATGCAGCCACGGGTTCACCTTTGCCATCTCCAGGTACGATAAACCAAAATGAGTACCATGATACTAATTATTTGTGCAATATGTAACACTCACAAGTTTCTGAACGCAGGTCCTGCTTCATTTGGGTCAGCTGCTCCACCTACTGCTGCAGCGGAATCTCCTCTGAGTCCAACATGTAATCTAACACTCAACTCAATTTTCGTCAACTGTCATTCTGATGCGCAACATTTTTTCTTCTTTTTATTTTGGGCAGCTTCTAAAGCAACGACACTGCCACCACTTCCAAGTACAGACACACCAACACCAGCTTTATCCCCAACTGAATCAGATACTCCAACATCAACAGCCGCAGCAGGGATGAAGCCGGTGCTGACGCCATCCTCTGCATCCTATCATATCCACTCAAAATTCATCCCAATATTGCTGCTTATGGCAATCACGGTTTACTAAGGGGCAAGATCAGAAGCACTTCCTTTCTTCCTTATTCATTTGCATTTCGTGTTCCTTCCGCATTTTATTTTGAACTTTGTAAGCCCCCACCTGGCTTCATATCGGTTTAATTTACACGAAAATTGTTACAAAATATCATGAGTTGTGTTTTTCGTATATGATAATAAAATGTTCATAGAAACTGCTGGATAGGTGACGATCCTTTCCCTATCTTGCTTCAGAGATTTAACATATACAAACAGAGTAAATGGTGCCACACAGGTTATGACAATCAGTTATAGTGTATATGAAGTTAATAGTCCGCTTAAAATGGAATAAGATCCTTCACAGGTGACTAATACTAAAAGACCTCGGGTATGCATCAGAGACGCATAAGAATGAAAATGAAGCATCTGGGTTATCAAAGCCGAAGATAACACTAAAACTGAGACTGCATTTCTAGGACTAACTTGAAGTTCTCAGCAGCATAAAATGTAAGCAAATAACAAACAGGAAAACGAAGCTATTAACATTCTCATTTCTCAACAACTCCACATTTTCATCAGAGAAAAATCAATCCATATTAGATGTTATGTGAACCCAAAACACCATTTAAATGCTTCTATCGGGAATTGAAGAATCAATAACAGCATATTCAGCTTACCAAACCAATTCATGAGCCCAATTGCACGAAATTTTCAAACTTGCCACAAAGCAAAACTTACTTCCAAAATGCCATTTTTGTTGATTTTTTTAAATCCAAATGATGACTGGACGATGAGTTGACGGTGATGTGTACCAAAAATAACAAATCACTATTGTGAGTAGCGGTTTGCCCGATTTATTTAGGTCAAACCACTACTAGCAGTAGCGGTTTGTTTGTGTCTAAAACTCAGACTCCCTGAGTTTGCAAACAATGGCAAACCGCTACTCCCGTAATTGGCAGTCGCGCCCTCCTTTAAGTATGTTGTTGAAACATTCAGATGCATTTGTGGTCATTGACCCCCATCTCCGCCCTTTTCGTCATATGTCAACACCCATTTTTCAATTAGCAAGTCATCAACCCATTTCAATGCTTCGATATTAACTTTCAATTTTTTCCTCAAATCCGAGAAAAGCTTAATGAACTTCTTCTTCTGATTTTGGTGGGCAATAAGTGCAAGGAAATCTTTCAGTTGTTTGTTCTTCACCCGCATATTAAAATTACTCATAAGATGTCTTGAACACACACGATGATTTCCTTGAAGGTGTCCAATCCGGATCTTTCATTGCATTAACGATTCCAATATGTCTATCACAAATAACACAAAGCTCTTCTCGGTTTGTTACCCCAGCCTTTAGACAAGCCATGAACCAACTCCAGTTGTCGTTGTTTTCACTTTCACAAAAAGCATAAGCCCGTGGAAGAATGTGGTTGTTTGCATCTAAGCCCACGGCGACCAATTACACGCCCTTGTATTTGCCATAAAGATGAGTCTCGTCAATACAAATCACGGGACGAAAATGGACGAAAGCTTCTATCGCCGGTGCAAATTCCCAGAAAACCTATCTACATTGACATTACCGCCTTGTGCAGGGCTTGTTTGCAAAAATACGGCACTCTCGGGATTTGTAAATTGCAATATGTTCATAAATTTTGGCAATTGTGCAAATGATGATTTCCAATCTCCGAATAAACATTCAAGGGCCTTCTATCGTGCTTTCCATGCCTTCACATATGGAATGTCGTACCCAAATTTTTTGAACATCAACTGCTTTATTGCCTTAGGAGGAAGCCTCAATTTCTCTCGAATAACCCCATTGATTTCGCTAGCAATGAATGACTTGTTGAAATGTGTGTTGTCCTTAGGAATGATGTCTTTCTCACACGAGTGTGCTTCTTCATATCTTGTAATCTCTCACATAGCGGCTTTGGATTTTTTAACTGCTCTAACGTGTCACGCACATTTACTAGCTCCATCTCTACATTGTAGTATAAGTCTACACACATCTGATTTATACGTGTAATACTCAACCTGATTTAGGATAGAATATTTATGACATGCATATATGACATCCTCCGATGCAAACAACATCCCCTTACATAGTGAGTTCATAGAAAATTCACTATTTCCAATCAAATGTTCGTCAACATCCATACTACCCATCCAATGTGATACATTATTAAAACCGGGAAAATCCCACAACGTTTTGTTGAACACTCTATTCTCATTCTCAACTTGAGCCAATGTCCATATATCATTGTCTCCCTCTAACATTTCAAGATTTTCTCTATTGTATTCATCAGACATGGTTACATCAAACGTCTCCAAAGTGAACATAACCATTCCATCAAGCTCTTCATTGTCCATTTAACCAATATTTGATCGTGTTTTACCTTCGTACACAATCAACGTAAATGATCATCAACTAATATTATTGCACATCACATTGTTCACAATCAAACTAAACTCCTAAAAACACACGATACAACTACTAATATAGCATAATGTCACTAAATCATAAACCATAATCAACCCCTTCAATCGAAGCAATTCAACACATATGGAATGTAAGGCAACCAATATTTAACCTAAATTCTGAAACACTAAACCCTAATTCAGATCCACTAACCAATTTTCGAAACCCAATTCCTAACACCCATTCACCCTCAACCTAAATTCATCAGAAATTTGAAGCATATGGCCAAACTTACCTGAAAATCGAAGTGTGGGGACAAAAGCAACAACTCTTGGGACGATTAGACGAAGGCGCGACTGCTGGGCGAGAATGAGGAGAGATGGAGCTCGCTGCGGTTTTGAGAAGAAAGCTTACTACGGGTTCTAAGAGCATATGCACCGGTTTCTTCTGGAGAAAGTTCTTCACCAGCATTTCTTCCTCCTCCAGCAATTGCTTCCTCGATCAATAATTTTCGGGAGTAATTTCGTGTAAGGATAAGAAGAATAAAAGCGATAATTTCTCTGTGGCTTCCTCCTGGAGCATTTCTGTGAGAAAGTTCTTTCTCCTGGAGCATTCCTTCTCACAGAGCAATCGTTACTGTGCACAAATTAAAGCAATTGCTTGCTGAATACTCCTGGAGAAATCTGACCGCTGCATATGCCCTAAATAATAGACAAACCGTTACTGCGAGTAGCGGTCTGCCATTGTTTGCAAACTCAGAGAGTCTGAGTTTTTGACACAAACAAACCGCTACTCACCTAAAAAAATCGATCAAATCGCTACTCGCAGTAGCGGTTTATTGTTTTCGGTACACATCACCGTCAATTCATCGTCCGGTGATCATTTGGATTTAAAAAAATCAACTAACCGCTATTGAGAGTAGCGATTTATCAAAAAAAATGATATTTTGTGAAGTAATTTGAGAAGTGTGGCAGTTTTGAAAAAAAAATTTGCATTTGTGGCAAGTTTGAAAATTTTTCCAATTGCAAACACTTCCTCGCCAGCCTAACACAATCCAGCAACTCCAAGTTCGGATCCCTCTCGATCACGCTTACAGGCCGTGATCCGCCCTCAACTCCGATCCGAAAAACCGCCCTACCGGCAAGAAATCGAACATCTGACGGGCTTCGCCTGGAGAAGGTAGCCACGAATGCGCGGAATACAACCCGTCCCTTCGTGGATCGTGAACTTGAGCAACTTGCCGTGTTTGAGCTCTCTGCTGATGACCCTGCCCCCTAGGGATTCAGCTCGAGAAACCGGGACTCCTTTGCGGAGGGATTGATGGGGACTGAGGGTGAGAAGGAGCGCAGCGCTTCTGGGCGAGCTAAGAGCTTTACGTGACTGTTGCTGCGATGGAGCTTCCTCGTTGTCGCTTCACTCTCTTGATCATCTACGCCATGAATTAGGCGGGTCGGCTATTGCCAATTAGACCAGTCATTCGGTTCAATTAAGCCCGGTCCAATCCAAAAGCAATTGCTACCTATTCTACCCCCTCAACCCGCCAGACCCCTTACCATCGAAAATCGAAATATAGCACTAGACCGAACCCTAATGAACCAATTGCATATTTAAAATCTGACAAATTCCCTACTTTCTTTTCGTTCCTCAAATTTTCCAAGATACAAACAAGCGTACAGATAGTGAACAACACGAAACAAATGCTAAACACTTATAAGTTGCACACTGCGCAAGACCAGTTTTGGACGCAGACCACAGCCTTCCATGGCGTACAAGTTACCTTCTCACCTTCCTGTAAGCATTTGTTGGGACTATTCAAGCTACTTAAATTGAAATTCAAAATTGCCACAAGCATTGCACATGACATGAAATTCTGAGCAGCTGCACTGGTAACAAAGGCCAACAGAATATGACCTGTCAGCAGCCAGAAGAACCAGAATCACACGGATTGGCAGTTGGTAACTCTTGCAAACGTTGACACAAGTAATTAAGATTTTCACTAAAATCGTTTTTGCAGAGAAATTAATTCTTGTCGTTCAAAAAATAAAATAAGTGTTGCAAACTCTATTGCCAAAAAAATTAATATTATTTGGACAGTAAGAACGCAAAGAACGGGACTATAACTAGGCTTTCGACAAATATTTGGACTATTCATGGTATGAAATTGTGAGTTTTGCAAACAAAGGCAGTAGGAAAACAAGGTAGCAAGAAGCATCACAATTCACATATGACACTGAAATCCTTAGAACCTCAATTCTTATCAATGATCGGGTCAGTTTGTAGTTTGTACAATTGATAGAATTAACAGTCTATTGTTTGGAAACAGGCTATGATGTTAAACACATACCATACTGATCAAAAGAAACACAATCATGTAGGGAAGAACCATATTGCTTGCTTTCTCTCTTGAAACTGGTATCAATGCGTGATACCAGGGTTCACCCTACCATTGTTCGCTTTCTACCTCTTTGCCTTACTGTCATCAGTTAAAACTCGATCAAAAGAAAAATATTGAGTTGTAAGAGTAAATAGATATTGATGAACAGGGAGGCGGAAGAGACCTTCTGCTAGCTTGTTCATTGTCGACGACCATTGCTTGGAGGACTTCCTATATGCAGAAAGTATGCGTTCCATCTGCAAAGGAAAAGAGATCAATTAGGAATCAGCCTTAAGAGTCGTATTGAAACATCTTCTGGACCTCGGATGGAAAACCTCTTTGAGGGATGTACATTTTCCAAATTTCAATAAGCGGATCTATTGAATATCAACTTATAAAGTTACTAAAATATAAATATCTGCTAAACCATTTTATATGAATTAAAGAGAATAGTGCAACATTTCACCATATATTGGGCTGCTATCGGAAAGTCACAATTAATGCCCAGAACAAATAAGGTCATATATACTCATATGTGCATGTGAAACATTCATACACAGTACACTCCCGACCAAAAGGACTCAAGAACAACTTTGTTTGTATAGCAGCCAAAAGAAACATGAGAAAGATATAAAAAGAAAACCCAATAAGCCAACTACATACCACATTTCCACACGAAGAGTGCATTGAGAGTAAGGCTCGTTCTAGAACATATAAATCAACGGCTTTATCTTCTGGGAGGGTTGATGTATAGCTAAGACCAAAGTCAATAAGAACCTGAAAAAGATTGAAAACAGTTGCCTCAGTAAATTGACAATATAGAGAAAGCAAAGAACTAGATTCAATAAAAACTCCCCTTAATTCAAACTTAGAGAGGAGTGTGTATCTCTCACCAATTGATTACTTCCAGTCTTAATCAACATGTTTGATGTTGTTAAATCACCATGAACAAGGCCTCCATCATGCAGCTTAGCAATTGCAATGCCAATCTGGACCGCAATATTGGTCATTCTTTCTTCATCAACTCCATTTAAGCCAAAGTCAAGTAGTACGTCCTTAACAGCAGGACCCTCTACGTACTCAAATGTCAGAGAATGGAGTACAGTATCCACAGCGTATAGAATTGGAGTAAGAACCCCTAACCGTCGAGCTTTAGTCATGCACCTAGCTTCCTGCACAAAAATTGGATACATCAATCTGCCACTACACATTTTTGGACTGCAGTCAAATACGAGAAGTATCAAAGAAATGTAGAAAGCTTACGGCATTTAGGCGTTTAATAGTTAACATGGCATCCAAAGAAGGATGCCTGTATTTCTTTGAAAACCGCTCTTTCACCACAGACCTCCTTCCCACAAAGTTTGATTCGAAAACACGCTGCCGAAAAAAAAACACCATTGGCATTGGAAAGAAAAAAAAAAAAACTAAATCAAAACGCCAAACACAGGGCCATTAAAAGAAGACATATTATGTAACACTAAAGATAAACAACTCACAGCTTCAGCTCCTTGCTTGATTAGAGTGAGAGAATCTTCTTTTCCATGTGCCATAATTTCTCAACCTTGAGCTTATTGATAGTGTTTACTCTCCGCTTCTGTTAAGCGAAAAATAATCACCAAGCAACGGAGCACATTAGGAATTGAAGTGACTGGTAAAGAATCCAAAAACTACATTCAGAGCACCTAAAATTGATCCAAAGAATAAACATAAAAAACCTTGCATTATGCTCCGTCAATTGGCCCAATGAGGTTGAGCAAACATAAATATTGATAACCCAAACCAAAACTCTTCAAGTCAAGCTTAGAAGGAAAGAGTAAACAAAAACTCGATTATTTCTCGATGAAGCAGGAGCAGTTCAAAAAACTTTTTATCCCCCATTTTCATACACATGAGCATAAACAGCTCCATGGCATTTACAACTGTTGTGAACAGTTGAAAGATATCTGCAATCAACTACATTCAAAATTCACAACAAACTGGTAATCATCAATAGTCCAACAGTATGAATCATATGGATATAATTACTATCAATTCAACAGAATACAAACCAACAACAAAATTATACACACAATCACAGCCCGCGAGGGGTTTAGCAACAAGAACAAGATTTTTAAATAATGAAAAAAGAAGAAGGTAAGAGGCATATAGAGAAGCTAAATTGAAAGTGGGAGAAGCAGTTGGATGAAGAAGCGTTACATTTGCGGAAGAAGAACTCGGAGCAGCGAGCAGCAATCAGCGGCCAGAGACGATTCTCCAACGCCCAGCCATCACAAATAACTCACTAAACGGCGCCGTTTCGTGTTATGGGCTTTGAAGTTGAGACGGGCGTACCCTGCAAAAGTTTTATAAGCTTAGCTTTTTTCAAAAGAGAAATCAGTTATTTTATATATACATATAGGCATTTATTCGGCGACATGGAGAAGAAAGAAATGATAAAAGTTTATATTAAATTTATAAGTCTTGACTTTTGAGTTAGAACCGAATCAAAATTCAATTGAACTATTAGTAAATATGCTCCGCCCAGACCTATTTACAGGACATGATTGCCTTAAGGACATATATACGACCTCCAACACTAAAAAAAGCCAATACAATAAGCTAGAGGCTCTTGTTTTCTCTGTTTGTATGCAGTAAAGAAAAAAAAAAGTGCTGTTATAGGCAGGGACGGAGCCAGAAATGATCAGGTCCTAGGGTTGAAATTTTCTTTTTAACAGTTAGAACCAAATGGAAGAATGTATTTTTTATAATAATATGTCATAGCAGATGATAATAACTTTTAAATACCAAGCACTAAATATGTCTTCAATGGCAGGAAAACAATCAAACAACAAATTCAGAGAGCGTAAATAATCGAAAAGTATATCAAACATTGACATCAAACTATCAAAGCAAACTTGATCCTACCCTTACTCTCCCAATCTAGCCCAACCTGAACTCAGTGATGAACTTCAACAAAGAACTCTAATTGGCAATAAGGTTGAGCCTAAATAGTGCCCACTTTTTATCCAAAAACACCAGATGCGTAAGTAACAACCTAATTACCTAAATCCCAATTAGAGAAATCAGCTGTCCCAAACCTCAAGCAATCATCAAAACACATACGTCAAACCCCAACATCCATCACAGATATCACTCCAAAAACCAAAACCTAGTTCCTAAACTCAAATGGGTACCCAAAATCCACAGCCAACCATTCAAAATCAAACATTGAACTAACCCCATCAACCCAAAAGCACAAAACCCACACCACAGGTATGAAGTATGAACACACGATTCACACTACACGCCATAAAAAGAGAGAACAGATAACAATTAACACATACCTGCAACTCTGCAAGGCTGCTAGTCTGCAACAAAAGCAAGAATGGAGGAGAAGGAGCCCGTTGCGCACGTTGCGGATGGATTTAGAGTTGAGCGAGCAGCTGCGACGGAGCGGGAAGGAAGAGCACTGCGGCTGCGGATGCGGATGCGGTTGCGATGGATATGGCAAGGCAGAGCACTGGCGACTGCGGCTGCGACGGATCTGGTCTGTGAAGAGGAGCGGGCTGCGGTCTTCGGATCAAGATTCAGGATGGAATCGCTAAAACAAAATAAAAATAAAAATTTGGCCTTAGAACTACTTGGGCTATAGCCCATGTATCCTAAGCCTGGCTACGTCCGTGGTTATAGGCTTTGAAGCTCTGAAGTGACATGGACAGAGGAATGGAGGGAGTATCAGTCCTGAGTGCTCCAGAACCTGGAGAGGATCACAAACAAGACTCTAGTGCAGCGAAACAGTCCAGAAGACATTAACTAATCTTACAAAGGAATGCCAGGAACCTGCAGCTCAACTAGCTGGTGCGGAACAAGTAACTTTGAATCATTTCATTTGAGGAAACTGGAAACTGGAAACTGGATAAATATATAAGCTTTTCTCCATTAGATATGCAAGCACATCAAGTTTGAAGCATTTCCATTTATTTCTGAATTGACTCAAAATAGGCTCAAGTCAGTACATACCAAAAAGCACTGTTACTTACTTCAAAACTAAGCAATATTTTCCATTAGTAGCACAAAACCAAAACTTGAAAGCGTCCTCAAGTTAGGAAAAAGTCAAAACATCCACATCAGCTTTTGGTAGAGAGAGTTCGATAAATTGCTCTGATGGTGTTTGGAGTGGTTCTGCAACAACCTCCTACAAGGGAAGCCCCAAGTTCGCACCATTTGCTGACGTAGGATACAAAATCTTCATCGGAAACTCCGGTATTTTGCTGCAAGAGAAAGACAGATGATTTCTTCATCAGAAGTGTCACAAGTAGAATGGCCTAATATTATAGCCTGGGAACAAAATGCACATGAGAACTGAGCCGTTAATGCTCCTTGTTGTAGGTGGGGAGCGAGGTCCTTTTAGCCAAATCTGAAGCTGTCATATGAATGTACGGAGTTTTGAACAATTTTCTCCTTTTTCGAGGTTATCATTCCTTCAATAAAAGTTTTCACAGTTAAAATTAGGAGGAAAGAACGGTACTTACCACCCATCGCTTTTGATCAGGATCATAACTTTCTCCACTGTTCGGATATATAATAATTGGTTTCTTCGTCACCTGAAGACGGAAATAATCAATTTAAATTATCAAACTATCTATCAGAAGAAATAGGAAATTCAATAATTATTACTAGCCCTTAGTTCGTATGTGTGCATGTGATGATGTTTAGTATTTATCATTTGAAGTGTGTGTTCTCCCCAACATTAACTTGACATTAACGACAATCTATAATTCCGTACCAGTTTAATTCTAACTGAAAAAGAACATATTAGGTTAATCAGAGATATTAGGTACTCTCACAACTGTTTTAAAACGAATGGAACTACAGCTAAGATTCTCATGTTCTATGATGTACAGCAAGTTACTATTAAGAAATGATAAAGCGTAAACAAAGCTCTTAAACCTACCTTTGCGACTGAAAGAATCAGGTCATGTATAAATCTTGGTGGGGTGCAGTTAATGCCAACAGCCACAACTTTTTTGCATGACTCTGCAATGGCGACACAATCTGTCAACGAATCACCGCTAACGACATTTACACCATCCTTGGAGTTGAATGCAAACCACGCTGGGATGTTTATTATATCTTCAGTCTCCAATAGTTCAGCGTAAGCCTAAATGGTCATAAAATTAGGAAATAGAAGCTGGTTTGTGGATGGAAAAAAAATTGAGCTTCAATAACTGCAATTGATGCTTGCTAATGTTAGCAATCATATTATGTTTATTCAAGATTTTTATTTCAGTAACAACTCACGTGAGTGCCTTGAATGAAGATAAAGAACATTGCAATCACATGGATACCTGAGCTTCAAGCTTGTTTGGAATCGTTTCAAATGCAATAAGATCAGCTCCAGATTCTGTTAAGACTTGAACTCTTCTTCTGTGAAAATCTTTTAAACTTTCCAGGGTCATCCCTTCACCGTAGTCTCCACTGAGAATAAACAATCAACAAAGTAGTATGTAACCAAAGTTTGCACTATTTCATAGTTTTAGCATATAATTGCTAGTGTATAAATATAATACATCACAATACTGCATAATGTTGAAGAAAACAACCATCGCACCTGTACTCGGACCCATCAGCAAGATAAGCCCCATAACTTCCCACCGCTGCTGCAACTAATACAGGATGATGCTTGAAAATCCTACCATCCCCATCGATCCCAGTTCCATCTGAACCATTTTCTTTACATCTTTTGTAATAAATATCTCGCGCTTCGCAAGCAATCTCAACACTTTTCTTGAGCAATGCTTCACTCTCTTCTCTAGACATGCCTCTAGCCTCAAATCCCTGAATTGTGGCCTGCCATGCAAAATTAACTTCAACTTCATCTCCGCATATTAAGACGTGACGTTACATAACAAATAAAAAGGATGATAAGGTTTCACATAGTTACAAACCAGTTCACCTGATAAGATGCTGATATAATTATATTCGCACCCGCTTCTAAGTAATCGAGGTGTACCTGTTCGAAAAAGAGAAATTAATTTAACCTGTCAGTTATAATTCACACAGTCTACACTCAAATAACAATCTAGAACTGCTCCGACCATCAGCATTGATTTTAAATATCATAATAGCATAACCCTATCAACAATGTAGATTATCACCATCAGCTGAAAACAGAGCTGATATCTGGAACTATGAGATCCAAATGTAAACTCTAAGCTCGGTCAATTTGAACTCATTTTTTAACCTAAGAACAGTAACAATCACAAAAATATCGACTGGAATTGAAATGCGTACATCGCGGATGAGGTGAGGAGATGTGAGTAGACACTTAGCGCTCCAAAGAGGATCATTGAGATCGGCTCCGTGTCGTTCGAGCTCCGTCGCAAGCCCGCCGTCGAGTACAGCGACGCCGCCTAGCTGACGCAGCAGATCCGACATTTTCGAATACGAGACTTCGCCGTCTCTGACTCCCATTATGGCAGGCCAATCTAGTATGTCAACACGTTGACCGTGACGGAGGCGGTTGTCGCCGGAGATGATGCCAGTGACGATGCTACCTCTCTCTCCCTCTCTCTATCGCTCTCACTAACAGAAACCAAATCCAAAATGTAAGACTGGTTAATCACTTTTACCAGTAAACGTACCAAACATACCTCAATTATCTCATCTCATTTCAAATCAATATCCAACTATCAAAATTTTCAATTCAACTCCCAAAGTTTCATTTCGTATAGTTTCCTACAGAAATCGAATTTTTTGAAAGTTCGAATTAAAATTGGATATACTTTCATATTTGTTTTGAAAATTTATATAGTATGTTATTTGAATTGAAAATTTTGATAAATTATTTTACTATAATTTTCCTTTTTATTATGCATACAATATCAAAATCGTATTTTATCTGGGTTTATAGTAGAACTTAGTTTTTGATTTTAAAATTTTATTAGGAATAAAAAGTATATCGTTTTAACACCAAGAATATATTATTTTGAAGTTAATATATATGTTTTGGCTGGATCGGATCTGAATCAATAGAAACTTGAGTTTGTTTTGAAGTTACTTTCCCATTTATATATATTTTGAGAAATAATATTTGTGCAACTTTGAATGGCAGCAAGCATGATGAGGGGTGATTGTATATACAAAAATAAAAAACTGTATAAAAGAGAGAAATATTAAGTATATAAATGTAGATGAAGAAACAATGTCCATGAACAAGAGCTCACAATCTGAGAACAATGAATCTGTGATCCTGTGAATATTATGCAGTATGTGCGGAGCTGAACGGCTGCAAAAGAAAAAAATGGCGGCAAAATGGTTGGTAGGGAGTGAAAGGAATCAGGGGCCGCGCTTCGAGCCGAAACAGAAGCAGCCGGAGGACTGGGCATCAGGTATCATGCCTCCTCCTTTGCTTGTGTCTATCTCTTCTAGCAGCTTCACCACCTCCTCCATGTCGGGCCGCTTGTCCGGGTTGGTGTCCCAGCAATTCTTCATTATGTTGGAAAACGCGGTTGGGCAGCATCTGGGTATATCCGGGCGCAGGTGCTGTTCCATAAGGACAGAACGATTATTGCTTATTCATTAATGAAAATATACAGCAATCTGTGTCTGAGATGGTTTAGAATTTATGATGAGTGGTAAATAAAGATGGTTCTCGTCAGAAGACGGAGATTTGTAGGGAGCTAACCTGTGCAACCACAGCTGAAGACACTTCGGCAAAGCTGAGATTATGATAGGGCATGTCGCAGCAATATACTTCCCACAAGCATATGCCAAAACTATAGACGTCACATTTTCTGTTGTATGGTTTTCCTTCGAGGACCTGTGAGAAAAATCTCGTTACTAAATTTACTGGATCAGTTGTAGCAACAGCAAAATCACCAGAGTCGTGGTTGGGAGTAAATACCTCTGGGGCCATGTATCCGAGGGTGCCAGTAGCCCCAGTCATGTCCCTAGGATTTTGAGCTTCAACGCGAGCAACGCCAAAGTCAGCAATTTTGAGTGTTCTTCGAGAATTTAGAAGCATGTTCTCTGTTTTAACATCTCGATGCACAATTTTCTTGGAGTGAAGATAATTCAAGCTGCGAATGTGGTTCATGGAAAATGGGTTAGGACCTTTCATCTCAAAGATAAAACTACTGAAAATTTCAATCCATAAAACTTACCCACGGGCTAGATCCAGTGCAATCAGAACGACATCTTTGAAGGGAAGTTTCCTTCGACTGTTCCTGATCAAATAGTTCTTTAAGGTCCCGCCATTAAGATATTCAACAACGACACAACAAGCTCGAGCTGGATGATCTTCTGAAGTGCTTCTGGAAGGGATTTTAAGATCCGAGGTTCCCATTGATGCCCCCACAAACTGGGGCAGAAAAGGATCACCATTAATGTCAAGATTAATGCAAAAATGTACAGAAAAAACCTAAACCGAGAAGACACGGGAGACATTAACGGCATTATTTCTGAAGTCTGAATCCGAACACGAGTATAAAATCTACTAAAAACAATTGCATTACAGTTTCAAATTATCTTTATTTTCCTACGAGTTTCATGATATAAATATCATATAAGCATCATGCTTATCAAGGAATATAAACGTAAGATCACACTCGTTAACAAGCTAGCCTAAAGGAGTATATACATGAAATATTACCTTGGTAACATTTGGATGATCGAGCTTGTGCCAAACAGCGACTTCCTGACGAAATGAGGCTCGAAGAGCGGCAGTCTCAGCAGCCGTTGCCATACCTTCTTCCCCCCAATCCAATACTTTCACTAGATCATTGACAACACAGCGATCTTAGAGATGGATTGAAATAGAATCAATATGAAAAGCTTTGAAGTAAATTGGGCAAGGTGCAAAGTCATCATCTGTTCAGCCATCATAAATGAATCCTAATGAAATCTACCATTGCAACCCGTCTAGAAAAACTAACTAAACTGTCTGATAACTCCAAAACTTCTCTAGCCGGAACTCGCATGTTGATGACATTGTGACTTGCTAGTTTCATTACATTAGCAATTTTGGGTGTATATAATAAATTTGAAGAAAAATAGATTTAAAATAGGTGGGAAAAATATTTAGACTAATCTGTTGGATGTAAACGACTAAATACCAAAAGCCAACCAAGGTCCCAAAACTTAACAAACAGAGATATAAATCTCAGTTAAATCCGTTACATATGAATACGCGACAAATAACTAAAAAAAATATGCAAGGAAAGTAAGCTACCTGCAACGTCTTGGCCGTCATAAACACCTTTATACACGGTGCCATAAGTCCCGTGAGCAATAACATTCCTTATATCGAGCTTAGACAGCTCGATCTCCCATTCTTCTTTCTTTAGAGAGGATACTTTCTCCTTGGACCAAACCCGGCTCAAGTGAGTGTCCCAGCTCTTCAGATCAATCTTATCAGCCCTGATGAAAATCTCCCTGTTGCTCAAATTTCCCACATCCTTCTGTCCTAACCTCGCGTCCGAGAATATATCCCCCACTTGAGCACTCAGCTTTTCAGCCATTAGATTCTGCAAATTTTCACAGAACACAACTATGAAACCGGCAAAACCAGTTCAACTGGAGAAACAACAAACTATGAAAAAAATTGAAGAATCTAACTGATTGCAGGAGTCCTGTTCAATTTTTCATTCTTCAGATTAGAACCTAAAAAACTAAGACTTGATATCAGAAGTTTGATAAAACCCAAATCTTCAGCAGCTAAAGAACATGATCAATTGACCATATCATAATCAACATTAGCCAACATAACACTTAGAGAAAGCGACCCACTGTCCGACCAAGCCCATCAACAAAGAACAATTCCAACACATAAAGGAACATCATTTATCCTTCAGAAACCCAGAACACGCAAAACCCACAAACTCGTCAACAAAAATCCAATCGAGCCAAGTAATCGCAGCTGACATACAATACAAACACAGACGCACCGGCAGACCCCCAAAGCTCACAACTTTACAGTTTACACGCACACAAAAATACCTTTTAAGGAAAATCCGAGGAACAGGAATAGATGCCCGGAGCGGAGACGGGAGACGGAAGACGGGCAGAGGAGCAGAGATGGAAGAATGGAATGAAAAAATCCGGCGAAAGGAATAGAAAATAAAGAAAGTTAAATACTTGGAAATCTGGGCTGTCTTGTCTTTAACTTTAAAAAAGATGACTAATTTAGGAGGAGGATATGAGAATTAGGAAATCTGGATTCTGAGAATTCAGTGATTTGTTCAGGATTTGAGTTTGAGTTGAGGAAGATGTGAAGTTCCGAAGAAATATATATTTATAATAAAAATATTATATTTGAGCTTGACTTTGGCTGGGTTCTGTCTGGATTCGCCGAGAGCGGGAGTTGCCGAGTTGGGGTTGGTGTACGAACGTACGTACCGGTCTGCTCTGTCGCATTTCTTGTCGTGTCCCAACTCTTAACTCAACTATGGTTGGTATTCTTTCTTCTTTTATTTTCTTTATGAATTTAAGTATAATATATATAAGCAGGCGGTTCAAATAAGCACACGCACTTGTTCGGTGTGGTTGAACCGATGGCCTTCACTCATTTTTGAAAAGTGATGCATCTTAATATGGAATGCTACGCTCTACGGTGTGGTGTATTTTTATAAATTAAGAATGGCAGTAAAATATGGGTCAAAGATAGATGGAGTAATTGACCATTTAAGCAACACTTGTCCATTATTAGCAGAAAGACTATTAAAAGTCAAAACCGGCACAAAAAAAGTTATAACAAATGGAATGAGATAGGTGGTGGAACAACTCAAATATAATTAATGACGTATTTTATGTTTTTGTTTAAAAATATAAGTATTTTTGTATTTTTAAAAATTGTATTCAAATAAAAATAAATAATTTTAGCATAAAAAAATAAATCATTTTAATATTGATATATTTAAGAAATTTTAATTAATAGAAACATCATAAATGCACGAATGTCATGTTGGGAGTTAGAGAATTGTGTAGTTTTGACCAAGCACTATCATAACAATAATGGTAGTATCATATCAAATGGTTGCGTACCCCAAATATTTGAATATTTTTGATGGTCCAGTTTTAGGAAAATCCAACTATCTCCCTCTTTTGATTATATATAAAAAAAAAACTTAATCAGTGGATTCGTCACATTTTGAGTAATCTAATCGTATATATATGAATGGGACCGCATATGTGTATTTATCATATATATTCTTGTTGTATGGCTAACGTAGTTATCATGTGGGCATAACCACCCCATTATTGACCTTACATTTTGATGCCATCTCATTTCTAAATTTCTTTTGTTTGACATGTCTTTGGTTTATGCTTTTTGTCCTTTTGATTGAGGGAAGATTGATTGAGGTCAGTCAACATTGGCGGATCCTGTTCGTGCCTCCTAGATTTTGACTTGGGGTTATGCCTTTTGGGACTGCAAAGGAGGCCGTACTGATTGTTATGAGCTGAATAGACCATGTTTGAGGTAGTATTTAAGATGTTTACTGTCTCAACTTAGATTTTATTCTAAGTAAAAATATTATTTTAGTTAAAAATATGAAGAAAATGGTGGTGGGATGTTATTTTGTAAGTCAAAATTGAGGGTGGAGTACATTGCGTATTGAAATGAATTAATCATAATTAAATATATTAAGTTGAGAGATTAAAATTAATTATCCATAAATCTAAATCCAAGTTAAATTGAATGATATAGTGGTATAAAATAATTGAAATGTGAGTCCATTAAAAATAAAACATTCATTCTTTTGGAGTAGAAATACAAGCAATTTGAAAGTATCCTATATAGCTTCAAAAGTGATTAGAATGTCAGTTTATATATAAATTTATTGCACCTACTTAGATAAGATACTAATCAATGAGACTCTCTCTACGCGCGAGTGTGTAGGGGTACAAATCACGAATCGATTCGGATTCAAAACAGGGTCCAAATGGTGTGTCCGTGACATACGGAACACGAATAATAGACCGATTTAGTCGCATGTGGACAAACCCTTTTTGCACCATTTTCTATTCAAAATTTAGTTTGGGCATGCAAGTTGAGGCGTCGCCTAGAGCTTAAATGTCGAGGCGAAGCTTTATGATATTAATTCATTTAAATGTCATTTACGAGGCATCGCCTGAGTGACCGTTATAACATTTAATGTCGAGGCGACGCCTGGTGGTTTAATGACTTGTAAAAGCATTAACGAGCGCCGAGGCGTCGTCTGACACCAAATGAATGAGGCATTTCCTCGTTTAGAAGGAGGCGACGTCTGGAGTATTACTTTTCAAATATTATTAAAGGAGAAGTTACCTTTCATTTGAAAACATACAAAAAAAACAAACAATTTCTAGCAATCCTCCTTGAAGAGCTACCAAAAAAATTTTGAGCTCTTTCCCCCTCTTTAATATTTCTAAAGTCGTGATGATAGCGAAAAGAATTTCCAAAATATTATAAAAAGAGAAGTTGCGAAAACACATCAAAAATATACAATTTCCAACAGTCCTCCCGAAGAGCTAGCCGGTAATAATTTGAGCTCTCTCCCCCTCTTTAATTTTTCCAAAGTCGTTGTGATAACAAAAAGAATAAGAAAATTCGACAAGCAATTCTTTGGTGCTATAGGAAAGCTCGCTAAGTCATTATATCATGGAAAGCGATTGACCAAGAATCCTAACAGCGAAGAAAAGTTAATAATGCTTTAAGAAGATTGTCCAACGAGTCTTGACTTCTCCTTAGCTGATATTGTACAATTTATTTATTTTCTATTATCGTACACATATTGTTGAATTTTCATTCAACAATTTTAATTAAATTATAAAGAACTATTCCGTTTTATAATATACAAACTCAACACTACGTCGTATAGCTATTGTCTTTATTTATTTTTGCTAGGCGGGATCTTATAACAGCTAAACTCATAATAGCTGTGCATATATGTTGACTTGAATGTTATGATCCCAGCTGCAGATTGACCTCTGTATTTTCAACGAGCCTAAGGTTGTCACTGGAATCAAATAAATTAATTAATCAACCGTTTACTCGGTCATTAAATATTTAAATCAACAAATGAGGAATCGAATCAGGTATCAACCAACCCCATTTTTTATTTAAAAAAATTATTTTTTATTCCTAATTCCAAGCTCCTGTTCTTCTGACTTCATGAATCGAACTTAATGACATTCACAATCATGCCTTCTTTCCCCATCAAACAAAAAATATTTAAAATAACATGATGTAAAACAGCTCCTTTCCATCCGTCCATTCATTAATAAATAATAAAATAAGCAAGGTTAAACATCTCGCAAAATTATTATTCAATCAAGATAATGTCATATGGATTCAGAATTGATGTAGTCAAATCAAATACAACCATTATGATTTGTGACGTCATTTTGTGTGTTTAATATCTATATATTTAATTTGGATGCATCAAATTTGAATCTTCATCGCATAACAACTTTATTATGTATAAATTATAAATTAAACTTTAAAAATATAATGAATGCGGGTAGCATAATTATTTGACTCAATAAAATTCAGCAGGAAGTATTTTTTGAAATGTCAATGATAAACTCAAATCATGCCCTAACCGGCTTATTCAAATTGCCAAGACATGCACACCACCGTCAGAGAAACTTCAAAGCTTGAAATAGTCAGGATGTAGAGGTTTCAGATCATTTCCAACCAGGTTTCCTATTTATTTAATAAATTATCGAAATCGGTTTAAAGGTTAGGATTCATGAAGGCTGTTACTTTGAGAAGTTAATGAGTTTCACTTTGAGAAGTTAATGAGTTTCGTTTAACTAGATACTGGCAGACAGATTCAATTAAGAGATGATTACATTTAGCTTCTGCGACAAAGTAGATATTTATCAATTTTTTGGCGATCTTCTATTTGTAATTTTTTCATATTGAATTATAAAAAATAATCATCATTTAACTAGATATGGTCCAAGCCGGAAAAAGGTACCTTTTGTATCCTCTCCTGATGATCATACATTTATTTGGCATGATACACTGTTGCAATCTGAGTGATCAGTGCTGCATTGCACTGCACTTCTTGCAAACTAAGTTGTTACTGCAATTGCTTGCTTCATAATTCTTACATCATTGCTGCTGCTGCTGCTGCTCCATGTCTCAGGATAGTCTGAAAAATGACTTGCCTTGCAAGACTGAAGCGAGTACTTATAAGCGCTCACCGCCTCGCTTACTGTAAGATAATAAATCCACTCATTCCCAACATTTTCAATGTTCTTTGTCTTGCTTAACTTCGTCATTACATCAGCTCCAGGATTCACCAGCACAAGCTGAAGATCATACCATGCACAAGTTCAATTTCAGCAGATACATATATATACTTCACCATCTCTTAAAATCCTACCTTCAGTCCCCTTCTGTGGATGATCTTAGTGACCTCATTCATCATGCTGATACCACTTGTGTCGATGCTCCCAACACCTGCAATTTCATAATGTTCCGGTTCAGACATTGTATGTAACATTTTCACATGAAAAATTTCCCATAGTCGCAACATACAGCTTATGTCCAGTATAATAAACCGCAAGCTTAACTCCTCTTTAGCTTTCGACCTCTCTTCCTCATCCTCTATATATCGTACAATCCTGCATCAACATGATTTAGTTTAGTTTTTTTCTGACAGTATTTTGTTTTTGATTTTGAGTGCCTTTGATATGCTTACCTTTCTCTTAGATATCCTGCATTGGCAAAATAAATGGGAGCTCCAATTTCGAGTATAAGAATTTCAGGCACCTTGCAGGCCGTTGGATATTGATCCACTCGTCGATATATTTCAGAACCGGGTATGTTTCCTAGGACCAATGTCTTTGGCCGCACGACGAAGAGAAGGACTCTAAGAAGAGACACTCCTACCTGCAAACCCTACAACTCAATATCATGTCCAATCTAAAATTGTGGAAATAGTTAGATATTTTGATTTACATTTTTGTATGAGGTAAAAGTCTTGGTTCATGAGTCATGATGGTGTAATCTAAGATATGCTAGCATCCTTTCTATTTATCACTCGACGTGGGATAAATTCTCAAGTGCTTATACTCAACAATTCTCCTCACTTGGGAAGTTGGACGTGTTTTCTGAAAGTTCGCTAAGTCATCGTAGCGGCAATTAGTAGTTGCGCTCAACGCGACTGTGTTTTACCTACGCAACCGGTCAGCGTAGGTGCGCGACTCCCACTTATGGATAAACCCACGCTACCGTCAATTAGACGTCTCGTCATGTACTGGACCGCATACCGTGACTCTGATATCAATGTGGAAATGGCTAGATATTCTGGTTTACATCCATATGGTGATGTAATCCAAAATATATTAGCATCATTTCCATTTATCACTTATATTCAACAAAAACGATAGGTAGATAGATCACTTCAGAGAGTTATCATACCGCTACCATCATGCCAATCTCAACACTTCGGAATACAACCCCAACAAACGCGCTCATGCACACGACAAAGTCATATTTATCCACACGCCACAGATGCACCCCTGCTTCGTAGTCAATCAATCCAAACATAGCAGTTGCGATGATGGCGGACAACACCACCAAGGGTGTGTAGTGAAACAGAGGAGTAAGGAAAAGTAAGGTGATCATCAGAGCTAGCGCCATCACGATGTTTGATACGGCCGTCTTGCATCCTGCGTTGAAGTTCACTGCTGTTTTTGAAAATGGACCTGAAACTCAACCAACACGTCAGCATAAGTAAACTATCTATGAATCAGATTCAGTCCTGTATCTATACACTACCTGCACTGAGGTAGCAGGAGTTAGGGCCGCAAATGAGTCGAGTCGAGCCGAGTAGTGTGAAGTTCGAACTCGACTCAATTAAAAATATACTGAACTCGTACTCGAACTCGAACTCATCGAGCCTATATTTTCATGTTCGAACTCGACTCGTTTAAATTTTTAGTTACTCGAACTCGACTCGAATATTATCAAGCTCGAGCTATAATCAAGCCCATAAACAAGTTACTCGTTTGGTAGCTCGTTTACCTAAACAAAAAACAAAAAGTGCTTAATTATGCAACTTAAAATTTGTGTTCTATGAAGTCACACAATGACATAATTACAAAAAAAAAAAAAAAATCAAAAACGGAACGTAATAAAAGATTGTTTGTATTACAAAATGGCAACTCGTTTTTTGCATCATCTTCATTCTTCAACCTTCGTCATCTCAGCAATAAAAATTAGTCTACTTCTCATGGAACAGCCTCTTTAATCTTGTGATCCTAATATAAAAATAGATAAAATATGATGAGTATAACAAAAATATTATGATAGATTGGATAATAAGTTGTGTTGCATTGCATACTATAATAGGTTGAGTATAATTGAAATAATACGAAAGGTTACCTATAGGTAGCCAACCGCATTTCTTCAAAACATAATTTCCTTCATTTCCTGTTCATTACTCTGAAATAAATAATAAATATTGTTAGTGAATGATATATATACAGTTCATAAACAAATAATTCGATAACAACGTAATATGAAATAGTTTAAGTACCCTTTTTTTCTTTTTAATATTGTAAAAATTTCTCAGCCAATCCTCGCCGCATAATAACATTTGCACCGTGTCAACTCCAAGAGAGAAGCCTTGTATGAATCAATAACACGACTACCAGCACTAAAAGCAGATTCTGAAGCCACAGAAGTTATAGGAATTGCTAGGATATCACAAGCTAGTTTCGATAAAATCCGACACTTCAAACCGTTGCTCTTCCACCAATCCAATGGATCAAAATTATCATTTGTGTCCCCAACACGAATTATTCCATCTTCTAAATATATGTCAACTTCAGATTTTGGATTTTCAGAAGCATCAGAACCTCTTATATATTCATCAAACTTTCGTCTCCCTCTAGTACCTTTCTCAATCATGTTGTTAACATTAGACTGATCATTGTTATCATCTCGTCTAGAACCCCCAATGTTGCCAAAACTCTCATGCGTCCAGATTTCCACATACTCCTTATAAAGTTCATATAAAATGTCTCTAACAGTAGAAACATATTCCTGAGCTTGCGATTCAGAGTCATATAGTGACTTGGAGTAAAATTGGATGGCCTTCAATTTGTTTTGAGGATCCAAAACAGCACCTATCGATATCAGAAGGTTATTACTTCCCCAATATTTGTCAAATTTTGATCTCATCCTGTTTGCCATCTCTTGAATGTAGACATCATCAGACTTTGATTTTTCTTCCAACTCTTCCTTTATCTGAGCAAGTTCGGGAAGAAAAAGATTTGACGTCAGATATTGAGTTCCTAAATCAAAAAGAAAATCATCAATGAAAATAATAATACAAGAAGAAACAAGTATAAAAAAAAAATAGCACCTGAATTCTTAAACAAGTATAAAAAATGCACCTGAAATGATCTCCGTAATATCATTAAATATCTGTAAAAAAAGAGCAAATTTTCTTAACTTTGATCCAATCTGTGTCCAATGGCTTATTTCTGTAAGATGAGTCTTTCTCTTCATAATCTCCAAATACATCTTTAAATTCCAGCGCACATGAGAGCATTTGATACGTAGAATTCCAACGGGTAGGACAATCAAGAATCAATTTCTTTCCCGGCAAATGCCAACTCTTAACAACATCACCAAACATTTTGATCCTATGCGATGATTTATCAATGTGCTTAACAGTTTCTCGAATGTTATGGATAATATCTCCAATCTCTTCCAATCCTTCTTGAACCAATATATTCACAATATGAGCACTACATCGAACATGAAAAAATATCCCATCAAATGGCAACTTTCTTTGATAAGAAAGGACATCTTTCAATTTTCTAACGGCAACATCATTATAAGTAGCATTGTCCACGGTAACCGTTGCCAGCTTGTTAGTCAAATTCCAATCCGTCAAACATTGATTCATTGCATCACAAACAGCAATTCCATTATGCGGTGGAGGAATATGACAAAAATTCAAGACCCTCTTATGTAGTTTCCATTCGCTCACAAAATGACATGTAAAAACCATATACTCAATCTTTTGACCAGATCGCCAAATATCAGTTGTAATGGACACCCATTTCAAAGAACTTAACAAAGACATGAGCCTTTTTTTCTCATTGTTGTAACTAGTAATGCAATCAGCTTTCAAAGTAGTACGAGATATTTTTCTAAATTCAGGAGAAGCTTCCTTCATCAACAAATTAAATAACTCATACTCAGCAAATGTAAAAGGTAGTTCATGAATCATTACCATATGCGATATGAGCTCCCTAATTCGAGAATGATCATACTTCCAAGCCTTGAGATTGCTTGTATTACTAGATCCAGGAGTACCTCTTACCAAATTTAATTGGAGCTGTCCAGATATAGTAATAGAACGCCTGCTACAAGTCTTCAGATGTCTTTGATATTGTGTAATGGACCCTGATTTGCTACTTTTAAACACGTTCTTACAATGCTTACACCTTATGCCTTTGACAACATCATCCACTTTGTATTCTTCAAATTCATCCCACACTTTTGAAACTTTTTTACGGGGCTTTCTTCCATATCCAGTATTTTTGGTAGCTTCTTGTTCAGGACTTTGAGTGCTCATATCAGTTATTTCAACTTCCATGTTTCGAGTAGATGGAGATTCAGCACTTGATTCTATTAATTCAAGTATGGGAGATGAATCGGCAGAATTCTCATTGTTTTCTCCTTCAACAAAATCTTTCAACATACCTGAAAGTCAACAAACTGAGAGTCCGTTATGTAATCCAAGAGTAATTAAAACGAAAGTGTTGTAAAACATTGTGCAGATAAATCAAAATTCAACCATAATTCTTTGAAACACTCAATGTAGCAGGGCTGTCGATTATATAGTATCAATTTAATTACTTAACTGATGAAACAAGTTAGGAGTTAACGCAAAAACTCCTGAAAAGTTCTAAGTATTTATTTTGTGTCTTCCTTAATTTGAGGTATTATATACAACGTGCAAACTAACAAAGCGAAGGTATGAAAAAATAATTGTTGGTTGTGTTCATATTTAAATTGTTTAACCAGTTGTAATTCAAGAAGAAAGAATAACCACTTTTATGAGAATTCTACAGAATCAATCCAAGACACAAGGAAAATAAAAGAGCAAGATCAGCACAAATGAAGTGACCATAAAGTTTGCAAACCAATTCAGTAAATCAGGAAGTATGAGAATGTTACTGACATGGAATAGCTATCTCAGTGCTTAGTCAATAAATACTATTTGTATCAAAAGTTCAACATTATTGTATCAATGACAAGAGCTATGGTTCAGAAAAAGTCAAATCGAACAACGAGCTAGTAGATTATATAGTATCAATTTAATTACTTAACTGATGGAACAAGTTAGGAGCTGTAATCGACTAACAACTCAGAACCACAAACAATGAAACAAGTTACCTTGTATGCTGACTTTACGGCGAGGGGAGACGAGCTGCGGCGAGCGGGGACGAGTTGTGGCGAGGGGGAGGACGAGCGGGATGAGCGGCGATGGGTGATGAAGATTTGTTAGACGTAACCTAAAATGTAAAACGCATAGTTGAGTAATTCTTTTAATTTTCTTAATTTGAACTAGGGTGGGCTTAGTTATTAAATAGCCCAAAACGCATAAAAGTATACAAAATAGCCCAAAATTATTAAATAGTTATTAAATAAAATAAAATAAGTAAATCGATTTTAAATGAATAAATCAACGAGTATATATACGAGCTTTAATCGAGTTTATGAACGAGCTTTAATCGAGTTTATAAACGAGCATTAATCGAGTTTATAAACGAGTTGTTCGCGAGTTTAAACGAGTTGTTCGCGAGTTTAAACGAGTCGAGTATCACTTTGTTCAAGCTTGACTCGTTTAATAAACGAGCATAAGTATCATGTTCGTACTTGGCTCGTTTAAAATCGAGCCGAGCTTTGACCGAGTATGTTCACGAGTTGTTCACGAGTGTATCGACTCGCTTGCAGCCCTAAGCAGGAGGTGAAGGAGCCTATAATGTTCATCATTCCGAAAGCAATCATTTCCTTGTTTCCATCAATGTGATAGTTTTTGAGCATGGCAAAGCTTCGTCCCACTGCAATTCCCTCCTGTTTTTTGCATCAATGAGTCCATTTTTACTTGAGGAAACCAGTAGAGCACTGAGATTTGAAACTGGGCATTTTGTTGAACATACTGCGAGGGCAATGAATCCAGTGATGATGCCGGTTTTGATGGCAGTCGGCAGATAAGCTGATCCAAAGGCCAAATCCGAAATGGAGGACGGGTTCAGTCCTATCTTCAAATCACCCATCTGCAGTCCCCAGCAAGACAAAAACAATACAAAATATACAACATATAAAAATCGAATACAGATTATTAGCATAACTTGAACCATGAAAGTTTTTATAGGTTGCAATCAGGCCTGGCACCCACGGGTGTCATACGGAGGCGGTTGTGCGGGGCCCATTCACTTCAGGAGTTTGTATAAGTGAAAGATTTTTATATAAAAGTTGCTTAGTTTAGAAATTCAGATCTGTAACTAATCTCAATTAAATTGTTTAGCTTAGATATATGTAATTAATGTTTAAATTATGATAGTGTTTCCGAAAAAAATATATTGAAATTATAGATATAGAGTGATATTATATTACGAGAAGTCCTACATGTATGTTTTGTTCATAACTCATAAAAGGTCAAAAACGGACCTGATTGCAATATTGGATGATTAGATTCGACTTAAGGTTCAAACATTTACGTATGTCTTTTACTAGATGTGCGAGGGCGGAGTCCATACCACTTGGAATCCATGTCGCTCCGCATGAGTGAAATACACAAGTAGACTCCCCATTGTCACCGACGATAAGAACACCATTGCGCCGATCTAGAAGAGCTTGGTGTTTTTCTCACTCTACAAATTAATTATAAATCAATTTTTGTGAAAACTTACGATATTTTTTGTTCATGAAAGTTTATGTAGCAGAAGATAAGATTAATGGCTTACAATGTATCGAGTGACCATGAGATAGAAAAGGAAACAAAATCCGAGTACGGCGCTTTACCATCTCCACTGCAGATAACAAATAAAAGACATGACCGATTTGCCATTACCGGAAAAACTAAGAAACATGTTTCACCATCCCATAATTCTTAAACAACTGGAAACGAATTATGATAAATGTTATACAAGAGTTAACCTTATGAGTTTGGGATAATACGGAGCGCAACACAGAAACAATATCTGTAGAATGAGTGAAGTGTTCGAGGCCAAGAACTCCTTTGAGCTGCGGAAGGATCACCACCGTGGATGCTCCGCCCGCGAATCCCAATATTGCCTCATGGGACAGAAGATCGACTGCAAATCCAAGCCTGCATGAAATTATCAGAACCAGTCACGGAGGAAAATGTCAAGAGCCCTAAAATATGGCTTGCTAACCAGAGAAGAATGGTCTGATTAGGGCCGATTAGAAAATATAACAGATCGATTATAACAAGATCGCTTTAATTGGAAAACATAATAGATATCTTATTAAGACTGGTCTTATTAAAAAAAAGAAGACAAAACTGACACATTTTTCTTCTTTGAAACATAACATTGATGAACCCTAGCTAGCTCTAAAGTCATTAATTACTAACCTCAAAAGCCCTAATGTCACCATGAGCAATCCAGCGAAGAAGGTGGCAGTGAAAATCAAATGAAGAAAGAGGATCGGATTGTCATCTGGCTTAACTTCATATTGTGCCCGTAATCATGGATGACACGGCCATCGTCCCCACCGCCAGATCCTTTGAACTACCCATGAATATTGGAGGCACAAAGCTCGAATCTATACCCACAATTTTGACATTCATGAGCTGATGATTGAGTAGGTGACTGTAGAGAGATGTGATAAACTTACAGAGGCCCAAAGTGGGAGGTAAGTTTCCAAGCTTAGCATAGCTGATGCCTTGAGGAATGGCGAGGCTAGCGATGGTGATTCCAGCAAGGAGATCAGCCTTGAAGAGGCTTAATGTGTTACGCGGAGCCCATTCCAGAATGGGGAAAAAGTTTTCAAGTCCTAAAAGAAGAAGTCCGGAGGGTGGCTGATCTTTGAATAGGGGAAACGGGGAAAAAAATTTAGAATTGCGTCGTTTGGCTTTTTTTTTTTCACAAACACATTATCTCGAAACTTCATTTCCGAAATGCTCCGTTTCTTAATCTTCCCGGCAACAATACTACCGGTTTGTCAGATTTCCCAGGAGATCTCTTCAAAAATCAGCCGAGGTGGCTGATTTGTGCCACCTCGGCTGCCATGTGGTGAAAAACAGATATGGAATTTTCTCTCTTCCCCGTTTCCTGAATCCCTCCGAGTCCGATTTCGAGCCTTCCGACGAGTTCCGTCCATTCCAGCTCCGCGTCCGTGCGCCGGCCGATTCCTCTCCTCTCCCGGCGCCGAACCTCCCTTCCGGAATCCAGCCGCATAAGAAACTCCGCAGGTAAGTAGCTTAGTGTTTTGGATATGTTTAAGGGTGATTTTGGTGTTGTTGTTTAAGTATGATTGGTGTGTATGTGTTGAATGCCGTGTAGTAAGAATTGAGTATGAATTGAGAAGGTTGATTGTGATGATGAAGGTTGATGCCGTGTAGATTTGAATGTTGGAACATTTGAACATTTGATTGTGATGATGAACATTTGAATGTTGAATTTTTTGGATAGTGATAATGATGATGTTGGTGAATATGGTCCTGATGTTGAAGGTTGATGCCGTGTAGTATGATCTTGTTTTGAAGGTTGATGCCGTGTAGTATGAATATGATGTTGTGGAATGGAGTTAGTATGATGTTTATTGGTGAATTGGGTATGAAGTTTATTGGTGATGATGACGATGAATTTGTTGATGAACTTGAATTCGTGTAGTATGAATATGATGTTGTGGAATGAAGTTAGTATGATGTTTATTGGTGAATTGAATATGAAGTTTATGGGTGATGATGAGGATGAATTTGTTGATGAACTTGAATTTGTGATGAGGATGAAGATTTTTATTGGTGAAGATGATGTTGAATTGTTGAGCGATTTTTGTGTTAATGTAGATGGACATAGAACAAATTGTGGAGCCGGGTCCGATTGATCAATCCATTTTGACCCAACAACAGAGACACCGTTCGGGAGAAGTATGGGGTGATCCTGTAAGTGTACTCTAGTTTAATTAATCATAATGTAGCCTTTATTTGAAATGTAAGTTTTGGGTTGACATTGATTTTGCATACAACAGGTGGGGAAAAACTTGAAGTTGGTCCATCGCCGGATGTGGGACATGGACCCCCGGATTGTCCCTTATATTGCTAGAGCTGGGTTCTATCCATGGACTCAGCTGCAGAATATTGAGGTGGACCATTCATTAATGACCGCACTTGTTGAGCGATGGAGACCGGAGACACATACATTCCACATGAGGATTGGGGAGTGTACGGTCACCCTACAGGATGTGGGTCTATTGACAGGATTACCAGTTGAAGGTGAGGTGGTCACCGGTACTGAGGAACATGACTGGAGAAGTCTGTCCATTCGACTGCTCGGTGCTCATCCAGAATGCTCACGTTCTCCCACGATGGCGAGGAGAAGGTGGTTTACCGACAACATGAGGGTCATACCCGAGGACGCGTCGGAAGACGACTTGAAGAGGTATGCTAGGGCATACATTCTATGTATGCTAGGGTCCTCTCTGATGACTGATCTTTCGGGAGATCGGGTATCCTTCCACTACCTCCCACTGCTGGATGACTTGGATCAAACAAGATCATACAGTTGGAGTGCTTGGGTACCTCTATAGGCAGTTATGCAACGCCGCGCGAGAGGGACATAAGCAAATGGGCGGTTGCATCATACTATTGCAGTTGTGGAGTTGGGAGAGGATATCCATTGGTCGGCCTAAAGGTTTCATAATGCCTTTGTGACGATCTGATATGACACATAACCCATCCCGACTAGTCACCCCCTCGCGTATACACTTCATGAAACACTTCCAGCTAGAATTATTCTCACTTTCCACTAGGGCAAACGCAATGGGAAGGATGTGGTTATTCGCGTCCAAGGCCACAGCCACAAGTAGCTTTCCGTTATATTTTCCGTACAAGTGTGTGCCATCAATGGACATAACGGGTCTGCAGTGCGTGAAGGCGGCAATAGCTGGGCCAAATGCCCAAAAAACCCGATTTACCACCATATGCATATCTTCATCGCGGTTGCGCTGCCACTTCACATATGTTCCTTCATTTGAATCTTGTAAGGCTTGAAAAAAATGGGGAAGCTTTCGAAACGATTCGTCCCAATCACCAAATATGTTAAGCAAGGCTTGTTGTCTAGCCTGCCACGCCTTCAAATACCGTATTTCTAACCCGTAATCCTTGAATATTCTTGCTTTGATTTCACCGGGTGTCAATCTCAACCGTTCGCTAATCACGTCGCCAATCTCCATGGCGATGAAATGTCTCGTCATGTGTACATTCTCCTTTGAAATAAAATCGATATAGCAAATATGATCGCCTCGAGACTTGGTTACTTCCCAGTATTTTTTTTTTTTTTTTTTCATGATTCTGAGCCTCCAGGGACAATTATCCTCCCCCTCCCGACAGTGAAGAATCAACAGGTGAGAGTCTGACTCTCTTGTGTAATATTCAACGCGGTTCAGGATAGAGTACCTCTGAACCGCATAAATGGCATCAGCTTTGGTTCCGAACGTCGCTCCAACCTTAATTTTCCCATAATTCGTCTGCCTTCGACCAAGGAATTCGTCATCAGGTTCATTTGTATCCCACGCCAATACGTCTGTAAATCCGGGGATATCCCACACGAGTTGCGGTTCTGGAACATTTGGGTCACCCTCCATATCCATCCCGTCTAACATTTCCATCTCGTCTCTATCATACTCATCTTGTACTGGCATGTCTAGTGATTTGAATGTTGACATCACCATAGGATCAAATTCAAGGTCGTCCATTATTTTGGATGAGGGAGGGAAATGCAACGGAGGGGAATCAACAATGTATAAAAATGGAAAATTATGAAAGCAAGGTTAGTGAAGATACGGAGAGGCATGCAGTTTGAGGTCCTCTTTATTGACAAATACGGAACGAAGGAGGGCCTGTTATTAGTATGAGACCGGCAACATCATTGCTGGTCTAATTATTGAGCAACATGTTCTCACTTTCGACATGATTTGCCGTGACAGAAAATTGTGCAGGCTTTCGACATGATTTGACAATACAGTAAATTTTACAGGCTTTGAACAGAAAATTAGGTAGGCTTTCTACATGATTTGACAACAGACCAAAATTTGCATGCTTTCAACATGATTTGACATGACACGGAATCGAGACAGAAAATTTTGCAGCCTTTAAATATGAGTTGATATGACCCTACATTGGGTAGCAGTCTCATTATGAGACCGACAACCATATTGCCGGTCTCATAATAAAACTGAATCAACAATTGGTCAGATCTGTTTTTCATCCAGATGAAACCGGTAACATTGTTACCGGGTGACACATGGCAGACACATGGCAGCCGAGGTGGCACAAATCAGCCACCTCGGCTGATTTTTGAAGAGACCGGGAACAATGTTCCCGGTCTCCTGGGAAATCTGACAAACCGGTAGTATTGTTGCCAGGAAGATTAAGAAACGGGACATTTCAGAAATGAAGTTTCGAGGGAACGTGTTTGTGAAAAAAAAAATAGCCAAACGACGCAATTCTAAATTTTTTTCTGAAACGGGTCATCGAGGAAGAAAGTTTGCATGAGTGAGTGGATGAATGGTTGAGCCGGAGGCGGAGGCGTCTCTACTCGGTGAGCTGGCTCAGGTGATATGCATTTGACGATGCCCATTGAGGGAGGGAGCTAGGGGGGAGGAATGCGGATTGAGTGAGTGGGGAAAGTTGTGGAGAGGTCAAAGGTGGTCTGGGAGATGTAGATGAGAGTGTGCAAGGAACGTGTAAATTGAAGTTTTATCCACATTTTTTTCTGAGAGGTAAAAAATACTAATTTTCATACTTCCTTTGGTATGAAAATTTGAGATTCCTTACGAAAAAAATACATACAAAATCTCTCAGTTTACACAAATGACGTATTTAACACATTTGGATTTCAGCCAAAGATCATAATTGTTATTTTTTTATATGTCATACTTTGGATAAGGTTGAATTTGAACATGTGGATATCTTGATTTTTTTTTTAAAATGGATGATTTATCATTCCTACCGATCATATTTGAAGGAATTCAATCGCCTTTTTCTTGATGGTAAGTTAAAAGTTCAGTCACTTGTCAAGTACTGTACCGGTCATAATGTGTTCATTATTTTTCGCGTTTGTGCGGTCTGTAAAGGTTTGCACACTTCTGATGCAGCCGGTGATCACGACTCCCATTGTCCGGGAGGAGGGAGGAGGGAGGAGGATTCGAAGGCATAACCCAATGACATATGCTTTGTTCATTTTTTTAAGGAGGCTAATTTAGGGTCTAGGCTGGAGGTAGCTGGTCTGCTGGATAGGGGAGAGAAGCCAGCATGCATTTTTGTGCAGGGATGGGATGGAAGTAGAGATCTTTGTGTGGATGTGTCCATTGTCTCCCCTTTGTGCAGGCAGGGGTATGGCTAGAGTCAGGGGAGGCAATTAGGAGGGCAGAGGAGAAGAAATTACGATGGTGGTTGTTCACTAATAGGCTTATGTTCGTGCCTTTTATCATGAAATCATTAGGAGGTTTTGGAGCGCGAGCAGATCAACTGATCAGGTTCGTGGCGGCGAGATGGGCTGAGGCCAGGGGTATGGAGCCACGGCAGCTCTCTTTTTTTTGAGGCAAAAGTTGTCCTTTTGTCTCGCAAAAGGCTCTGGCGGACGGATTCCTATTAAGGGATGATTATATTTAGCTTTTGCAACAAATTAGATATGTACCAGCTTTTTGGCGATCTCCCATTTGTAATTGTTTCATATTGATTTATTAATTGTTAATCATTATTCTCGGTAATGTATCTTTCAGTTCAATTTAGGAACCTCAGTTTAAGAAGTAATAGAACAGAAATTAAAGAATACAAAACACCATAATTTTTACTTAGTTCGGATAAATAAATATATCCTATTTCAAGGGATTTATGGAGGGAGACGGTCTAACTTTCCACTATCAAAAGGAGGCAAGCAAAGCCTAAACTAAACAACTGTAAATACAGAAGAAATAAAGTAGTAAAAAAGAGATTGAAGCCCCATTTCAAGGCAGCGATCAATAATTCTTAAACTTTGCATCTAAACAATGGGAGAGCATACTACCACTCAGGCATTGAAAAAAATAAATTGATATTGACACACTTTAATGATAAAATAGCCGTTGACTAAAGTTGTTTATGCAAAAACTCACTAGGGTTAGGTAATTTAAATTTAATTGCCTAATTTTTTTATGGGGATCAATGGAGGGACCGGAAAGTGGTGAGGCAGTTGGTTGCGAGGGTCGTTAAGTGGAGATGGCATACCATGAGAGTTGGGAGGCCTTTGTAGTTTGGGATGGTTGTATTGGTAATGGTTAGATATTCTAGGGTTAGATGCTAAGTATGAAATATGGTTGAGAGGTCTCTATCTCTACCGATTTGAATGAGTCTCCCTTTGATCAACCGAACATCTTCCATGGCTCTCCCATGACGGCTTATTTGTGACTTCTATCCGGCCACTTGGGTCTCTCGCCAAGTTCAACTTCTTAGCCTATGGTTTTACAGTTATAAGTTTGAATAAACCGCTTATGTTAAAGATAGTTTATTTTTGAAACTGATAAATCAGATTAGCAGTCGAGCGATATGGTGAGCTGAGATATGTTAAGCTGCTGCATGGATGGACGCGCAACTGTATCATTCAGCCTCAATTCCTTCTCTCCTCGATTCTTCTTCTCCAGTTATTCTTCGTCGATCTTCGATTCATTCCGATCAGGTTCCGGCGATCACCAACAAGTCAGATCAACATGGTATCAGAACATGGTTGATCATCCTAAGCGCTTGTTATGGTCAGATGTTGCATGGATATCTGATGGATCTCCGCTGAAACGATCCAAAACACGGCAAAAGACCACATCTATCGTGACGTTCCAAGAGAATGCCCTGAGAGAGAAGTCCACCACGCCAAGGGTATGGACAGTTTGCCCGATCCATTTAGAGAAGTCCACAACACATGAGAAGTCAGCCTAGATACACATGAAGAGATAAGAAGGAGCCAAGGCGCCATGGGAGAGGAAGAGCAAGCAAATGCCATCATATGCATAAAGAAGAGCATTAAGAAGACCAACCAATGGGCCACTTGAAGACTATAAAAGGAGGATGTCCAGTCTTGTTCTCATCATCAAGAAGATCATTTTAGAAGTATTTTTTTCAAGTAGTCTAGTGGTAGTCGGGCATTTACCTTGGGGCCAAGATTCGACCTTTGAACAAGGGTGGCATTGTTTGTCTATTGTATCAAGCTCTTTGAGCCTTATCCAATCATATTTTCGAATTCTTATCAATATCCACCTGGTCATAAGTTGCACAAGAGCCAAGTCTTATCTCAAGGTATGAAGCATGGTAGAAATGTGACTAACGTTCTAGGTGCTCATAATGATAATGCATGCCATGATAAAAAGCTTCACTAAGCTCAAGTGATGGCCAAATTCAGTCGAGTTCCATTTAAGTCACTCAAGAGCAATAGATTCGTCGCATACCTATTCCTTGAGTCTTCTCCCTTGCTAGATCTGTCGCATACCTATTCCTCTGAGTCCTCTCCCTTACCAGATCCGTCGCAGTTCTGTCTACAACTACAAAGCGGAGTTTGCCCTGATTATCCTACACATTCTTGGTCCCACTCCCAAACTCTCAAGTAAGCTTCTCTCTTTTCCAAACTTTTACAAAACTCTAAAGTCGGACAGAAAGTTTGAGTCTAATTGTGAATTTGTGGAAGTCAGTGTAAGCTATGTGTATAATCTTCCCACTGCTAATGATTTGCAAATCTTCATTCTTCATGTTATGTTTCTGGATTGGTTGGAGACTTGGAGTTCAGAGATGTAGTCTGATTGTGAATGTGAATTGTGATGAAGTCAGCTACACATGTGACTCTGTGAGTTGTGACATGTGTGATGAAGTCTAATTACTTTGCTACACATCTACACATGTTATTGTTTGCTTTTGATACATGAAGTGATGAAGATTACCGAGTTTCTTTCTCAAGCTTTTCAAAAGAAAGATATGGACATTTTGAATGCTATGCACTTTCTTTCAATAACGAAAGAAAAACTTCAAGATATGAGAGACAATGGATGTGATGATTTGATAATTAAGGCTGAGGCATTTTTTTCTGAGCATGCTATTATTATGCTAAATATGTCAGCTCCTTACAAGATAGGTGTCAGAGATAGTGAATTGAATATAACAAACGAGCACTACTTTCGGTCAACATACTTTATCTGTGATAGACTTTCAGTTGACAGAGCTTGATAGTAGATTTCCAGAGAATTCTATGGAGCTTCTTATTCTTACTGCATCATTTCATCCACACAATGATTTTCGAGCATTCAAAGCTGAAAATGTGTGTAAAATTGCTTCAAAGTTCTATCCTTCAGACTTTTCATCGCACAATATGAATGCTCTAAATATGGAATGTGGGTACTTTCTACCTAGTATCCGACAGGATCCAACATTCGCAAATATGACTTCCATATTTGATTTGTGCCGGTTGTTGGTTACATTAAAAAGTCATCATATTATCTCATGATTTATCGATTGATTTGTCTTATTTTGACTCTACCGTATCTACATCAACAATGGAAAGAGCATTTTCATCCATGAATATTGACAACACATCGTTGTGTGTGCCAAACTTATATGTATAATCTTCTGTTAACACTTGGCAATCGGTAAGCAAGGTCGAACCCACGAGAGAGCAATCAGCGATAAAGTTTACGAATAATTGTCACACTAAAAGGGGGTTGTAAGAAGAATGTTTGTTGTTGTCAAATTCATTGAAAAGTCAGTTCAGGGATATGCATTGCAACTGGTAATCATCGATTGTAACATGCATCAACTAGTAAACTATTGTTCCTAGTCTAACAATCCCGCTAGGGTAATGTCGACTCTAGTGTTCTACATACTCTCAACGGCTGAGTTCTCGAATAGATTTAATGATTACTCGATTAACGACACTGATTAGGTTATACCGCTAGGCTTAGCTAACAGGGAAGTCAATGCAACATCCCCAAACTGAAATTAAAGTTTAGCTATTACGATCATCTAAAACAAGGAGAATAAACTAGGTTCAGAAACAATACTAAAACTGTGAATAGTAATCTGCGATGAATAGTACCTGCCGCAATGAACTGTAAACTGCTGTGCCGCCGTGCGTCTCCTCTCTCTGTCTCTAAAATTCGTCCTTCTCTTTGGAGTAGGAAGTCTGTATTTATAGAAAATGCAGACTTCTAAATCTGATTTTGGGCCGTGGACCCGATGCTAATATCATCATATTGTTTCAGGTCCAGTAGAAGACATTAGTAAAACGCCGGATGAAGACATTAGTCGCTCGTCGGAAGAAGACATTAAGCGCCGCAAAAGTGTGCTGCTGGCGCGGGAATTCTCTTGGCTTGGGCGGATCACTTCTGCAGTGTTAGAAACTCACTTTTTTGACCCTTCAGACCTCCGAATCTCATCTGGACAAAAACTAGAGAATTGTAGCCCCTTTAGTTAGCTTTCCAACAAGCTATAACACACCTCAATCAAATAATAATCATGGGCTCGGGGAGCCTTCGACTACGCATTGGTCAATCTGCCCAGATTTGCTCCATATTCATCCAAATGCGCAATAAAGTTCAAAGCGGTCTTGCTACACCTGCGATGCGAAATACTACCAAGAAGTAATCTTTCATACACAAAATGTAATTAAACACTGGGAATAAACAACTTGATGGATCGTATAAATACGCTCCATCAAACATCATCAAGAATAATCTTAGAAATAAGATGAATGATGAATTTCTCAATGAACTTATTGTCCTTTTCTGTAGAAAGGACACTTGCAGATTGTATCAGTAATGATGATGTAGTCAGTGAATTTGACATGAGCGGACCTCGTAGGGTAAAATTTAGTTATTATAGTATTTTGTGTAATGCATTATCTTTTATTACATATTTTGATTTTATAAATTATTATAAAAACACGTCTTTCCATTTGGTTCGAACTGTTAAAAAAAATTCAGCCCTACGAACTTATCCCTGTTATCATTGCATTCTACAGTTTAAAAAGGAAAAATACCTTTTGAGGTCCTTTTCAACACTAAACCTTTTTATGAACACTTGAAAGTATTTGGTTGCTTCTGGTACACCACCAATATTATGCCTCACTAGTCTAAATTTGATCTACGAGCATTGTGTATTTTTGGGATACTCTTTTGGCCAAAAGGGATACAAGATTTTCAGCTTGAAGACACATGTCGTATAAGTCAATAGAGAGGTGAATTTTCATGAATAACCATTTTCTCATTTGCTACTTTATTTATTGACGTTGATTCATCATCTTTCTCATTACCTTTACACAAGATTCAGAGATGTACAAATTCCCATCCTTATTGTGCATGATGATCAACCTATATTTGCTGAAAATGTTCCTTCTAGAAGGTCATCAAGACCTCATAAGCTTTCGGTTATTCTACTAGATTATGTTTGCAACGGCCACAAGACTTTCTATTTAGTTTCTCAGTTCCTGAATTGCTCAAGATGATCTCCTACTAATCAACATTATGCAATTCAGCTGATTTCTTAAGTTGAACCCACCAGCTACTCACAGGCCAGCAAACATACTCAATAGCAGAATGGTATGCAACATGAAATCACAGCTTTACAAAAAGATCATTTATTGATTTACCTCATGGAAAAATATTGTCAGGTGCAGATGGGTCTATAAGATTAAAAGATGGGACCATAGAAAGACACAGGACAAGGTTGATTGCGAAAGGATTCACTCAGACTGAAGTTCTTGATTACCATAAGACCTTTGCCCCAATTGTGAAAGTGAATGCAGTAAAAGCTCTATTGACAGTTGCAGCTTCAAAGAATTTGTCAATAACGCCTTCTTGGATGAAGATGTCTACATGATTTTGCCTCTTAGTTTTATCCTTATGAGAAATCTCAGGTCAAAGTGTGCAAGCTTCTTAAAGCTTATATGATCTTAAGAAAGCGTCAATGGTTCAGTCTACTGGTTCAGTCGTTTCAGCGAAATCTAAATTTGCTTATGGTTTCCAACAGAGTCTCAATGATTACTAGTTCTGGACATTTTCTTGTTCTACTGGTTTATGTCTATGATGTATTGACGAGGCACTTTTGATACCCTCATTTCAAAATTAAAGATTTAGGGACTCTCAAGTATTTCCTGAGCATTGAAGTTGCAAGGTCTGCTAATGGCATTTTTATTGGTCTGGCTTACTCGCATCCTTGGTGATTTCCAGGTTGTTCTGAGCTGCTGCATGGACGGGCAAGCAATTGTGTTATTTCAATGTTAGGCATTGTTGTATCCTTAGAAAACAAAAGGGGCTTGTTTGTATCTATTTGGTTCTTGAGGGACTATTGTGTAATTTCCCAAAATTGGAAAATATGTTATTAAATAGATTTTCGCTCCATTGAATGAAGTCATTCATTGAGCCCAATTCCTTCTCTCCTCTCATTCTTCTTCTCCATTCGCCGATCTTCAATTCGTTCTCCGATCAGGTTTCAGCGATCACAGGCAAATCATTTTGACAGAAACCGTCTTTGCCTTGAACAGATTTGATTCAGAAGGTTAAGGATGCAATTTTGAGAGTAAAACCATACATTCTTTATAAATAAAATTGTATTGTTTTATTAAACATAAATAAACTGCATCATTTGGGTTGCATATATTACCGCTTTAATTCTCGTCTGACCTCATCAGAAATCAGACAATAATCTATAAGATGTTTGACGTCTTTTTTATCATTGCTTGTAAAAAATATTTTCAAAAATCTATTCGTCCGTGGGAAATGGGCTCAGGCCCAATATTCCACGGGCCTTGAAACTGGCCCATTAGGCGGTCGATCTGCATTCGCCAGTCAGATTCGTTTTAAGCCCTCGCTGTTCAAGTTTTCTCTCTGATCGGAGTAGATGGAGGAAGAGCCGGAGATACTGACGCTGCTCGAAGTCCAGTACGCCGACCTCCTGCTGCTCTCGTCAGATTCCAATATCGAATCGTCTTCGGACCAGTCATTTTCAGACCGCCCGCGGCTCGATTCAATTTCGAGTATGATGATGGAAACCCTAGGACCGACAGGTCCAGGTCTCCTATCCATCGCCGGCGTTCCGAATTCTTTAAATCTTCGTCGGAAGATACTTCCTCTTGCTCGCAAACTGGCGCTTCTGAATCACGAAGACCGGAAACGCATTTTAGAGGTATGCTCGGTTTGTTGATTGGAGTTCGTACTTGGTTGATTGATTTTCTTTTGGAAGCGAGCTTGAGATTGTTGTCAGTTGAGTATGATGTACTATATGCTCATAATCTGTCAAAAGCTGCTATTTTTGTTCCAATGGATTCTGGTGGTGGTGCTTACTGGAGTTTTCAGGAACACAGGTTAGGGAGTGATGTTCCTTTGAAGAGTGTCGGTAGAAATGTCTCCTCGTTTGCGATGAAACTTAAATATTCACAAGGAAAAGACGGATTGCAAAATGAGAAAAGTGTGAAAGATGATTTGAACACAGAGGTGGAACAAGATTTTGGTGGGAAGGGACGGGATGAGTTTGAGGATCTTGGTGACACCTTTGAGCAGCTTGGAAAAATCATGATAGACCTTGGCATCCAGCTTGCTCGCGTATGTGATAGGGCCATTGGGGGACAAGAGCTTGAGCAAAGTTTAATGGAATCCTCCACAGCCAAAGGACGGCTCATACATTACCATTCGGCTTTGGATAACTTAATTATACAAGAAAATGAAGCACGACAAAGAAAGGTAACTCCTAAATCGAGGCCAAAGCATGAAAACAAAAAGGGAGTATGCATCAATACTGGCATGCCCCGGCTGAAAGACTGTCAACTTAAATCATACCAAACTGAAGCTGATATGACGACGGGCCAGTGTAATCTATGGCAGCAGTGGCATTATGATTATGGTATATTCACAGTCTTGACTGATCCTTTATTTATATCCTCACGTGATTCAGTACAAACGTTGAAAGTGGGAGATGGAATTTTCCCATCCGATCGTGAGATTGAATCACCTACAGGTCACACTTGCTTACAAGTGCTGGATACTTACAGGGACAAGCTAGTTTCTGTCAAGTCTTCTCCAGAGAGTTTCATTGTGCAAGTTGGTGAATCTGCTGATATCTTGTCGAAAGGCAAACTATGTGCCACTCTTCATTCTGTTTCCAGGTCAAGAAAGATCGAAAAGGTCAGCAGAGAGACTTTTGTTGTCTTTCTGCAACCAGCATGGAGCAAAATATTTACTCTACAAAATAACTCTACACAGACAGTTAGTGATCACGACCTCTCTACATACATTGATGATAACACATGCAGAATAAGGACACGGAGCAAACTGGTAAAAGACATTCAAAGCACAATTCCACCACTTTCCTTTAGGCTGAAAGACGGAATGACCTTTGCTGATTTCTCTAGGGAAACCACAAAACAGTATTATGGAGGGTCCGGCTTGCAATCAAACAGATGAGCCGTCTCACGTGCTTCTGGTTAACATTATGATCCATTACAGCAGTTATTTATGGTCTTGTGTCACATTTTGGAGTGGAAATGGTTGGTGCAGATCAAAGATTTGAGCGACACAAGAGGCTCTACCAAATCAATAAATGTATGACCTTATGCTGCCTATAATGGGAAAACCCCCCTCTCTAATTGTTTTTTCCCCAGAGCTGCTTTTTTGCTTTCCTTTAATTTCCTTTTCTGAATTTTTGAAGTGAATGTGCAAGCTATTTCGTTTTTGAATAATAATGTGACACCCTGTCACGATCCAAAAATTCAGGTCGAGACCGACGCTTGACCCTGAACGTGGTACGTAGCGTAAATTGACTGATTCGGTTTCATTGTGGCACAAGCATCTGGGTCATATCTCGAGATCACGGATTCAGCATTTTGTGTCTGATGACATTTTGGAGTCACTCGACTTTTCTGATCTGGATAGTTGCTTCGAGTGCATCAAGGGAAAACAGACAAAAGTTAAGAAATTAGGTACCAACAGAATTTCTGGCGTCTTGAAACTGATTTATACGGATATATGTGGGTCGTTCCCAACTGCTTGCTTCCTCTAATGATCAACGGTATTTTAGTTTCATAGATGATTATTCATGTTTTGGCTACCTATTTCTTATACATGAGAAATCACAGTCTTTGGATCTGTTCAAAGCATTTAATGCTGAGGTTGAGGTTGAATTATTCACACTAAGATTGTTTTGAGGGCGTGTATTCAACTAATTCCGCTAGCAATTTACCTATACGGCAAATCAAGAAAATATATTATCATCCCGCCACATCTTAAGATAGCTCAGGCTTTTTTGTATTTCATCGTGGTGTATCACATATAACCCATGTGTTTTCAATTGACTTAGTATAAGTATCGAATCGACTCATCACAAAACAATCTCATATACATCCAAATCTCCCAAAACAAACCATCAAGAAAATCTCTGCACAACACATAATTTAAAATGATGAAAAACATAGTTTCGACCTGCTCCAATAAAACACTACGACTCAAGCCCATTAACTTAAGAGCTCCTACCTTTTTATGCTAGGTAGTAAAGAACAAAACTGAGACATCACACAAGCTTCAAAATGATCAAAACTTAACTCCGTTTCCCTGCCAACCTCTCTACTCTTCACCAAATCATTTTCCACCCCCATTCTCCACCTCCATTCTCCATCAAAATCCTAAAAACCCACCCAAACCAATCCAAACACAAATCCCGTGAATCAGCAATACAACAACCCTCAACTCCGGTCTCCAAATGAATTTAAATCAGCACACCCACAACATTCCAAACTATTAACGGCGACAGTGCAAGATCCCTCTCAAAACAAGCACGAAATAAAAATCAAATCAAGCTAGAATTTACAGCTTTATCATTAAAATTGGTTACTAGGTATTACACACCCCCTAGTATGGACGTTCTTTCTCATGGATTGGAAAAGATACACGACATCAGTAGGTTCCTCTGCACCTTGCTTGTTGAGCTCAGAATGTGGCAGATGACTTGGCTAATAAATTAAACTCGAGATGTGGTTCGAAGATAAAACCTTAATTGTAAGCACAGCTTTTGAAGCACAACAATGTTTAAGTCGATAAAGAGATAATAAATGATTTACACAATAAAATGACATTATATAAATGCAGTTAAACACAACAAGTAGTTATATACAAACCTCATTACCATTCGCAAACATTTCACACTTGAAGAAAGCTCATAATATCCACGAAACAATGAATATAATCACCAAGATCAAAGATATGACTTAAGTTGATCTAACCATCAACAGCTCTGAAGATGGTCAGCAGCGCCATGAAAAGATTTATGATATCCAGATAGAGAGACACAGCCGCCCAGATGTACTCATCATATGTATGCCTCTTAATCAGGTTGTCAGTGTCATATACAATGTAGCCGCAGAATATGATGGCAGCCAGGCACCCGTATATCATACTAGAGAGCCTACCAAGTGGGAACAGAATCTGCACACACCACCACCACCAGCAAGTTTCAAAATCATATCTCACCCTAGAATAATCACAACTCAAAATGAACAGAAAAGTATTGCTTACCTGAATCATGGAGAAAACAATCAGGACCAGAAGTGCACCAAACAGGAACGGGCCAAGGAAATTGAAGTCATATCCTCTCTTTGCAGCCATAAATGTGTACAACGTCAAGCCAATGACAACGACTGCAGTTAGAATGGCCGCTTCCAGTATCACCTTCCCTGTAAGAACAATCAAATAACTCAAAGATCAAAATCAGAATCTCTCAAAATGCATCCTCCATAACCAACTATGTTGATTGGAATTCATCTTACCGCTTGTGAATGCACATGTCAAGCCAATCACAAACGCTAGAGGAACGGTGAACAAACCCAGCAGTATAAAGTTCACCGGATGTTTTTGATGGTAGTAATACAGAGGACACAATGCTGCAAATTAGGAACAAAAAATCAGGCTCCACAGATTTCCAGAAAAACACAAGACAAAGAAACGAATCATTCTGATCAATGTTTATTGCTGTTTTTTTTTTCAGCAATCGATTGAAACGATGAAAATGAAGATAAGTACGTACCGATGAAAGGTACGAAAATGAGGACGATGTAGAGCGCAAGTCCAGCGGAGGTTGTAGCGAAGAAGATTTTAATGGGTGGGACAAAGACGACGACGGAGGCAATAGCGATGGTGAGAAGCAACTGAATGCAGATGATCGAGTACACCTTCCGAATGAAGGACCACCTCAGCTCCGGACTCTCCATCATCGTCGGATACAACGTTTGGTTTCCGGCCTCGATGTCATCCTTCCGGTACGTTTGCTGCCACATTTTGCCGCCTCAACGAAACCAGAATTAATCCGACGTAAACAACAAAAAACGACGCAGACGGCGATGACGGAGACTGGAGCCTTGCGAGGCCTGATCGGTCGATATTGGCTGAGGATTTCTAGGGTTTTCAAATTGAAATGATTGAAAGAGGGAGAAACGATGAGGGGCGTTATTACATTCGGAATGCGACAATCGCGTCGAGATTTATCTGGAGAGAATCATCGAAACTTCTCGAAGGCGTTGCGTACTGAACTGCTCCATTTTGACACGTGGAGGAGTTTGATTCGTGACACGTGTATTTACAGCCTAGGTTAAATACAAATAAATTCTGAACTTGGATGAGTTTGGAATCAATCGCTAATTTTAAGCAAAATCAAATCATTAGTTTATATTAATCTGTAAGGCGATCGATGTTAGCATAATTCAAATCATGCCACGTGGCATCTTGGGGGATATCATTAGCAGAAAGAAACTGAACCCTAAGATTGAAAACAGAAGAAGCTAAGGAAGCCCAAATCCCGGAGACCATCTCTCCGAATCGAATCTAGCTTTCTCCTCCCTGCTCCGATCAATCCTCTTCATCTACAGTAATGTCCTCAGCCGATGGCATTTCCCGCTCGGCGCTCGACAAGCCGCTTCATCAGCTCACCGAAGACGACATTTCCCAGCTCACTCGCGAAGACTGCCGTCGCTACCTCAAAGAAAAAGGTACACCGACCTCCGCTTCCGAAATTTCCGTTGCTGGGAGAATTTCCGTCATCCATCCTTCGTTTAGTTATTTTTAGTAAGGCTAAGGCGCGAGGTTTTCGGGTGGATGTCTTACATACAGGTATGCGTAGACCATCGTGGAACAAATCTCAGGCGATCCAGCAGGTAATTTCCTTGAAGGCGCTACTGGAGCCAACGCCCGTATCTGAAACGGCTGATGGCGTTTCCGCGCCCAAGAAGCCGTGCCTTCCTCGACCGGAGACAACTAATCGAGTGAATGAGCTGACGGTTCGTAATTCTGCTGGTTAAGACTGACATGAGACTTCCTTATCCACCAACCAATTGAAAATTTTGCTGCAGTACAGTTGTTTGACTAGATTTGTCTATTTTGCTGATTAAACTATGATTTTGGTAGGTAGCTGTCCCTTCTGTTGCAACTGCGAAGAGAGCAGCTGGCGAATTTCAGATATCTATATCTGTTGAGGAATCAGCTGCGCCAGTTCCACTGCTGCGTTCTCCAAGAAAGGACTATACAGGCCATCGTATTGACCAGCCTGCACCAGTTGCTGCCTTGGCCGCTGGCTCACCCAGGTTTCACGATATTTCACACTAACTATGATGTTTATTTGCTTTAGGAGTGCTGTTATGTGTGTGGATTTGCTAACTGTATGCCGTTTCATACTGCTGACAAAAGCTTCTGCTGGACTATGTATAGAAGGCTAAGCAGGGCTATCAGATAGGTTGTGTTGGCTTCAGATTTATATGTCAAAATATATTAACACTAAGCCAACTCATTTATTATACATGTCAGGACTGGTTTACCTCATCTGTTACTTTTAGGTTATGTTCTTTTGGACTTGAACTCTGATGAATTTAATTTAATTAAACTATAGTTAGTTAAAAAAGTTGGGAGAGAAAAAAATTGAATATAATACCTTAGTTGAATTGAAAACTAATTTAATTTCATAGTTAAGCTAGAATAAACACAACTTTCACCAATGTAACATGCATTTAAAAATTTATTTTTCTTTTTGGAAAGATTATTTACACAAATGGTAAACATTTAGCTTATAGTTACTAATGAAAAATATATAAATTACGTATGAATTACACAAATTCTATTAACATTATGCTTTTAAAAAGGAGAGATAATATTTCACCATAGAAACAATTTCTTCAAACTACTTTCTTTGATTATTACAATAACATTTTGAAAATTATTGTTAATACTTTAGCTTCTTAGAATGATTTGAAATATTAATATATATATATACTTCGCAGTCGTATTTCAATGTCAAGTTCATATATAAAAGCTCAATTTTACCTAACCTATTTACTGAACTATGTAAATTGTGTAAACACGTATAATTAAAGAAGTTGAATATCTCAACATAGATCTTGAGTTTAATGTTTGATGAGATATTATCCTTGCAACAAGTAAAAATTTAATGTCACTATGTTTAAGTTGTGATTGACAAGTTGTCTAAAGCACAGAAACCTAAGTGTAATAGGTGAAAAACATTTCATTGTTTGCAATGTGAAAACAGCTGGTTTATGAAAAGTACAAAAAATAAAAGCCTGATATATTATATATGTTCTAGTCTGTTTTGAGTCAGACTATGAGTTGCTACTCCATTTTCTCTGAACTATTTGGTTGCACTGGTCCTTGAGCATGCCCCTTAAATTGTTTAGTCCTTGAGCATGCTTCTAATCATACTTATTTTTGAATTCCTTGCTATTGGAATTTTATTGCTTCTCAGCAACTTTACCTGATCAGTAAGAGTTTCGTATAATAATTTTGTTCCCTTCATTAGAGAATATGAACCGAGTAGCTTATTCACAAAATAATATGTAGTATCGTTGGAATTTCTGAGGTGTCCTTATTTATGGATTATATCTTATCATACCATTTAATACTTCATAATTTATTTTCTCAGAGTATCAAGAGATCCAAATTTGCCAGTCACACAGCTGACAATTTTTTACTGTGGCAAAGTTAATGCCTATGATGATGTTTCTCGTGATAAGGTAACCAGGACAACTCCGAGTGAGTTCACTTTGGTTAACAGGGTGAACTAATGACAAAAGTCTGGATTAGCAGGCACGAACACTGCTTCAGCTAGCCGCTAGCCCTCTAAATTTCCAACCAGATACTCCTTCAGATGGAACTCCAGGTCTAAAGCCTTATGGAATCCTTCCGCAGAGTTTAACAACTAAATCTGGTCCAAATTTTTTCTCACCAGATTTGCAGCCGTCTCAGACAGGTTATATTGATTAGTTGAATTTTCCGTTGTTTTTGGGTCTGTTGTTGTGACAGCCAATTATGTTTGATGTTTTATTAATATTCTGCAATTTATACTTTATCGTTTGGTAGTTAAAGCAATGGACAATTGCCAGCTTCAAAAAGAAGAAATTGGCATGAATAATGAAGATAATCAGGGTATGTGTACTCTCATATTTAGCTACTAACTATTTTATTATTGCTGAGGCAGCCCATATGTCTAAGTACTGATGAATAATCCCAATTTTCTGTATATAGTGATTGTATCTGCTTTGGTAGTGGTTAGTATGATGACTTAGCTTCATTTAATTGTGAAGTCTTAGCTGATGATTGTCAATGCATGTGAGAGATCACAATACTTTCTATCTTTTTAATTGATCATAGTTACTTGTTTTTTCTTGAGCTCATAGTTGATTCCGTAACTCCTGACGTTTTCCCTAAATTTTGTTGAAAGGTAGAGTCAGTGTACATGCCGACGTAATAATCAATAATTTTTCCTTAAAAGTTATGCTCTGTTATTTTATGCAGAAGGGGCATCCAACCGAAAGGCGTGTTTGCAGAGATATCTTGAAAAGCGTAAAGACAGGTATACAAATCCTTATTAAAATGAGTAGACGAGACTTGTCCACAGGTTGATTTGAGCCATGTAACCGAGCTGAAAATGTTGGTTTTGGTACCATAACTGAATTTGCGTGTTACTACTTTGGTTCCGCTTTGATAATTTCAATAATCATGGACCAGCAATTCCATAATAGTGAAGCTGTGAACTATAAACATAAATCACTGTATAATATATTTATGTCTTTGAATTTTGTACACTGTATAATTTCTATAAAAAAGATTGAGGAACCAAAGCCAAATTTGGAAGAAACGGCGAGACCCGTAACCGAATATTTCGGTTGGGATCTGGTTTGTGACCTTGAACTGTGGTTCCAAGGCAGTGAACAGGCTAAGACAATGCATATCTACTTCATGGTAGAAGCTCCACGTTACTTTTTCTAACTTCATTGTTAATTGAAGGTTGAAGAGAAAGGTCGGAATGTCATCGGCTACTGACTTAGACGTTTATTTAAACCAACGGATGGTAGACAATGGGCCTTCTGACCAGTCAGGCCACAGTGATATTTATTGTTCCTCATCATCTCTATCCAGTTTGCCACACTTGCCAGCTAAATGCAGCCCTGCAGGAAATACTGTTGGGGATCTGAATCTTTCTGCTAATAAGACAGGTAAAGTAACAGTTGCTGCAGATCATCGATTGGGATGTCAATGTTTTTTTTTTTCAATCACACTACAGTCTGATAAAATAAATTATCTGTTGCTCAATTGGCTGTCTGCCACGAAAATGCGAACTAATTATAGTCCCAAGCATCATTGCGGTGAAATCTGTGATTATATGTGTAACTTTTGGGTTGCATTGTTAAGTCACATAGATCTATATTAACATTAGAGTATCTTGTGGGATTGTGGTAATATTCGTTGCTGATTGATATGCGGGTCTGTAAATTTTCTCATTTACTGTAAACTTCGGTGACAGATATTTTTTCATGCTGCATGCAGATGCTGATGAGCTTTGAGAGCAATACCTAGGACTGTTTGAGATATTGTTTTGGATCCCACGAACTCTGTAGGTTTTCTGTTATCAATTATCTGTCTTGCATCACAGAAATCAAAAACAGTAAAGAGTCAAACCCTCTCTCTTATGGCGGTAGAGTGATGCTCTTGGTTTGGTTGCAGGTAGCATTCAGCCTCTATGCATCTGGGATGAAAACTGGGCAGGTAAATAGGGTGTAGTAAGCCCATAATGTATGTCAAAACTAGGAGTATAGAACCAGTCGTTGTATTTCTTCATTGACCTGAAATGGCAGAAATGTGGGAAACCGGGATCAAATGGAAGCAGAGTGAAACAGGTATGACTACCCATAACTTGAGACTCTGTAGACCAATATTGTACGAGTGACCAATATTGTATTGATGTCGTGCCCACTCAATTTAGGTGAACAATTTAGTATATCTGTAGGGGTTGTTCAGAAAGTTGAAAAGAAAATAAATGAACGACGGAATAAAAACATGCATTGGCAGAACTATATTCTGCAATCAGTGTTGCTCTATTTGTTTTTCAACCACTGGAAGAGCTTGGAACACAGTCCTCCGAAGCTTATATCTGACCCTGAGTTATTAGGTTGCACCAATGAGAATTTTTGTTTTACCAGTGAGTTAACTGGATCGATAGATATATAGATATTGGAACTCGGAGCATGAGAGAAATTTGCATTGCCAAATTTGGTAATTGGCTTATGTCATTATTTCACAATCTTATTACTTATTGGATACTATTCACTATGGAGTACACTGCTAAATATTTGGCAATGTACAGTTGGCATATTTTCTTAAAAACTCTTGACACTAAATTATACATCAATCTGTATAATATATATACAAGTGCTCAAATATCTCCTTATTTTGTAGAATCACTGTATATATATATATATATAAGTGCTCACATATCTCCTTATTTTGAGTGATTTTATTAATTGATTCGTAATTCATGTCACTTGTTTAACATTATTTTTTAGCTAATAGATTTGCTAAAAAAAGATAAATAAGACTTTTTGCTCATAAATTTTTTTTCTCGGCATTCCATACTTTGTGTATTTAGAAATGAGTTTTTTTTATAGAAATGTGTCAATTGACATCATTTTCATTTGTGCTATAGTTTTGGTAGATTTTGTGTATCTAGAAATGAGTTTGATTGTTATAATTAAGTTCAATGCATTTTTTACGCGAAGATCCTAAATTTATAAGTTTCAATGCACTTTCGACACAATAATTTAAAATTTATAAAATCTGATGCACTTTCAATTCAAAACCTTTCAACACAACAACCCAGGCTCTTAAACCCATCAAAAAGTCATTTTTCAAAAGTATAAACTCATCAAAAATTATAAATTAATATAAAATGTGTAACATACTTTTTTAATTTACTATAAGATAAAATTGCTAATTTTTGTTAAATGTTGTGTGACAATTCTTTAGGGGCTCCAAACGAGAGGGTCGTGAATACATATTTATCATTTAATATTTAGCCTCTAAAAACATTTATATGACTATATTATTCAAATAAATTTTAAGTTTCTTAATTATAGAACTATGGAGCAGTGTAAACATGTATGGGGACATCTAATCCATGGTCTGTTATGTTGTGCATTATTCGATTTTATATGTAATTTATTAAACAATAAGAAATTTTCATTTTTTAAAATGAAGTTTTTTTTTTTTACTTTCATATTTATTTAACAACGGAATTTAACTGTTTGATTGAATTATACCCTAAAACCTTGATTATAATAACAAGTTTTAAGATACGGAATTTGATGTTCTTAATATGAATCAAAAATATCATTGAAATTTGTTTAAACGTGAGAAAATAAAGGAATATAAGATAGAATGAAACACATGCCTCTAGTTTTTCAAAGCACTATTTAATACTTTCACAATCTTTGTACAAAAGTTCTATATATACTGATTAAGTAAGTTTAGGTCACGTTCTATTCTGTTGATAACTTAAATAGAAAATTTTAAGTACTAAACATTTTTCATTAAAAAATAAACATTTAGATTAAATCAAGAGCTCAAATGAACCAATTCACTAAAAATTTAAGTTCACCAAACATATGTTACTTTGTAGTTTTAAATTAGTTATGTATTTTTCAATTTTGTTATGCATGTTACATAAATATTAGGATGAGTTTGTTGAAAAGATAAATTAAAATGTAAATAAGAATAATAGGAGGATTATACTTACTAAGAAGTTTATATGACATGTCTTTAATGTTGAATTAAAAGCTAGCCCCATCAAAATTCATGGCCAACATGTTCTCGCACATTCACCAGAACTGTACAAGTTGGCTGCTTATACTAAAACCCGAAACATGGGTGCATTCGCTGTCCCGAAAGCGAAGCATGTGCTGTTCCTCATTAAACTAAACCTAAATACCAAATCTCGACCTAAGTCTGATTCATTAGTATCTATTTGATGCATTGGATTTGATTCCAACTTACGACTATGAAAAAGTAGTTAGACGGTTGAAGTTGCAAAAGAAAATAACACATGAATGGTAAAAGAGTAAACATATTATTAAACGAATCGATATTTGATCGGATATCCACATTTATAAATCGTAAAAAATTATTAATTAGTATCATTCATTATTATTGGTGCTCAGATTTTTCACATCTTCTTCCTCATTTTTTGTGTGTTTGTAGTTTGTGAAAATCCAAAATTGATACCCACTTATCACTTCCCATTAGAATTTATATTCGCTTTGGATTTCGGAAATATAATAAAGTCTTACATTTTATTTATCGTATAAAAATGAGCTAAGGTGAAATATATTTTCTTTCATTAAATTCGTCCAAGGAAAAATAGATGTGAATTTTGTTCTTATCTACGAGATTAAAGGTACGTTCTTTTAAAACTAAAATTGAAACTAACTAACCGGCGCTATTGCTACCCTGATCAGAGAATGGTTTGAAAATGAATAAGTTATAATTACAGGGGACTTTTTTTGGCAAGAAGATAAATACGAGTGTGTTTTATTTGTTAATGTTCCACGAGAGAAAAAAACAGGACCAGACTTTTTGGCCAACAAGGGAACGAATTAGAACATTTTTATTAAAACAAAAACAAGAAAAAGAGAACATACTGTCATCTTTTTCTCACTTTTCTCACCAGTCATCTCTGTTTGCCTTCTTAATATTCCCTCTCCTTGTTCTCAAATCTTATTCCCACTATTCTCTCTGCCTTTCAAAGTTTCCACCTTTGACGAAAACCCTTTTCCTGTATGTCTGATTCAGTGCCGTATTGCTTGTAATCAGCCCTTCCGTGTCCCATTACTTCGAGGTTCAGCAAAATTTCATCTGGGTTTTGTTGCGCTTGCGGCGGAGATCTCAGTTTTTTTTTTTGAAATGTTAATAGGCCAGTGCTGTGCTGGTGTTGAAGGTATTGATTGTACCAGGTTGATGTAAATTAGGGCAAAGTGCATCTCTTGATTATTATAGTCTTCAATTTCTGAGAAAGGGTTGATTTTAATGGGTTGTTCAGCCCAAGATTGATGTGTGCTGTGTTTATTGATTTAACCTAGTTTTAGTGTAGAAGGTTCTGGCTTGCTGGTGGAGTTGTGCATTGCAGGGGTTCCTGTCATTAATCTTGCTGCAGTGTGGAACTTTGGTTTTACAGTTGTGACTGGGTTTTAAGACTTTTAATGTTGTGAGTGATTAAAGAGGAAGACATATTTGGATATTGTGGAGATCTGGGATTTGTTTCACCTGTTTTGTCCCATGAAGAATTTTATCCCATCTGAGTGTAAAGACACTCAGCTTGAGGCTTTCAATCCGCAGTCTTGGCTTCAGGTTGAAAGAGGGAAGCTTTCCAAAATCTTATCAAAATCTTCCTCTTATCCTTCCTCCTCCTCATCTATGTAAGGCTTCTCTCCCTCGTTGAATGATTGCTTTTGTCTTTGTTAGATGTTATGTATGTTACTTTGATTTGTTGTTTTAATACGTCGATGGCTGGAGTTGAGTTTTGATACTTTCTTGGTTGATACAGAGAGTCGCTTATCAAGATCCCTGACCCACCAATCTTGCCACACTTCAAGCCAGTTGACTATGTAGAAGTTCTTGCTCAAATTCACGAAGAGCTGGAATCATGTTCTCCGCAGGAAAGACCAAATCTTTATTTGTTGCAGTATCATGTCTTTAAGGGTCTTGGGGATGGTAAATTGATGCGGAGAAGCCTACGAGCAGCATGGCAGCACTCGGTCACGGTTCATGATAAAGTTGTTTTTGGGGCATGGTTAAAATATGGAAAACAAGGGGAAGACACGATTGCTGAGTTACTTGCATCCTGTGGTAAACCTTCGCCTGAGTTTGGGCCCATAGATATTTCATCCCAACTTCCCTCTGAATCCAAATTGCTGATTTATGAGGATGATGCAATGAGTTGGGTACACATTCCAAAAAGTGTTGTTTTTACAATTGACGACGAGCAGATTGTTTGTGACAGGCAGAAGTTTGCAGCCTTGTCAGCTCCATTTCGTGCAATGCTCAATGGGCCTTTCACAGAATCACTTCGAGAGGACATTGACATGTCTGCAAACTATATATCGGCAGCTGGAATGAAGGCAATCAGGAAATTCAGTCTCACATCCAGCTTGAGTAAAGTACCTCTGATTCTTTTGTTGGAGATTTTGATATTTGCGAACAAATTTTGCTGTGAAAAGCTGAAAGATGGGTGTGACAGGGCAATTGCATCACTGGTTTGTACAAAAGATGATGCAGTAGAACTCCTAGAGTATGCGTTTGAAGAAAATGCCCCTGCCCTTGCAGCATCATGTTTGCAGGTTTTCTTGCAAGAGCTTCCCAGCTGTTTAAGTGACAATAGAGTGGTTGATATATTAAGCAATATTACTCAGCAGGAACGACTGATTATGGTGGGTGAAGGGTCGTTTTCACTCTATTGCTTGTTAAGTGAGGTGTCCATGAACCTGGACCCCCAATCAGATATGACTGCTCGTTTCTTGAAAATATTATTAGAGTCTTCCGAAAGTAACCGGCAAAAGGTAGTAGCTTCTCATCAGTTAGGGTGTGTAAGACTTCAGAGAAAAGAGTATGATGAAGCCAAAAAGCATTTCAAGAATGCTGTCAATGCAGGCCACCTGTATTCTGTCGTGGGTTTGGCGAGACTAGATTGTGTTAAGGGACATCAGCAGTTGGCTTATGAAAAACTTAGCTCCATGATTTCCTCTGCACCCCAGCTTGGATGGATGTATCAGGAGAGATCTTTGTACTGTGAAGGCGATAAGAAGTTGAAAGACCTTGAGAAAGCGACTGAACTGGACCCAACCCTTACCTATCCTTACATGTATCGAGCTGCATTACTTATGAGAAAACAGAATGTTCTGCCTGCCATTGCTGAAATTAATCGAGTTCTTGGCTTCAAACTGGCATTAGAATGCTTAGAAATTCGGTTTTATTTCAATTTAGTTCTTGAGGATTACCAATCAGCCTTTTGTGATGTCCAAGCAATTCTGACTCTATCGCCAAGTTATAAGATGTTTGACGGGAAGGTGGCAGCATCCCAGCTTCGCACTCTTGTGAGTGAACATGTGGAAAAATTGACCACTGCTGATTGTTGGCTGCAATTGTACAACCGGTGGTCTTCAGTTGATGACATTGGGTCACTTTCCATTATTTACCAAATGCTCAAGTCTGATGCAGCAAAGGGTGTTCTGTATTTCAGACAATCATTGCTCCTTCTTAGGTAATGTCACAGTGCCTGTTAGAAAGCTATGTTTTTTTTAAGTACTTTCTCGTGAATGCGATATTAACACTTCTGGGTGAAAGACATCCTGTTTGTTGTGATTATACCGTCTTATCTTTACTAGCTATTATTTATAATTTTCAAACTGTAATGACATAGCTCATTTTTAATTCATTAGGTTGAATTGTCCAGAAGCAGCCATGCGCAGTTTACAGCTTGCTCGGCAACATGCATTAAGTGATCATGAACGCCTGGTTTATGAGGGTTGGATATTGTATGATTCTGGTCACTGCGAGGAAGGCCTTCAGAAAGCTGAAGAGTCTATCCATATTACCAGATCCTTTGAAGCATTTTTCTTGAAAGCTTATGCATTGGCTGATTCCAACCAGAACCCAACTTGTGCTTCTGCTGTTATTTCACTTCTCGAGAACGCACTGAGATGCCCCTCCGACCGACTTCGGAAAGGTCAGGTATGCTGTCTTTTTTATCCCCAGCTTTGGTTTTGTCTCTACTTGTGTTCCTAGTTGTCAACAAAGTCCAAATTATGCGTCCATCATAATATATGGTTCTGGCGGCCTCCTCAATTAACTTTGAAAGCATATTAAAACATATCTGATTTTGCTTTGGTGTTTAAAAGAGAGATGTAATGTTCGGACTCGTGCATTCTGTCTGGCTAGCTGCAACAACTTCTAGATGTTAAAGATATTTAACTAGTAGAATTTTATAATTATAATTTTTCATGGATGCTTACTAGGATACTTGAAGATTTTTTTGGCATCTACTTGTATTTCGTACTTATTCACTTTTTTCCAGGCCCTAAATAATCTTGGGAGTGTGTATGTGGATTGTGGAGAACTGGATTTGGCAGCTGATTGTTATATCAATGCACTGAAAATTCGACATACTCGAGCTCACCAGGGCTTGGCACGAGTCCATTTCCTCAAAAATGAGAAAGCTGCCGCGTATGATGAGATGACGAAACTCATAAAGAAGGCAAGAAACAATGCATCTGCATATGAGAAGAGGTCCGAGTATTGTGAGCGTGAACTTGCTCAGGCCGATTTAGAGATGGTCACCAAATTGGATCCACTTCGAGTGTACCCTTACAGATATCGCGCCGCAGGTCAGACAATTTTCCTTTCTTCCCTTCTTCCATGTTAACATCTTCCACAAAGATCAAGAAAACAAAATAAAGAATGCGTTACAAATTTTTTTCATATAACTTTTCATGGAAAAATCATTTTTAAATTTATTTCTTTCTGCAAAATTTTCTAAGATCGAAATGGAGGGAAGATTGATTGTGTTTGAATTGTGGGTGAAACAGTTTTGATGGACAGTCAGAAGGAGAAAGAAGCCATAGCGGAACTGTCAAAGGCCATAGCATTTAAAGCAGACCTCCACCTCCTCCACCTCCGGGCTGCATTTCACGAGCACACAGGCAACGTCCTTGGCGCGTTACGAGACTGTCGAGCTGCACTCTCTGTCGATCCAAATCACCAAGAGATGCTTGAACTGCGTAACCGTGTAAACAGCTATGAGCCCTGAAACCCTAAACCCACACCACACTTGTGTAAAGTTTTTTTAGGAAACTGCACAAACCACTCTGTAGCTTAAAGCTTATGTCAACAGCCATGTTTTGTAGAACTCTGGTCAAGTAACATGTGAAAAAATCCCCTTTTGACACTCAGGTCCACCTTACGTCATTTTCATGGTAGATACGTCCTGCGTGGCGGCCTGTGCTTAACTAGTCAATATGTTAATGAATACATATACATACATATTCATGGTCGGAAGCTTCCTCTCTGATCAGATTACTGGGAAGAAGCTTATACAGGACAGGCAATTGAGCAATCCGAGTACAGCAGATAAAACACGACAACCATAATCTGCAAATGAGGTCTCTGTCTCTGTCTCTGCCTTTTTTCTTCCCATATCTTCAAATCGGTTGCCCTTTGGGAACACTCTGATCTTTCACCCACATGTAGATGGGAACTAGGATGTAGTATGTTGACGCTACAACGCCCAAAAGGAAGCGGTACATGAATACAAATGGACTCACTGGCTCCGACACATCCTCTGCTTTCGCCCCTAGCTGCAGCAATCCATGAATTCGCAAGTTTACTATGTTATTGCTCAAGGATTCATCGTGTTTGCAGATGAACAATGATTTTAGGAAAAAACAGAAAAATGTTTATGATGAGAATTCGGGGAGGGAGGGATTTAAGTAAATACCTGCAGAGGAGAGTCTCCAGATGCAGGTTTCACTCCAGTTACAGAGCAGCCCATGATCAGGCCATGTCGACGGACTCCACGGTACCACTTTGGTCCAATCCTTTTCAGTTGAACATCCTTGAACCCTGCTTTCTGGAACCACTCCATGTATTCTTCCTCTTTGGGAAACAGCATCCACGCATCAGCAAAAAATCGAGACAGCCAAAAAGTTGGGTACACAGGTCCGATGAGGCACGCTTTCCCTCCCAACTTTACCACTCTGTATGCTTCCTTGATGCCTCGCTGCGGGTCTGGCCAGTACTCGATGCTGAACAATCACATTAAAGTTTTTAACATTTGCAAAATTTTATAGCAGCCTGAAAAAACACAACCTCAAACAAACGACAACTTTTATGAAATCCATTGTGACAATCCAAAAAACAACATCAAATGCAGTCGCCTAAACTAATCGACTAACTTGGTAATGGCTGTCATACCTGCCAGCAGATACATATCTATCGGCATAATCAGTTGGGAAAGGCAGATCTTCAGCATCCCCCTCGATAAATTTGCACGCCTTCAACGGCTCCTTGTGCTTAGCCTTGGCTAGCTGGTGAGGCGACTGGTCCAAAATTGTCACATTCTTAGCATCCACATGCTTAACAATCCCCAAAGTAGTAAACCCTGTCCCGCCGCCAACATCAACTACAATCATATTCCTATTGTTAAGATCAGCAGGCTCTAGGGCGTCATCCCTCATGTCCTCGGTCCAATGCCCAGGATTGATTATATGATCATACACAATAGAAAGGAATCTGTAGAACCAAAATGCCTCTTTCTTGTGCTGGATGAACCTAGGCTGTGATGCTGGCCTGGAAGCTGATAAACTGCATCTGGGTGTTGTTAGGGTTTTGGACATGGAATTGGGGATTCTACCAATTGACACCAGACCAATTTTGGGAAAATGTCTCCCATGGAGCTCAGAGCCCCCAAAAGCCAATCCTTTAGGCTTCATATCTCTCATCAGAGTCACACTCCCAGCTCCATTAAGGAGTGCAGAAGCCATTGAAATGCTAAAACAAGGAAACCCAGCAACTACTTGTTACTACCCTACTGTTGAATTTCAACAATCAAGAAATCAAATTACCTCCTCTGAACACATAAACATACATGAAGTTCAAATTGAAACACTATATAAGAAAAATTGCATTAGTGGCTGAGATTGGAAAAAGCTGAGACACACCAGAACTGGACCTCAGTATTGCTCCACCAGTACAGCTATCTTCTTCACTGGAATGCAAACACTCCTGCAATTCCATCAACTTCAAAAAAAAAAAAAAAAACCATAAATTATAAATCAGAATATGCACCACAAAACATGCCACGTGAATGATGCTCACCCACATGCCCAAGATAGTGTTTGATTGGTTTCTTGTGGGCTCATCTCGGTCACAAAAATGGGCTTCCAAGTTTCATATCTCAAAATTCCAAAGTTTGAGGGTCTCTTGGGCCTGTACCTGCTGCTAGCAGTTCAAGTCTTGTAGTTGCCAGATTGACCCCAGGGCAAGTTAGTTGTTGACAGTTGGAAATTTTTTTAGAACTATCTATTTTTGGTCGCAAGGTTTTTGATATACGGTATTTTCAGAAAATATTTTTAATTTGTCCTGTTTTGTAACTGTCCGATTTTGTTAAGACTGGCCTATTTGAATTTTTCATGGGGCCGGTCTTCAAAACCGGCCGGTTACAAATATAATTAAACCGGCCGGTCTTTTTCAAAACCTAAACTAAACGACTTAACTTCAATTATATTTATAATCGGCCGGTCTTAACAAAATCGGCCGGTCTTAACAAAACCGACCGCAAGAGAAAATCAAACCGACCGGTTATAAAATAGGACAAATCAAAAATATTTTGTAAAGTACCTATGTCAAAAACATTCAAATCAAAACAGGACAATTCTAAAAAAAAAAAATTCTTATAGTTGATACAGTTTTCATCCAAGGAGGTTAGAATCAGCATAGGAAAGGAAACAAGTGTCCTCATTTAGCAATAATCCATAGTTTTTAGGGAGAGTTACAGCTATTTATCGTACTCATTCTTAACGTATTTATTTAATGTGTTAAAAAAAATGCTCAAACTGGACGTGCTTTTGACGGCATGCACCCCTAATATTAAGGTCATTTGGTGATTTCTAGGACACAAGGTCGGTTCAGTTGGTGGATGAACTGAGAGGTTCTATGTAGGTCGCCACTGAAAACAAACAAAAGTACAACTTGGGGAGTGGAAAGGCAGCAGTTACAGATAGTTGCTTACTGTTTCGATGCATGGGATGAAATGAAGTACAGAAATGGTCAGCAGATGCATCCCCATAATAAGCCCGTATGTTTTGATTTGTTCGATGTAAGGATTGATGCCTCAGAATTGGAGACTGAGCTTTTAGGGACAGACAGATGATGATGACATTGCCATGTGAACTAGGCATCCCATGAATCAGATGTCTGCAGACGTGTTTTAAATCAACACTTCTCAGTCAGTCCATTGACCAAATATTATCAAAAAAACAAGGTTAACGACTATATGCTAGTATTAAAAAATAAGCAAATGCCCAATAAAAAGAAACGACATATCTGGAAGATTTGCTTATATGACACATTTAAAAAATCATATTTTTCAAGAAAACATTAGTTTTATACGATCAGAAACTAAATGACTTTCATTAAAACCACTCTTCTCAAACTAACTTTTGTTACGGTTGACATGAGCGGCTTTCGGTTCGGACCAAGTTCAGAGATAATCTTCAAATCATAGAATTTTTATTTTTACTAAATGCGGCTTTCCATTTAAACAGAAGCCTAGTTTGACACGACGGAGCATCCAACCAGATAATAAAAATATTTTCAATAAGCTTGGTATATTATTTAAATGTAAAAAGTTGGCTTTGTCACAAGCTACTCATAAAAAGTGTGGCATTGCGATGTGGTATTTTATTTTTGGAAAAAATATCTCAATTGTTACAAAAGTAGCTCAATGATGTCCTTCAATAAGAGAGAGAAAAACTTGGTGTTAATTTTAAGTTTTGTCAGCATTGTTAGAGGAATGTGTTGGAGGGTTAGGGTTTGTTTTCTTGTGGGTGTGGAGGTATTTACTAGCTAGCTAGGCTAGGCTAGGCTAGGGTTGGGTTGGGTTGGGTAGGGTAGGATAGGGTAGGGTATCTTTGGGTAGGGAGTTAGATAGGAAAGTGGATGATAAGGATAGTGGCTTAAATAACATAACTATATAACAATGTATATATGCATCTCAAAAAGTATAGAATGAGAATGCGTATGGGGAAGTGAAGAAGGTAGGCTAGCTAGTTGCAACACAAAATCAATAAATTCAACATTGGAAACTACCCATCTTTAGTGGAGGAGTGAGCAGTGGGGGGTCTCCTCTTCTCTCTTTGTGAATCATGGTTGATTCAGCAGTCGAGTACACTCACAACTTTTAACACATGGCGCGTTCTTGCTCTTGCTGCAGAATTGAAGACATGGACACAAGTAGTAATCTACAGAATCTATCTATATATACTGGTGCACAGTTTTGTAGAGTAGTACTATGTAATTTGTATCTGTCAGATGTGCTTGTCCGAGAAAGATTGTATTTGTATACTACCATGTTTTTATTAAATTTTTAATGTTTAATTATCTAAATTAAGTAGAACTTCAAAAAGAAATGATCTTAGAAGAAAACGTCTATGGAGATATGTGGAGAAAATGAGAGAAAATAGAAAATTGAATAGAATTTACTAGAGACGTTAATTATAGCCACTGGATCAAACTGATTTCGAGCCCTTCAGTTGCGAAAAGTTCTAATATAAATAGGGATGAGTTAGACACATGAGTAGAATAAGAATGAATAATATAAAGATGCGAGTGATTCTTATTTGAGTGATTTTCAACCCTCCATTTGAGGCTGTAGCTAGTGGTCTCTCATGTGCTGCCGACTTAACTCCTCATATGTGCAGTAAAACCATTAAAATAGAAGAAGGTGACACGGATGACGATATGTGCAGAAAAAAGAGAGGGTCAGGTGATGAGAGAACATCCAAATTTCACGGTTTGGAAAACTGTGCTTATTATTTCCCGACAACTCGCAAAAAAAAGCCTGTTCCAGTTTTCAAATTCTTTTGTTGAAGATATTTCACCATAAAATTTGATTGACCTAAAAAGTGTAACCAAAACTCACGTGTTGTTTTCAACGTCATACATATGTGCTAACTCACGGTTTAAGTTTAAAACAAATTATAAATGGAAGTCAAAGTTTGTTTTGTTCTCAATAAGACTACATGAAAAACATTATAAAGGGCGACTCATTTGTGCCAAAAATAATATATATATAGAAGCATTCAAATGAATCTCCTTAATAAGGTACCTCATAAAGATATCACTCATATGTTTTAATCTAATGATTCACAGTAATCATTTGTCACTTATTAAACATTACTCACAATAAGCTACATGTCACTCATTAAACATTACTTTTAAAATAACAAATTGATCAAAAAAATAAATTTATATTTTATCCATAAAGTTTTCTCTCTTTAATCCTTTATTTATATTTCTCTCTAATCATCTACGTTTCCCTTTTTCTATTATTATTTTCAAACAATCCACATGTGACATGTGTTTCACTATGCTTAATTTTTTCTCACTCTAATGCATTTAAACATACAAGAACAAAAACTCATAAATGAATCAATGCACTTTAGGATTTTTAGCATTTGAACATACATATAGCAATGCACTTATACTTTTAAAGTTTTTCAACATATATGTAGCAATGCACTTTATATTTTTAAAACATTTGAGGGTCAGTGCACTTTCATATGAGAGTTTTAATGGATAATGACAATACATTTTATTTACAAACAAATGCACTCTTTTTTCAAACTCATTTCAAGAATCAAAATTCATAATATCCAACGCACTTTATACAAAGTAAATCAAAACTCATCGAAACACACTCTCAAATATCAAAATCCGTCAAACTAATAAAAGCACAAAAATACAAAAAAGTTAACACAAAATGTCTAACATACCCTTTCAAACCACTCAAAGAAAAAAATTCTCACTTGTGTCTACCAGCACATGACAATTTATGAACAATTTGATCAAATGGCTGACAAATTATTTTAGAAGTGTACATGAGAGAGTGAACGCCATCTATATATATTTGTATGATCCAAGAAAACTCAAAACTTTAAAAGACTGTCTCCAACTTTGCATCTTCATGTATACCATGGCATTGGAAATTGAGTAGAAATTGCAAGTCCTCCCAAAAATACCAACTTACCATTGATGCAATGCAAGTATATTTACTATAGTGAAGTTTATGAGTTTGCACTCCAAGCGATCAATATCATAAGGGACTGCTCGTCAGGCTCAATGAAAACAATGTGGTCCAACATAGTAAGACACTGTTCATGAACAGTAGTGCTCGGATTCATATCATAAAACAGAGAGAAAAATACATAAAATGATATGCATGTGGAGGATCAAACACATAAACTAATCCAGAGAGATGGATTAACAGGATTAAGGATGATGGATAAAACATGCTTATCAAATAATTATAAGTATGTAGAGCGTATGGTTGCATCTGGGAATGGGCATAGACCCACAATGGGGATGAATCTCCATCATATACCAGTAAGAAAAAGTTTGCTAATGGGGAGCGCCTTTTTTATTTTGTCACAGACATTACACATGGGGGTTCTGGCATCCCTGCTCTCAGGCTCTCTCATTTTTTTTTTTTGTAAAGAATTAATTTAAATTAAATTAACTTTAAATAAATAACTTATCAAAAGAACACACCCTTACACTCGATTAGAGTAATCTACACAAACTTTGTACATCAAGATTCCCCAATTTCATTTACAGATCTGGCCCTTGTTGTTATATGCAGTATGTCACAATTATATAGGGCTAACATCAAATACCAGGAGTGGCCGAGTTAGCTACAATGTCATTTGCAGACGATGACCTCATCAGTTCACTTGGAGCGCTGAACAGAAACCCAAAAGTAAAAAAGAATAATCTTTAGCTTCTGAATTTGTGGGGTTAGCTCTACCAGGGATATTGGTTTGAGGCTCCGGTCTGTCATGTTTATCAGTTTCTGATGACAATATAGGAACATAAAAGGAGTGTTCAATCTAGAAAGTGGGTTGATCAATTCGGGGACTAGTTCGGGTGGAGCAGTGGGCTGACCCGACCCAGTTAAGTCCTCATACATTAATTCGTGGATGGAGCAGAAGGGGTTATATAACTTCCGGGTAGGTCTGTGTCATATTAAAAATCGAGTCAATCGGTTCGACTTATTTCAGTCCTCACCCAGCTCGTTCGATCCATAGATTTGATCCACGAGCTCGACCTATGAGCATGAAAATTATTATTTTTTAAATTATAAGATTTGTATGTTGCAAAAGTAGGTTCCGATTGTGATTCATTATTACAACAAGGCACATTTATTATTTTTTCGTTTGAGAGAAAGATTTTGCATTGTAAATGACAAGCCTATAAAGGGTAAGCCAAAGGTGATTTCTAGTACATTCTTTCAATCAACCATCGGGAGTTCAAATTACAATGAACTTTGATTTTGTTTGTCACGTTTCGTGCTTCTAATATAACCAAAATTGGATTTGGTGATAGGTAAACTACCATACTTGATCTACACTAGCTATCATGGCTAGGGACCTACTAACCACTTCGATGTCTGTTGTTGTATGCGAAACTTAATTTTTTTTATAAGTACAAGGATGTTGCATGATGAAAGATCTTAGTTGAATATTAATTCAATTGAAATGTGTATTAACTTAAAAGAATCACTCATCGGTGAAAGAAGATAACAAAATAATAAAATAAATTTGATATGAATTATAATAATATATTATTATCTTATAGCATCTTTTATGACCAATTAGTCATAAGCTATTGTAAGCTTGATATGTTTATAAAGTTTTAATTTAGAGTTTGTGTCATGCCTTGTCCATTGTTGTGTAATTTATTTCGAGGTAGAATGTTTGGCTCCTATTTAATGAATGAGAAAGCTTCTAAATAAAATTAAAATTATTATTTTATACCCAGATTTATGTTAATACTATCTTCTAAAATTATATTTACAAGTTCTTTAAACTCTAACCCTAAATCCTAAATATTTTTATAAAAAAATTCAATTGGTGGGTGCAATTGGTGAATCTAATCCGTGGATGTAACTCATAGATCAATTCGCTTCGGTTTGCTCGTGATGGACTGTCTTTTAAACCGTAAGTTGACTTGAGTCTAAAATTTTCTACTTGATCCAGTCTGGGAACTGGTTTTTTTTTTGAACCCAACGCTAATCCCCATATATTATAACATTTTGACCATAGACCACCCACTTCCATCTCTCATACTTCAGTCAAAGGTCGGCAGTGAAACACTACACTTTTCCCAATATAGAAATTTTTAGTTCTGAGTATTAACATATTAGATTAAATTAACAACGTTATGTACTTAATGAGCGGATGACCAAATCCATTATACGGGATGAAAAAAATCATTTGGGGACCAAACCTGAAGGATAAAAAAGTTAACCTGAAACACATTCTAATTAAATTAGAAAGAGAATGGAAAGGGTTGACGGCACCTAAATGTTAACAAAAATGTCCTGTGGATAAATTTATAACATTTTTATTTCAAGAAATTTAAATTTGCAATATGTTGCTTATGGGAAATTGGGTAATCTTAAAACTTAGTCATATCTATCCACTTAAAAATATTAAAAAAATTCAACCATTTACTTCAACATTCTATGCCACTCCCCTCATTTCTAATCTTTTGTTTTCAATTAGAAGCATCAAGCACTGATGAATTGCTTGACAAGCATACTGAAAAAGGTTGGCAATGGGGTCAATCTTCTATGTTCATGAACATTGATTTGGTAGAGACACCGAAATAAGTGAGAGAAGAATTTTTTGGTACGGAAGTCTCTGAAGTCAAAAAAATAGTTAATATTCTGGGAAACAGATGAGTCAAACTTTTTTTAATAGTCTCTATTTAAGGATGATAGTCAAACATTTTTGAGTAGTACAAACTACAAAATGCAACAACCAAATCATAATTTAAAAGCTATAAATAGTGTGTTTGAACTTTCACAAAATGGTTACTTATAATTCTACTTATTGAAAATACTGAAAGTGAGGATAATTTTTTATTATAAATTTAAAAACAAAATAAATGTTAATGTGATATGTCCAAATTTCTAATTCATAATACTAATTTTGTTTGTACCTAATTAATTAACAAGTAAGATAAGAGAGGAAGTGTCCCTGAGGTGAGCAACTTTAAAAAGGGCAGTGAAAGCGGGAGTTGGGTTGTATAGTGAGAGAGAGAGAGAGAAAGAGAGGTTTTTCCATGTGTTTTCCCAGCTTCAGTTGAAGAAAAAGTGGGCAGCAGAGAAAAGAAGGATGACGACGGTGCACGATCAGGATACGGAGGAGCAGATCCAGAGGCAGATGGGTTGTATGGCTGGCTTCCTCCACATGCTTGATCCCCAAAAATTTCTCACCGGCAAACGCATTTACTCCGCCAAACGCCTCGCTCCTCCCCCATCGGTCCGTGTCATTTCCACCACCATTGACCTTTTACTTGCACTCTAATTCTTCTTTATGCATCTGCATCGCTCATACGTGTAAGCTTCAGCTTGCAGATTCCGCACCTGGGTCTGAGAATTCCATCAGATCGGCGCTGGCGTCCAAGGAGCCTGAAACGATGACGTTCGCAACCCCAGACCGGTTCTATCAATCATCCTCCCCAGCGCCTGAAATCCTCTCAAAAGCACAACCGGACACCTGGAGTGAAACCCCGCCTCCAGTACCGGGTTTCGAGATCAAGGAAGGGGTGAGGTCGTCCTGCAAGTACCGAGAAGCGCCGCGGTTCTCACTGGACAGCAGAGCTACAACAGACGCCAATGGCACCCTCCGCCCCAAACAGATCCGGACAATCAATCAATCTGAAATCCCGGGAGGATGCGGTGACGATATGGAAAAACAGTGCAAGTCAACCGGAGTTATAGCCAGGCTGATGGGACTTGAGCCGCTGCAACCGATCTCATTCCCTGAGACACCCACGCTGTCCCCACAACTGCGAAGATCTGCTTCCGAATCAAGAGTCGCACGAGATCTGTTTCAGACCAACCTGGCAGAACCCGGTACCAAACCCCAGCAAAAATCAACACCAAGGCCGCATTCCGCAACTGGAGTCCTGATGGAAGAAAACGCAATGCGTCGCCCAAATCAGGAGTTCAGGGCCAAGCCGGCAAAATGCGAAACTACGAGGTTTGCGCAAAGAAGACATCAGCAGCAGAGGAATTACTTCGATTCAGCAGATTACTTCCCTGAGCCAAAGCAAATGGCTGCATCTGTGTATGGGGAAATCGAGAAGAGATTGAAGATGAGCGGCTTAAACGGGTCATCCAGAGATCTAGAAACTCTGAAGCACGTACTCGAAGCATTGCAGCTAAAAGGACTACTACATTCTACCAAGTCCATCGATCAAACTGGCCAGAGAAAATTAGTCCACGAGAGGAACAATAAACCTCCAATTGTCGTCATGAAGCCGTCCAGATCCCCATTCAGCGGAACTGAGTCACCTCCGCCAATTTATTTATCCAGGCCGAGCCTAAGTCCTCGCCGGAAGGCCAATGTTGCTTGTGAACCTCCACATTCAGCCTCTCTGCGCAATGGGAGAATAAGAAACTCCGTTTCGCCTACTCACAGCGAACTTTTTGTGAAGAGCAACAATTCAACAGCTCCAGCAAGGAAGCAGTCTATAGTAGAAATACATTCTAGCAGAAATGCTTCAGTGGAACAGAGAAGAGTCTCGTCTCCAGTAATCTCTCCTAAACCAAGCCTCAGAAGATCAATTGGTAATCAAGCATCTTCTCCGCGAAACAAGAGATCCGCCATGGAAGCGCATCCAACAGAAAAGCTATTGTTTCCGGTCTCAGACGACTCGTCCTTGATTTCTGAAAGCAGCATCAGCAACATATCTCAATCCGATTCTCAGGTACAGATTTCACAACCAGCTGCATTCATATTCAATAACTACAATTTCGTTTCCAATTTCAAAATTCCAGTTTCCAAATTTTGAATTTCCTTAACCAAACCAATGATGCAGAGAGTGGTTCAATCTGACGAGTATAAGGAAGGGAAGAGCTTACTCTCAAGATGCGACAAGCTTCTCCAGAGCATCGCCGAGATGAACACAACAAACGCGCCTCAGCAGCCGAGCCCCGTCTCGGTCCTCGACCCGTCGTTCTACAAGGAGGACGAGTCTTCGTCGTCGTCCACCTCGCCATCACCTGTCCCGAAACGCAGCATTGATTTCAAAGGTACATTCAAATCACGTGCATCCTCTTAATCACGCGTTGAAAAACTCAGCTTGAGGTTTCTCTTGCGTCCTTTTTGTTGCAGTTCTGCCAGTTGATTTCGTGGACGAGGAATTGTTGTGGACCAGTTCTGCGATCTCGACCGTCGATGGCTCTTTATCCGACGACTCAGACTTCATCTACGTCGCGGAAGTACTCCGCACGCTCGCCTTCCTCCCAGACGAGCCGGCCGTGTTTCCGTTACTGGAAAAACAACAGTACAAAAGAGGAAACGACGCATCGAAAATCTCCAGGCTGAACCGAAAACTGATCTTCGACAACGTGTCAGAAATCCTCAACAAAAACAAGCAATTACCTCCATGGAAATCCATCTCGTCTCCCGATCTATCCACCGACGCTCCATCGCTTCCGTACATCTGGTCCGAACTCAAGAAACTCCGGGAGCGGGACGAATCTGATCAGGAGCTGTTCCAGGTCATCTGCGGCTTGCTGAAGAAGGATCTGGCGGCGGCTTCAGTCAACGAATGGGTAGAGCGGCAGACTGAGGTTGCTGATTCGGTGCTGGACATTGAACGGTTGATCTTCAAAGATCTGATAAGCGAAACGATCCGCGACCTCGCTTCGTCAGCCGCGTTGGTGTATCCTCGTCGGTAGCTGACGTTTTAGCGCCTTTTTCGCTTTTCAAATTTTCCATTAGATTTATTTTTGTGATGACCAAAAATTTGTAACCGACGTGGTTCATGCTTTCGTGTAAAGATATCAAAGCAATAATAATCTCGCAGTTGCAGTTGTGGACAAAATTTGAACTCAAACCCACATCGGCCACGCCTCATCATTACTTCTTTTCAATCATCTCAATTTAAACATGTCATCAATATTGTTATCGCATAGTAAAGTTATAAATAATAGGTACTCAAAAATTCAGTTGAATGAGATTATTAATAATGGGCCGGACAATTAAAATACGCCTACAAGGCCCATGACGCTAAGAGAGATAATAAGGCAAGGACCATGTATGGGGTGGAGATAATAAGTAGGAATGGTGTATGAACCTCTCCGACACAATATTTCAAAATCTGAAGTGCTGAAACCCGAATCAAATGAGACCCAATAAACACCACAAAGACTATAATTCACTACTCAAATTCACAAGCTGAGTCAACTGAAAGTTAGAAGATGGGAAATTTAATGATGAAAGATTCATTCTTTGACTGACTTGTTGATGAGGGATTTGTGAATATGGGGAATGACACCTCCCCCAGCAATGGTCCCTTTGATGAGTGTGTCCAGCTCCTCATCTCCTCTAATTGCCAGCTGCAGATGCCGCGGTGTTATCCGCTTCACTTTCAGATCCTTGCTTGCATTCCCAGCAAGCTCAAGCACCTCAGCTGTCAAATACTCCAGGATGGCTGCCGTGTATACAGCGGCTGTCGCTCCCACTCGGCCGTTTGCTGAAGTCCTAGTCTTCAATTGGCGATGGATCCGACCAACCGGAAACTGTAAGAAGCCAACAAAGCATCTGATCAGTTGACCAAACTGGAAAGATCGAAGCTTTCGAGTCAATACCTGAATTCCGGCCCGAGCTGACCGTGAAGTGGCTTTCTTCTTGTCCTTCTCTTTGTTGGCCGCAGTGGTCTTGGCAGCAAGAAGCCCCTTTCCTCCTTTCCCTGCCATTTCTCCACCTGCAAAAAAAATCTTCACCACAAAAACCAAAATCCACAGCCAGGAATCAAAATTCAGAACGACCTGTCAAAGCCAGATCTCATTGGAAAGAAGGATGCCCAGAAACCTGGAAAATGGAGACTGAGGGGCTTCAGATATGAAACAGGTGTCGTCGATTTCTGAGGGGTGGTCTTAAAATATATGTAGCTCGTTCTTTAATGAGAAGATCGCTGCTTTTTTCTCTGCGTGTTTGCGAAATTTAAATCTGCGAATTCCTCCATGGCGGTTAATTTCAGCGGGAAACGAAAATATGAAAAGCAACTATTGGGCCCAATGGGCCGGCGTCAGCACAAGCTCCTTCAAAGCCCATTTTTACTCTCAGACAAAAGCCCGTTACTTATATATTCACTGTATGAGGATTTCTATTACGATAATTATACGTAGTTTTAACATCAAAGTTATGTTATTTTCACGACATTTCGAAAGCCATTTTGGTCACAAAACTATTTCACTTTCTGTAGTGTAAATAAAAAGTGAGGTCCACGAATAATTACCATATAGTATTTGTGATTGCCTGGGATATGTACAAAAATTATGTACCCATTTTCCACAACCGCATTTATTTTTCTTGACAACCTAAAGTCACCGGTCTGACAAACCGGCCACTGATTCCAAGTCTAAACATTATCATGATGTGTACGTACTCATAAATATGTTGTCTCGACATACATATCGCAACATCAGCCAGCTAGAGAGAAGTGGAATCACCAGCTAGAAAACATGTCTTCTATATGCGCAGGTACATCTTCTTCCTTTCATATGGTTGATGGCTCTCCATTAATTTGATCCGATTGGCTTATGAATTGATTTAGGAAAGATTGAATGGCCGGAGCTGGTGGGAGAAAATGGGCACCATGCAGCTGGGATAATTGAGAGAGAGAACCACCGTGTACAAGCCATCGTGCTGCCCGTTGGATCCCCGATCACAATGGATTTCAGATGTGACCGAGTTCGGGTTGCTGTTGACAAGGATGGAACAGTTGCTGCAGCTCCACGAGTTGGTTAGAACATGTACTGCAACACAACATCAGCCGGAATCTTGAATCTATGTCAGATATGCCGGCCGTCTCTATGAATCTATGTAATAATGCAAGCAGCGTCTAGCTATGCGAAGTCTGTGTTTGTGGTGTTAGTACTGGAATAATACCACTAATTATTATAACAAAATAAGATATGTAGAAAAAAATGGATTAAGCAGATCGTTAATACATATATCAGTCAATTAAGCGTATCATATACGGTGAACTAAACGTTCCTAAATATTCATAAAGAATGAAAATAAACATGAAAACAAATATTAATGAAATCAAATTCTGGCTTAGTGTTTCAATCTAGCCGTATGTCTCGATAATTAGTTCCTTTGAGTGTAAGGATACTGGAGAACGATATGGTAGATCGTAACATGATGTTGGCAGATATCAAACTTGATAGAGAACCAATGATGCAGCCCCATCAGTGATGCAGCTCAGCACTATCTGAATTCAGTGCCCCAATTCATCATGGAATCCGGTCAGTTTGTCGCTCCCGAAAATTAAAATGTTCTTGGTACCAATCATCCAGTTTAATCTAAGCCGAACATGATGTTTACACCTGTCACCAATTTTGTTTTGGAAGAGCGTTATTATTGGCTTCATGCGTCGTAACGTGGGGAAAATTTTGAACAAATGCATGGTTTTCCAAACAAATAAGGGACAATCACAAAATACAGGTCTTTACATCCCGATACCAATCCCTGACGCCCCTTGGGAAAATATGCCTATGGATTTTGTTCTTGGTTTACCGCAAAACTACGAGGTGTTCATTCGGTATTCGTAGTCGTTGATAGATTTTCAAAGATTGTTGGATCGTTAGGTTAGCTTAAGTTTAACTTGGGTTCACTGTGGAGTGTCCCCAAGTACAGTTTGCACAGCGGATAAGAAATGTAATGCAGGAAGGTAAAGTAAGAGACTCGTACACAAAGATTTATAGAGGAAACTCTAGTACAACCGTACTTAGAGAAAAACCACTACCTTTCAGATTTCACTGAAAGGATTTTGAGAAGCATTCTTTTATTGCAGTGTACCGATATACTTTCCACAAAAGACTAGACAAGTTGAATAGCACCCGAATCTCCAATTTGCCCTAGACCCACCTTCTATCTTTCCATGAATCAACCGGACTGCTCTGCGGATGCTTCCCCTTTGCGTTTATGCAGCAGCTCACTGGACTGGTCTATCGGACCCTTCCTCAGACGCAGCGACGTGCACCAGCTCGTAAACCGCAGATTGACCTCACCAAAAATTCCAAGTTCTCTTCTGTAGACCGATGTCTTGATTTGAGACTTTGAAGCTCTACTTATATTGCTAGGATCTCTATCTTTCTATTGGATCTTCTTGCTTCCTAATCAAGAAACTTAGAAAGATAATCACAAGATAAAAGATAAAGATATTTCTAAATATTTGAATTATGATCATGAAATATCTAAAAGAGAATCCTAACAATATTTTGAATATCCTTAATTATCTTATTTCTAAACAACAAAAGATATGCATCTAATCAATATAGATTTAGAATGTAATATTCAAAGATATGCATAATCTAATAGATTTAGAAATTTAATAATTAATGCAAGAATATTCTGTTGATGTTTGTTTCATCAAAACTTGCTGGGTACATGTCCCCACATGTCCCAATAATTTCCCCCTTTTTGATGGTGACAGACATCCTTCCATAAGATAGGTAAATAGCTAAGTAGTATCATAGTTCTACAGAACAGCTTTACCGTATTTCACCTTGACCGTGGACTCGTTCCCCCTCAATTAATGCTTTCCTATCTTACCTTCCCCCCTTTTGGCATCATCAAAAAGAAAATAGTGAAATATTGAAGCCAAATAAAGCACTAAACAGTTAACGCAGAATGGCTCAGCTCATATCAAAGTTGAGTGCAGAGACAATGGACAGGTACACAGTTTGAAATGCAAGCACACAATTAACAAGGCCAAAAGAAAGGATGAAAAGACAGGGATTGATGTGCTAGGATGACAAAGAGGGGCTGAATCATGACAAATCTAGGGGAGCAGTGGAGGGGTCCGTCCGAGAGATCAATATCCCAAGGAGCCTTTGGATTTCGGCCAGTGCCGTATTAGCCTGTCCTCAGTCCTCTGTTGGCCTTCGGCCAACTTGCTAAACTCATCTTCAACCAGAGTCCTTAGATTAGTGGACCCTTCCCCAAGTGTAGCCTTGGGAGGTGGAGTTGGTAGCTCCCTAGTCCACCCTTGTCCGGGAACAAACCTGAACCCCATCTTGCGGGGGGTCGCCTCATCCAGCTCCCCCACTGCCCCTGATGCGCTACATATGAGCCATTACTTAAAATTTCTCCCTTTTTTTTTTCTTTTCCTTTTTTTTTCATTTTTTTTCTTTCTCTTCTCTTTTCTCTTTTCGAGGCAGAATGTTCTTGACTAGGAAGCTGTGAAGGAACCGATTCACCGGCGGCATTTTGGTTGTCCCTACGGTTCGGCCAGGGGACGGGTCCCCACTGGTAAATCGGACTATCTCTTCCCAATTCATATCTTCCAGCCAGAACTTGCTAGTGTAAGCCCCATAGCCCTCATGAGGCACTCACAATACCATCGATAGATGACATCTCGAAAAGGCGTAGGGCATCCCGTCCCGGAGGTAGGTCGCTGCCAGACCTGTCCCTTTCCTTTCCACCGTGTATTCATAGCTGTACCCATTACCCATTCTGTCGACGGGCCCCTCAACTGTCTCTCCACTGAGCTTAGAGATTGTCATGGTTCTTTCAAGGGGTTTTGTGTGATGCGGACGAGTACCCAAATGGTTTTATGAAATGCATCACACACAATATTCATGAATGTATAATATAAAAAAGAGTACCTCATAGCTAGTAGTCCAGAGAAGTATTCAAGGGGTTCATAGGACCCGTGCTATGAGTAGGCTAAGGATGGCTGTGGACCTGTTCCTTCATGTTAAGCTTGTAATGAGGGTGCAAATATCTGGAAGGGTCCTTTGGGCTAGAAAGAACATGTCTTAAATAATCATGTGCAGTGCATTACCAACGAGCGTTTCCCATGCATGCCACATACACACATCTTATAATGAGCATAAGACATAGTGAGTTAAATCTTTAGTGTCCTATGGCTAAAAAATATCACACTTTCATTTCATAGCCAATCATCGAGGTAGGGACAGACAGTCAATTAATTTGAAAAGGAAACCATACCAGTTCCATCCGTAGCTTCTCGAAGGGCTCACGACTCAATGCCTTAGTGAAGATGTCAGCAACCTGTTCTTCAGTTCTACAAAACTCCATGGACACCAGTCCCTACACAATCTCTTAGGAAGTGATGTTTGATCTCTATATGCTTAGTGCGTGAGTGTTATACGGTATTTAACATATGTACCACTAGTATTATCATACAAGATAGGGATATGAGATACAGAAATACCGTAGTCGCTTAGATCAGCCATGGATGGGTCCTCAAACCCTGGAGTCTGCTCAACGTACACTTCCTCCGAGGACCTACTGTTTCCTGAATGTCTTCAGTCGACGTGTCCTCAGCTTCTTCATTGGGTACCGGTCCCTGCTCTGGAGTCTGATCTTGCTCAGGGACTGGTTCCTCTTTCACAGTTTCCAACTATTCAGTTCTCCCTGAGGACATGCCCATTGCCTCTGGTGGATCCATATCAAGAACTTCATGGTACCTGTCCACAGGTACTATCTCCGTGAGAACTCTTCCTTGAACTATAGAGGAGTATGTTTCCCATCATTTACAAGGTTCCCTCCCGTAGTTTGTTCATCGAAGACGACGTGTATGCTTTCCTCCACCTTACGTAAGCTTAAATTATACACTTTGTAGGCTCTACTGTGGAGGGAGTAGCCCACAAATGTTACTTCATCACCTATAGGATCAAACTTCCCTAAGTTATCCTTTCCATTGTTGTGGACGTATACCTTGCAGCCAAAAACTCTTAGATGGGACACGTTGGGCTTCCGTCCCCTGAGTAACTCATATGGTGTCTTGTCCAGACCCTTCCGCAGATATGCTCCGTTCAATACGTAGCATGCTGAGCTTAGTGCTTCTGCCCAGAAGCTCTTAGAAAGTCCACTATCGATCAGAAGGGTTCCAGTCATGTTCTCCAACGTTCTATTCCTTCTTTCTACGACACCATTCTGTTGAGGAGTGCGGGGAGCTGAGAAGTTGTGAGAGAGATACTCTTTTCCCTGCATAAAATTAGAAACTGAGAGTTTTCAAACTCAGTTCCATGGTCAGTGCGGACTGATGCTAGGGATGTATCCAATAGGTTTTCTGTAGTTAGTAGCCATGCCTCAAATTCTGCAAACACTTCATCCTTGGATGACAAAAAGTAAGTCAAAGTGTATCTAGAATAATCATCAACAATGACTAATACATATATGTTACCTCCCCGGCTTTTAGTGCGGACGGGTCCGCACATATCCATGTGGATCAACTCCAGGGGTCTAGTGGTGCTTACCGTCCCTTGGATTTGAATGAAGACCTAGCTTGCTTCCCCAATGTACATGAGCTGCATATGGTATAAAGGCTATCATCCACCTTTGGCATCCCTCTAACCAAGTCCTTTTTGAAGAGTGTGGACAAGAGTCGTAGATTTGCATGTCCAAATCTTTTGTGCCATAGAGCCGTCTCCTCTGTGATTGATGACAAGCAGATTTCCTCATCTGGTACAAAGGAAGGGTCCACTTTGTAGACTTTGTTCTGGCATATTCCCTTCAAAATCACCCTTCATGTGCTCACAAACTAAACCACACAATCATTAACAATAAAGGTGACTTTGTATCCCTTTTGGCATAATTGGGAGACGCTTAGCAAATCAAATTTCAGATTGTCCACAAGACTTACACTGTCAATTTTAACATTATCTGAAATACGTACCTTTTCCAAGCCAAATATCTTACCAAATGTTTTGTTACCGAAGGACACGTTTCCTCCGGTATGTTGCTAAAGTGAGGTGAACCAGTCCATGCTTCCTGTCATATGTCCTGAGCATGCGCTGTCTGTGTACCAGGGACTGCTCCTCACTTCCTCCTGCAAAAGTAAAGTTAGTTTTTACGAACCCAGACAAGCTTGGGCTTGCTGGGTTTCGAAATAGAAGTAGAAGTAGCAATAATATCATTTGTAAGAGAGGGGTTGGTTAGATCAATCTTTTTCCGAGGAGTCGTCCTGGGTTTGCCTCTAGGTGCACGGACTCCTCTGAGGGAAAGGGTGCTCACGGTGGACTTAGGTACAGGAGCTGATGTGTTCTTGTGGCGGAGTTCCCTGGTCCTGTTCCAGTGAACGGATGTTCTGTTCCAGTGGACGGGTTCCTTACCCCTGTTCCTGTTCTGACTTTTTCCTTTGTCAGATCTGGCATAACTCCTCATCTTTTAGATCAGTCTCTCTTTCTCAGAACATGATGAGAGAACGTGTCCTACCCTTCCACAGTGCCAGCACACGGTGTGATTTCTCAAGCTTACATACTTGCTCCGTCCAAGGGGAATGGACCTGTTCTCTATCCTTGCTTGAAAGTCAATGGAAGGTGGTTCTTTGTTGCTGGCTTGCTTCTTCCACAACTTGTAGGCAGGTTCGTTGTCTCTTGTGAACGGGTGTGGCTGCGCTTAAGGAGTTGTTTTCCTTGAATTTTTCTTGTCCTTCGCTGTTGTGGACGGGTTCGTGGCAGCATTGGTTCCGTTCAATCCTAACCCTGGGCGTAACCGGTCGTTGAAGTCCGTTTCAAGGATTTTGACTTTGTTTTCCATCAGCCATTTAGATTTCCTTATCTCCTATTCGGCTTTGAGACATTTAGCTCCTCGGTCATTATCTCCTTCACGGACTCCATATTGTGTACCTGTCCTCTGAGTGCCTCGATCTGCTTTTCCTGCTCTTTCCGTTCGGTTATCAGCCTTTCATTCTCATTCCCCAAGAGCTGGATTTCTTTGGTGTGATCTTTGCAGGTACTGAGTATCTTGTTCAGTTCGTTTTCTAGCTCCTCAGCCTTCCCTGCCCATAAGTTGTTGTTTTCTTCAAGGCCTTTAAACAACTCTTTATTCTGTTCTATTTCTTCCAGCAGCTCTTCATTCTTGGTTACCATAAGTTTTAAAGCAAGAGATAGTTTAGCAGTTTTAGAAAGAGAAGGGTCAGAAAGTACCGCTGCGGACAGGTCCTCAGAGTGAGCCATCATGCACAACCCTTCCTCAGAAGGTTCCTCCTCGCTTTCCTCGTCTGATGCTCCCCATGCAGCAATCATAGCTTGTCTACTCTTGTGGGGCTTGATGGCATCCTTCAGCTTCACACGGCAGTCCTTTGCCATGTGTCCTTTCTTTCCGCATTGGAAGCATTTAAAGGTTGTAGCTTTGGATTCTTTGGCGTCTGCCTTACTCTCTGGTTTGAAGCTGTTCATCTTGAATGCTCTCGTCAATAGGGCGATGTCAGGGTCATCCTCCTCTGGGGGCTCATCGGATTTAGCTAGCTCAAATGCTCTTTCAATTTTCAGGGCAATGGATCTGTCCTTACTGGGTTCTCTACGCTCAACCTTCCGTTGATGAATTCCAACATTGCTCTGTAGGCGGGCGACCAGCTCTTCCAGGGTGATGGTTTTGATGTCGCTTTGAGCTTGGAAGGCAATAGACATGGCATCCCACTTCGAGTTAAGTGTTCCTAGGAACTGGTGTGTAACCTTCCAGTCGGGGATCTGTGCTCCAAGAAACAGCAGCTGGCCCATATATCCTTTAAATCTTGAGAGGAAATCTTCAAGGGACTCGTCCCTTCCCTGGACAACCTTCTCGTAATCCTTTGAGGCCGCTAATATCCTGTTCCTTTGAACGTCTACATTGCCTGAGTACAGGTTCCTCAGTGCCGTCCACATATCCTTTGCGATTTTGTGAGTGATTGCAATTTTCATGTCTCCATCGGATAGTGCTTGAAGGATCACCTTAATAGCTCTGTTGTTCTTTTCCAGGGCCTTGTAGTGAGCATCGTCATAGTCTTTCCTATCCTTTTCTTTGGTGGGATCGGACTTGTCCATGATCATGTATGGTCCTTGTTCAATGACCCTCCAGACCTGTCCATCCAGCGAACAGACATGAGCTTCCATCTCCCGTACCCACCAATCGTACTGGCCGACCTTCAGCATGGGCGGCTTCCAGAATGAGTCTCTGTTTGATCTCATCTTCCTGCAAAGCTAACAAAAATCTAGAGCACAAGGCTCTGATACCACTTGTTGGATCGTTAGGTTAGCTTAAGTTTAACTTGGGTTCACTGTGGACGTGTCCCCAAGTACAGTTTGCACAACGGATAAGTAATGTAATGCAGGAAGGTAAAGTAAGGGACTCGTACACAGAGATTTATAGTGGAAACTCTAGTGCAACCGTACTTAGAGAAATACCACTACCTTTCAGATTTCACTGAAAGCTTTTTGAGAAACAGTCTTTTATTGTAGTGTACCGATATACTTTCCACAAAAGACTAGACAAGTTGAATAGCACCCGAATCTCCAATTCGCCCTAGACCCACCTTCTATCTTTCCATGAATTAACCGGACTGCTCTGCGGACGCTTCCCCTTTGCGTTTATGCAGCAGCTCACTGGACTGGTCTATCGGACCCTTCCTCAGACGCAGCGACGTGCACCAGCTAGTAAACCGCAGATCGACCTCACCAAAAATTCCAAGTTCTCTTCTGTAGACCGGTGTCTTGATTTGAGACTTTGAAGCTTTATTTATATTGTTAGGATCTCTATCTTTCTATTGGATCTTCTTGCTTCCTAATCAAGAAACTTAGAAAGATAATCACAAGACAAAAGATAAAGATATTTCTAAATATTTGAATTATGATCATGAAATATCTAAAAGAGAATCCTAACAATATTTTGAATATCCTTAATTATCTTATTTCTAAACAACAAAAGATATGCATCTAATCAATATAGATTTAGAATGTAATATTCAAAGATATGCATAATCTAATAGATTTAGAAATTTAATAATTAATGCAAGAATATTCTGTTAATGTTTGTTTCATCAAAACTTGCTGGGTACATGTCCCGACATGTCCCAACAAAGATGGATTACTTTATCACTTGTAAGAAGACTTCAGATGCATCTCATGTCGTTGGATTTTTCTTTTGAGAGATTGCTCGCTTACATGGGGTGCCTAAAACAATAACTTCAGACCCAAATGTGAAATTCTTGAGTAATTTTTGGTGTACTTTATGGCATTTATTTCGCACTTATCTAAGTATATTAGTTCTTTTCACCCTCAGATCGATGGCCAACTGAAGTTGTTAATCCAACGCTTGAAAATCTCATCTGATGTTTTTGCAGTGACATACCTAAACAGTGGGATCGTGTTTTGGCACCCGCTGAATTTGCATATAATAACATGGTTAATCGTTCTATTGATTGTGCTCCTTTTGACGTTGTGTATCAACATCCGCCGCGCCACACCCTTGATTTGGTGCGACTATCAAACATTCCAAGTTATAGTTATGCAGCGGAAGATATGGCCAAACTTGTTTAGAAAATTCAAAATGATGTAAAGAAGATGCTCGAAGCATCGAATTCAGGTTATAAGTTGGCCTCAGACAAACATAGAAGGAGAAAAGTGTTTAATGAGGGAGATTTGGTAACGGTTTTTTTCGAAAAGAAGAAAGTTGGACCTTGCAAAGTGCTGAAGAAGATAAATGACAATGCTTATGCGATTGACCTTCCAAAAGAGTATGATATCTCGCCCACTTTCAATTTATCAGATTTGTATGATTATCATGCCCCAGATGAGCCTCTTTATCCAAACATTAACTCGGAGACGAGTTCTCTTGAAGAGGGGGTAAATGATGCAGCCACATCCGTTGAACAACCAAATTTAGAATCTGGAGCACCTATCATTGGCAAGTCCAAATTTTCGAAGGCTACAAGTGAGTGAAATGAAGGGTTGAAGACATTTATGAACTTGACATTGAAGGCTCCAATTCCGCAGACTCATAGGACTCCACGCATGTTTTTAATTGCATCTATTTTTAGGATTGTTGTTTCTTTATAAAACACATGTAACACAATTGAACGGATGATTATTCAATACACAATTTCAGTTTGTTATATTTGCTTTGTCACGCCACTCTTCTAGCTTCGGTTGGAAGTTAAATTATTGTATTTTCTTTTATTTTCTTGCTTCCGCTACGTTAGAAGTTTACTGAAGAACGACATGGCACATCAGGGATCATAACCCAAAATTATATCTCGTACAAGACAAGAAATAATGGAGATATTCATGATTTCGTCTCTCAAAGAATATAATAATTATCTCTCTGATATCTACACAATATATATTACGACTAAAATTATACCTGATAAACTTCAAAAAAAATTAGATTAGATTATTTAGTTTATCACAATAATAATACATATAATTATTTAAATTATACGTTCGGTTTAATTATATTAATTAAAATAATCTAACAATCTATGAAATGAATTCTAAATAATAAATGAAAAGTTGAAAGTGCATATGAAAATTGTGATAGCTAGTTCAGATATCTAAATTATTTACACTTGTTTCAGTACTGGGCTTTTTTTTTGTTCAAAAACGACACTGTAATGTTGCACGCTACTATTATATCTTTCGCGCCATTTTCCTGGAAACAAACATAGCTCAAACATGGCTTTAAAATTTCATACAAAATAGAGAAAAATCCTACCTGTAAGCATGGCTACATTGTTTTATGAGTGTCCTAATTCAGCACATTTCTTATGCTCTTCGCTTTCGATGTAAACAGGTGACTTTGCTCAGGATCGATGATGTAAATCGGTGCCGATTGGTTTTCCTCCGGCCGGTGAAATCAAAAACTAACATCTCCTTGAGAACTGGCAGATTTGCTCAATCTTGGTTCTAAACTAGTAATGATTTCAAGTTCAATTCGGCTCCTTAATAACATGCAACTCAGAAACGATCAGATTCAATTGGAATACACTCTAGTATGAAAATCTTTTAGTCAAGGCTCTGTTTGGATCTTGGGTAACTAAGTAGAAAGTGAATGAAATTGAAAACAAATTGGAAATGACTTTCCCATAAAAAGTTGCATGAATTTTTTTTGTAATTTGTTCTTTTATTTTATATTCATTTTTCATGAAAAATAAAAAAAAATCATGTTTCTTCAAATTTTCTTGTCATCCCTCAATTGTGGTGATAATATTTTTATGGTGGCGGTGTGGATGTGTTGTTGTGGGGGTGGTGGTTGTGTGGTGGTTGTGATGTTAAGGGAGTGGGTGGTGGTGGTGTTGTGGTGGTGGTGAGTTGTGGTGGTGTGGTGTGTTTGCGGTGGTGGATTGTTGTTGGGTTGTGGTGGTGGTAGTGTTTTTGTGATGGTGGGTTGCTGTGGTGGTGGTGGTGGTGAAATTGTGGTTGTGTGGTGGTGGTGGTGGTAGTGGTGGTGATGGTGGTGGTAGTGGAGTGGTGGTGGTAGTGTGGATGTCTTGTTGTGGAGTGGGTTGTTGTTGTATTGTGGTGATATTGTGATTGTGATGTTAAAGTAGTGGTGTGGTGTTAGTGGAGTAGTGTTGAGGTGATGAATTGTAACTTAAATACTTAATTTAAGTCAAGTATTTAAATAACTTCAGTTAAAAAAAAAACTTTTAGACAAAAGCCCATTACTCAACATTACTTAATATATTGACGGTTATAAGCTAACGTTATTTGTGTTTGAGGATTTCTATTACGATGTATTTTTTCGAGTAAAATACGTCGTTTTAATATCAAAATTACTTTGTTTTCATTAAATCACGACCAGAGCAATTTTGGTCACAAAACTATTTCACTTTTCTCGTAAAATAAACCATTTTTATAGTGTAAATAAAAAGTGAGGACCACGAATGACACTCAAAATTGACCAAAATTTGTGATTGCTTGGGATATGTACAAAATTTATGCACCCATTTTCCACAACCGCATTTATTTTTCTTGACAACCTAAAGTCACCGGTCTAACAAACCGGCACTAATTTCCAAGTCTGTGTAAAACATTATTGTGGGACCGTAGGTTAGCTAGAACGCGACTTGGGTACACTGTGGACGCGTCCCCAAGTGTAGTTTGCACAGCGGATAAGTAAAATAATGCAGAAAGCAAAGGTAAGGGATTCGTACACAAATATTTATAGTGGAAACTCTAGTACAATCGTACTTAGAGAAAAACCACTACCTTTCAGCTTTCACTGAAAGGATTTCGAGAAGCAGTCTTTTTATTGCAGTGTACCGATATACTTTTCACAGAAGACTAGACAAGTTGAATAGCACCCGAACCCAATTCGCCCTAGACCCACTTGCTATCTTCTCGAGAATCAACCGGACTGCTCCAGCGGACGCTTCCCCTTTGCGTTTACGCAGCAGCTCACTGGACTAGTCTTCGGACCCTTCCTCAGACGCAGCAAGTGCAGCAGCTCGTAAACCGCAGATCGACCTCTCTGAAATTCTGGATTCTCAACTGTAGACCGATGTCTTGATTTGAGACTTTGAGCTCTATTTATATTGTTAGAATTTCTAATTCTCTTGCTTCCTAATCAAGTAAACCAAAGAGATAATGATAACAAAGAGATAAAGATATTTCCAAAATATTTGAATTAAGATTATGAAATATCTAAATAGAATCCTAACAATATTTTGAATATTCTTTGATTTCTAAATTACAAAAGATATGCATAATCTAATCTAATAGATTTAGAAGTTTCAAAGATATGCATAATCTAATAGATTTAGAAATTTCATAATCATGAATATGCAAAAAATATTCAGCTGATGTTTGTTCCATCAAAACTGCTGAGGACATGTCCCCACACATGTCCCAACAATTTCCCCCTTTTTGATGGTGACAAACATCCTTCCCTAAGACAGGTGACTAAGCAGTACTATAGTTCTAAAGAACAGCTTTACCGTACTTCACCTGACATTGGACTCGTTCCCCCTTAAATGACTACGCAAGTAACCTGGGAACGGGTTCCCCCTCAGTTAATGCTTCCCTGTCTTACCTTCCCCCTTTTGGCATCATCAAAAAGAAAATAGTGAAATATTGAAGCCAAATAAAGCACTAAACAATTAACGCAGAATGTCTCAGTTCATATCAAAGTTAAGTGCAGAGACAAAGGACGGGTACGCATATCGAAATGCAAGCACACAACTAAGCAGGCGAAAAGAAGGATTGAACAAAAACAGGGATTGATGTGCTAGGAGGACAAGGAGGGGCTGAACCATGACATGTCTAAGATGCGGGGGGAGCAGTGGAGGGATCCGTCCAAAAGAGCAATACTCCAAGGAACCTTTGGATTTCGGCCAGTGCCGTATGAGCCCGTCCTTGGCATTCCTTAACCAGAGTTCTTAGATCAGTGGACCCTTCCACAAGTGCAACCCTGGGGGATGGAGTTGGCAGCTCCCTAGTCCACCCTTGTCCGGGAAAGAGAGAAATTTCTTCCTTTTTTTTTTTTTTTTTTTTTTTCATTTTTTTCATTTTTTTTTCAGTCCAGTGCAATCTTCCACGAGTGTTACATCAGTTCTGGGGTGGAGCTACTTTGCATGTCTTTTGCGATGCAGCTGACCATGTTGCCGGTGTGGAACAGTCCACTGATGGGCTGGTTATTTTTATCATGATGGGCAGTTGACTTGTATCCCTAATCTATCCATAGCAGTACACGCTACCCATTCTGCTGACGATCACCCCCCAACTGTCTCTCCACCGACCTTAGAGATCATCATGGTTCTTTCAAGATTTTTGTATGATGCGGACGGATACCCAAATGGTTTTATGAAATGCATCACACACAATATTCATGAATGTATAATATAAAGAAGAGTACCTCATAGCCAGTAGTCCAGAGGAGTATTCAAAGGGTTCATAGAACCACTGCTTGCTATGAGTAGGCTAAGGATGGCTGTGGACCCGTTCCTTCATGTTAGGCTTATAATGAGGGTGCAAGTATCCGGAAGGGTCCTTTGGGCTAGAATGAATCTGCCTTAGTTAATCATGTGCAGTGCACTTACCAATGAGTGTTTCCCATGCATGCCACATACACACAACTTATCATGAACATAAGACATAATGAGTTAACCTTTTAGTGTCCTATGGCTAAAATATATCACACTTTCACTTCATAGCCAATCATCGAGGTGGGGACAGATAGTCAATTAATTTGAAAGGGAAACCATACCTAGTTCCATCCGTAGCTTCTCGAAGGGCTCACGACTCAATGCCTTAGTGAAGATGTCCGCAACCTGTTCTTCAGTTCTACAGAACTCCATGGACACCTGTCCCTACACAATCTCTTAGGAAGTGATATTTGATCTCTATGTGCTTAGTGCGTGAGTGTTATTGGGGATTTAACATATGTAGCATTAGTATTATCATACAAGATAGGGATATGAGATACAGAAATACCGTAGTCGCTTAGATCAGCCATGGATGGGTCCTCAACCCTGGAATCTGCTCAACGTACACTTCCTCCGAGGACCCACTGTTTCCTGAATGTCTGCTGTGGACGTGTCCTCAGCTTCTTCATTGGGTACCGGTCCCTGCTCTGGAGTCTGATCTTGCTCAGGGACTGGTTACTCTTTTACAGTTTCCAACTATTCAGTTCCCCCTGAGGACATGCCGTTGCCTCTGGTGGATCCGTATCAGGAACTTCATGGTACCTGTCCACAGGTACTGTCTCCGTGAGTGAGAACTCTTCCCCGAACTGTAGAGGAGTATGTTTCCCATCCTTTACAAAGTTCCCTTCAATATCACTCTTCCAAATGTTTTGTTACCGAAGGACACGTTTCCTCCGGTATGTTGCTGAAGTGAGGTGAACCAGTCCATGCTTCCCGTTATATGTCTTGAGCATGCGTTGTCTATGTACCAGGGACTGCTCCTCACTTCCTTCTGCAAAAGTAAAGTTAGTTTTTACGAACCCAGACAAGCTTGGGCTTACTGGGTTTTGAAATAAAAGCAGAAGTAGCAACAATATCAACAGTATGGGAAGGGTCCGTTAGATCAATCTTTTTCCTAGGAGTCATCCTGGGTTTGCCTCTAGGTGCGCGGACTCCTCTGAGGGAAAGAGTGTTCACAGAGGACTTAGGTACAGGTCCTGATGCATTCTTGTAGCGGTGTTCTTTGGTCCTGTTTCTGTGAACGGGTGTTCTGTTCCAGTGGACGGGTTCCTTGCCTCTGCTCCCGTTCTGCCTTTTTCCTTTGTCAGATCTGGCATAATTCCTCATCTTTTCGACCAGTCTCCTTTTCTCAGGACACGATGAGAGAACGTGTCCTACCTTTCCACAGTGCCAGCACACAGTGTGGTCTCTCAAGCGCACATACTTGCTCCGTCCAGGGGGAATGGACCTGTTCTCTATCCTTGCTTGAAAGTCAATGGAAGGTGGTTCCTTGTTGCTGGCTTGCTTCTTCCACATCTTGTAGGCCGGTTCGTTATCCCTTGTGAACGGGTGTGGCTGCACCGAGAGAGTTTCTTTCCTTGATTTTTTCTTGTCCTTCTCTGTTATGGACGGGTTCGTGGCAGCAATGGTTCCGTTCAGTCCTAATCCTGGGCGTAACCGGTCCTTGAAGTCCGTTTCAAGGATTTTGACTTTATTTTCCATCAGCCATTTAGATTTCCTTGTCTCCTCATCGGCCTTCATGAGTTTTAGCTCCTCGGCCATTACCTCCTTTTCAGACTCCAAATTGTGTACCTGTCCCTTGAGAGCCTTGATCTGCTTTTCCTGCTCCTTTCGTTCGGTTATCAGCTTTTCATTCTCATTTCTCAGGAGCTGGATTTCTTTGGTATTGTCTTTGCAGATACAGAGCGTCTCGTTCAGTTCGTCCTCTAGCTCTTTAGCCTTCCCTGCCCATAAGTTGTTGTTCTCTTCAAGCCCTGCAAACAACTCTCTGTTCTGTTCTATTTCTTCCAGCAGCTCTTCATTTTTGGTTACCATAACTTTTAAAGCAAGAGACAGTTTAGCATTTTTAGAAATAAAAGGGTCAGAAAGTACCTCTGCGGACAGGTCCTCAGAGTGAGCCATCATGCACAACCCTTCCTCAGAAGCTTCCTCGCTTTCTTCATCTGATGCTCCCCATGCAGCAATCATAGCTTCTCTACTCTGGTGGGGCTTGATGACGTCCTTCAGCTTTACATGGCAGTCCTTTGCCATGTGTCCTTTCTTTCCGCATCGGAAGCATTTAAAGGTTGAAGCTTTGGATTCTTTGGAGTTTGCCTTATTCTTTGGTTTGAAGCTGGCCATCTTGAGTGCTCTCGTCATTTGGGCGATGTCAGGGTCGTCCTCCTCTGGGGGCTCATCGGATTGGGCTAGCTCAAATGCTCTTTCAATTTTCAGGGCAATGGACCTGTCCTTACTGGGTTCTCTACGCTCAACCTTCCGTTGATGAATTCCAGCATTGCTCTGTAGGCGGGCGACCAGCTCTTCTAGGGTGATGGTTTTGATGTCGCTTTGAGCTTGGAAGGCAATAGACATGGCATCCCACTCCGAGTTCAGTGCTCCTAGGAACTGGTGTGTAACCTTCCAGTCGGGGATTTGTTCTCCAAGAAACAGCAGCTGGCCCACATATCCTTTAAATCTTGAGAAGAAATCTTCAAGGGACTCGTCCCTTCCCTGGACAGCCTTCTCGTAATCCTTTGAGGCCGCGAGTATCCTGTTTCTTTGAATGTCTACATTGCCTGAGTACAGGTTCCTCAGTGCCGTCCACATATCCTTTGCGGTTTTATGAGTGATTGCAATTTTCCTATCTCCATCGGATAGTGCTTGGAGGATCACCTTAATTGCTCGGCTGTTCTTTTCAAGGGCCTTGTAGTCAGCATCGTCATAGTCTTTCCTATCCTTTTCTTTCATTTTATCGGTCTTGTCCATGATCATATATGGCCCTTGTTCAATGACCCTCCAGACCTGTCCATCCAGCGAACAAACATGAGCTTCCATCTCCCGTACCCACCAATCGTACTGGCCGACCTTCAGCATGGGCGGCTTCCAGAATGAGTCTCCGATTGATCCCATATTCCTGCAAAGCTAACAATAATCTAGAGCACAAGGCTCTGATACCACTTGTGGGACCGTAGGTTAGCTAGAACGCGACTTGGGTACACTGTGGACGCGTCCCCAAGTGTAGTTTGCACAGCGGATAAGTAAAATAATGCAGAAAGCAAAGGTAAGGGATTCGTACACAAATATTTATAGTGGAAACTCTAGTACAATCGTACTTAGAGAAAAACCACTACCTTTCAGCTTTCACTGAAAGGATTTCGAGAAGCAGTCTTTTTATTGCAGTGTACCGATATACTTTTCACAGAAGACTAGACAAGTTGAATAGCACCCGAACCCAATTCGCCCTAGACCCACTTGCTATCTTCTCGAGAATCAACCGGACTGCTCCAGCGGACGCTTCCCCTTTGCGTTTACGCAGCAGCTCACTGGACTAGTCTTCGGACCCTTCCTCAGACGCAGCAAGTGCAGCAGCTCGTAAACCGCAGATCGACCTCTCTGAAATTCTGGATTCTCAACTGTAGACCGATGTCTTGATTTGAGACTTTGAGCTCTATTTATATTGTTAGAATTTCTAATTCTCTTGCTTCCTAATCAAGTAAACCAAAGAGATAATGATAACAAAGAGATAAAGATATTTCCAAAATATTTGAATTAAGATTATGAAATATCTAAATAGAATCCTAACAATATTTTGAATATTCTTTGATTTCTAAATTACAAAAGATATGCATAATCTAATCTAATAGATTTAGAAGTTTCAAAGATATGCATAATCTAATAGATTTAGAAATTTCATAATCATGAATATGCAAAAAATATTCAGCTGATGTTTGTTCCATCAAAACTGCTGAGGACATGTCCCCACACATGTCCCAACAATTATCATGATGTGTCGTACTCATAAATATGTTGTCTCAACATACCTATCGCAACATCAGCCAGCTAGAGAGAAGTAGAAGCACACCATCACCAGCTAGAAAACATGTCTTCTGAATGCGCAGGTACATCTTCTTCCTTTCATATGATTCATGCCTCTCCATTCATTTGATCTGATTGGATTATGAGTTGATTTAGGAAAGATTGAATGGCCGGAGCTGGTGGGAGAAAATGGACACCGTGCAGCCGGGATAATTGAGAGAGAGAACCACCGTGTACATGCCATCGTGCTGCCCGTTGGATCCCCGACCACCAGGGATTTCAGATGTGAACGGGTTTGGGTTTTTGTCAACAAGGATGGAACAGTTGCTACATCTCCACGAGCTGGTTAGAACGTCTGCAACAAAACATCAGCCGGAATCTTGAATCTATGTCATATATGCCGGCCCGCTCTATGAATCTATGTAATAATCTATCTTTGCAAGCAGCATCTAGCTATGGGAATTCTGTGTTTGTGGTGTTTAGTATTAGTATTGGAATAATATTACTACTTATTAGAACAAAATTAGGATCGTTAATACATGTATCAGTCGATTAAGTATATCATATATTTAAATTAAACGTACCTGAATATTCCTAATGAATGAATATAAACACGAAGAAAACATTAATGAAACCAAAATTTGGGTTGGTGCTTCCAATCTAGTCGTGTGTGTCAACAATCAATTCCTTTGAGCGTAAGGATGTTGGAGAACGATATGGTAGGCCGGGACCATAACTCATTTTTTATATTTGTATACACAAGATATAATTGAGATAATTATAGATTCCGTCTCTCTAAGAATATTATAATTATCTATTTGACATCTACACAATAGATTCCCGGACTAAAATTATATCTGATAAACTTCCAAAAAGATTAGATACTATATTTAGTTTATCACATTGATAGCACTTATAAGTACTTAAATTACATATTCGGTCTCAATTAGATTAATGAAGATAATCTAACAATCTCTCACATGACTGCATGTGTAACAAAATAAATGTATAAATAATAATGTGCATAAAATTACTATCATACTATAAAAGTTTCTCAAAAAGTATCTGATTCATTAATTATGCATCCATAGGATTAAATCTTAAACACAACATCTTCCAACGTATAATCCAATTGCTCTTTCGGGTTCGACCCGACTTGCCGATTATAAATTATTTGACTACGATCGATCCTCTTGCTTGACATATTAGGAAATGAAAGACATTGGCTGTCAATCTACAAAACATTCGAAATATATATGCAACTTTCGAATGCACACCAAATGAGACAACGCATGTCTTCGTTATCCATGTGTCTACCACAAAATTATTGTGTAAGAAAATCATTTTTCACTCCCACTGAACTTTGGTATACACAAATCATAATTATATCAACTGAAAGCATACATAAAGTCATATTTGATAAATTACATCAAAATATATATTCTTGAATATATATCAACTGAAAGCATACATAAAGTCATACTGAAATTTTCCGGAAGTAGAATTGGACATAAAATGATATTGTCTTGTGATCGCTTAATCATGCATTAAAGTGAATAACTGTTTCTCATACTGAAATTTTCCGGAAGTAGAATTGGAGATAAAATGAATAAGCACACTTGTTACAACAATACAAGCACTTTAAAACAAAACAAGATACATAGTGGAAACGAATTAACGAGGATTGTTAATACTCATATTGGTCAATTAAGCATATCATATAAATTATAAATTAAATATAGCTGAATTTCCATTATTAAATGAATATAAACATGAAGCACCTTAATGAAGCCAAGCCCGGAATGGTGCTTCCATTCAAACTTCTCTCAGTAATTAATTTCTTTGAGAGCAAGAAAAAATTATACCTGATAAACTTAAAAAAGATTAGATTACATTAATTATTTAATTTATCACAATGATAATACATACAATTACTTAAATTATATGTTCAATTTCAAAATAATCTAACAATCTATGTATTGAATTCAAGAAGACTCGTATCCGATCCTAAGACGGATTGTTAAATATTTTTTTGGATAGAATTATAGAAGGGTTAATTACTAGACTCACTTAAGACTCGGTTGAGATTAGAGCGAGATCATTTAGTTCCATTCGTGTAATCAGATTTGAATGTGTCTTACAAAGTTAACCTTACGTTATCTCCTTTAAATAACATTCAAAAATAGTACGTGTTTTTTGAAAGTGCATAATGAAAAGTATATATATTCATTCTTATAACTCAAAAAGAGACAGTTACAAATGAGAGCTCAAAGTCAAAAGGGAAAGACGGAGCTAATCGAAATCCTTAATAAAAATCCGTCTGACAATGCCTTTTGCGAAACAAAAGACAACTTCTGCTTCAAAACTGTGATAGCTAGTTCAGATATCAAAATTGTTATTTATACATGTTTCAGTGCTGGGCTTTTTTTTGTTGCAACGCCATAATGTTGCACGCTGCTACTATATCTTTCCCGCCATTTTCCTGGAACAAAACATAGCTCAAACGTGGCTTTACCAATTCAGACCAAACGGAGAAAATCCTACCTGCAGACAAGGCTACATTGTTTTCTCAGTGTCCTAGTTCATCCTATTTCTTCTGCTCTTCGCTTACGACGTAAACGGGTGACCTGCTCAGGATCGATGGTTCTAAGCCAGTAATGATTTCAAGTTCAGTTTAGTTCGGTTCAGAAGCAATCAAATTCAATTGGAATATGCTCTAGTTCAATTTATGATGGTCTTACTGAAACTGATACAGTCACACAACACGAATTCGATCCACCCATGTTAGTGCACCCGAATGCGATCACATACGCCCAATGTGACAAGTATAAATTTTAACAAAACCCTAACTATAATAACCTGCATGGAATTGTAACAGCTCAAAAGGCAGTAGCAACAACTTATTAAATAGAATAAATTTTTGTTGAAGATAAAAATTATCAAAAGATAGCAGTTTTAATTTCTATGGTAGGTGAGTTGTGCGAACAAATCTATATTAGAGAGAAACAATACTAGCACGCTATGATAGTTATGAGAATCTTTGAGTCAAGGCTCTGTTTGGAGCTTGGAAAACTGAGTAGAAAGTGAATGAAATAGAAAATAAATTAGAAAATGACTTTCCCATAAAAAGTTGCATGAAAAAGTTTGTAATTTGTTCTTTTATTTTATGTTCATTTTTCATGGAAAATCAAACAAAAAAAATCATCTTTCTTCAAATTTTCTTGTTATCCCTCGAATTCACCAAGAACCAAACCGGACCTAAAATTATAGGGATAAAAGTGCCAATCGCAAATGACACTTTTATAATATAAAAAATATAGAGATCAAAATGCATTTTGATCAATACCAGTGTCATCATGCAAGTTTAGCGGGACATTATAATAGTTTAGATATTTAATTGTTAGAATTTGACTATATTTATAAAATTGAAAATGTAGAATATCTTGAAAAAGTAGATGAGGTTAGAAATTTATTGAAGATACTTTTTTGATTAATTGTTTCGAAATTTTGAGAGTATCTAATATAGTGACGCAAAGATGGAGACAAATTTACGATTGTTGGAACATCCACGCAAAGATATGAAAAATATAGATAAAGAAAATGTGTGTTTTGTATGTGAATGAATCGAGTCGATGTAAAATTCGATTGCACGCATATGAGATATAATATCTTACCAACACAAATAACACCTCACAAAGTTCTCCATTCAGTTACAGAGAGTTTGTAGTATGCCCTCTTGATGTACCTGTGTGCCATGTCATTTACATCAAAATTCTAAACGTGAATCTTTCTCGCATCAAGTCATATGATACTGTAATGTTCATCAGACGTTGTTTAGTGACAAAATAGACGTTAAACATTTCAGCGACTAGGATTCGATTCCTGATGGGATCAGAGCAGAGACTCTGGTGGGATTTGGGGTAGAAAATGATAATAATAAAAGTGAGTAAAATTCCATACATGTGTTTCAGTCACTCTCAATCTATGGACTAGGAATAAAGCATCTAATATGAGATGTGGTTATCAAGAAATTACGTACCAGCAGATCATGATGAAGCCCTATTCAAACCCAGTTCTGCACTAGTTTGGAATAAGAGTCAATGAGAGCGTGCATTTCCTAGTGGAAAATTGAGGGCTTGAGAGATGAAATTTTGTTGAGCTTGAGAAGAACAAGGACATGACAAGCGCATATGATGTTTGGACTCATCTGAGCAGCCACAGATTTTTGTATTCAAAGTGTGGAGGATTTGTTTTTGACTGACAAGTTTAACTTCTCCGCACGTGGACATTCAAGATTATTCAATCCTCCATGTTTTACGTGTCTTTTGATCACTCTAAGCATTCATCAACAACAACAAGAAAGTGATGAGCAGATCAAACTGGTCCAGGCACGGACCAAGATCCATGGATTGTCCCAATGTCTCTGGGGCAATGGCCTCCATCATCCTTAAAAACCCGTTCTCAAAATGTGTTCCAACTTCGGTGATGGCGGACAGATTTTTATTAAGAAACGACTACAATTAGTCCGTCTTTTTTTTTTATCCTAATTATCTCATATTGAGTTATAAGAATGAAAATATACTAATAAAACTAAGTGACCAACATTATAAAATGTATATGAACAACTATCCTTAGCTATAAAAAACCCATCATCAAGATTGCGTGTGGCAAACATATGCTGCAATTTTATAGCATCAAATTGAGTCAAGATAGTTTATTATTTGGTTCATGCAGAACCCTAATTTTGAAAAGTAGGGTAGTTAAATATATGCTTCAAGGCTCAAGTAATTTAGCTAACATGCATGCACATGATGCTCGCCACCATAGTTTGATCAAACGTAAGAATTGCACCAATGTCTTTATCAACTCCAGTCTTGTCAGGTCGTCTATATTGACTTGGATTCTTCTGATTCCTTTTGTTCAGTTCTTTTTATTTTATTGTTTTATTAAATATCATCATGCAACCAAAACTTAAAAGAAGATGTGTAAAAAGAGTTTTCAACTATAACATAATTTAAAACAGCCAAAGAAGATCCAAACTATTTACATCTACAAAATAAAAGTATACTTTATCTTTTTAGTTACAAGGGTTCGATTCGGGTTTACAATTCTCTTATAAAAATTAGTAAATTATAGATTAAGCAAATCTAGGATTTGCGGGCCCATTTTACATGAGTATCAGAAAAAGATTATGTACTTGCTTTCTCTCTCTCTCTCTTCTTAAATATCCCACTTCACTTTCTTTCTAATATAATTACTTCTCATAATTTAATATATGATAATTATAAATAAGAGACGGTTAAAATTCAATATATATCTTCTTTGACGTAGAAGCTAAATATAATCATCCTTAATAAGAATTCGTCCACCGGAACCTTCTATGAGACAAAAGATTTATCTGCAAAATTTAAGACAATATCGGGTGAAGATGAATGCATGTTCACCAATAAATGACTGATACATATAAATAATTGTGGAAGTAACAATGTAAAAATTGAATAAGTAAATGAACATTTTGTGCAGTTGGTTGATTAGAGTGAAATATCTCCTTTTTCCAAGTCAAATCTAATTTTGAAAAACTGTCGATAATGACTTCAGTTGATTCCGACACTTTATTATTACTTTGTTATAGAAATAGGACCAGAAGTTGTTCGGAGAGGAGCTAGTGTGATTGATGTTGATGTTTATGGTGCTTGAAACTGTTAGCCAGCCAAAGCTGCTGGCTGGGTTTGAATCCAAATTTGTCACCTCCCAACTCCTTATCACGAATATCGATCCTATCAAATCATGGTTGTTGAAGTAAAAGAGCAGCTTTTCACTAGCTATAATATTTGGTTGGTAACACTGGTAATTGTTGCTGATGTCATGAATCTCACTCTTCAAAATCCACCACCAGTAGTTACATCCGTCTGCCGGTTGAGAGTTCAGGGTTTATGGCCGATGTTAGGGTTTATGAGTGATGTATGGCACTGGCTATGGCATATGAAACAATTAATATGGATTTCCAACAACCATAAGAACATCTGTACAACAACCCCTAGACTGATTTGATTTCAAATGGAGTCCTACAATCCTATAACACATGATAATGTCCTAAATTTCAAATGGTCTCCATATCTGGGAGATTGTAGGGTCCATATGATATCATGTTGAAATGATACATACATACATGCATGAACCAGTTAAACTTGAGTGTTTAGCGTTGCATAAACCTTTTCTTGGCATTTCTAAAGGTTATTGATTCTACAGCACCTTCTGATTATATATATATATATTAACAGTGAGCATAAATTATTCGATGAAGCGTCTCGCATCAGATAGCAATGAAATTTATATTGATTTTTAGAATCAAGACGTACTTAACAATTTAGATTTTAAATACCAATAACAATTGGAGTAGGATGGATGACCAGCACACGTGCAATTACCCAGAGCCTCTTTCATTGACCTACTTGGATTGCAACATGTGGCTCGGCTCATACACTGCGAACTGATCCATGTGCTTTCAACATTCGGCAACTCCTATTAAACATATCATAAAGTATTAACCATCTCTCTCTCTCTCTCTCTCATAAACGTTATGCAGTTATGTGGTTTTAGTTAGGTAAGCATGACAAAATTATCATAAAAATAATTAAGATAACTGTAAGATCAATAACGGATAGGCGGTCTTGCTTGAGAGGCAAATTCATGCACTTCACCCATTACACGGTCCTTGCATACATTTCAATCGAAAAACTATGATACACTATGGTATAATACTATCCAAAACATATTAAATTGAAATAAAAAACCTTCAATGTTTGACTAGTAGAAGACATATTTGAAACGCTAGGGGAATTCATTCCCTGAAATATTTGATTACAATTCAGGTACATATTTTCTGAAACTCATTTCTCTGCTTGTGATCGAGAGAACACTCAAGTTCACACCCCTCACTCTCGACTAGGTTAACCATCGACTTAAGAATGGGTATCTTTCTCAAAAAACTTCACTTTCTTCTCGTGAGGACCTTCCATCTTAGATCCTCCCATTTTTTCACCATCTTTTTATCATCATTCCGGTCCTAATCTCTTGAATCAATATTTAGATTTGGTATGTTGTTTGATTCCTCGTGAATCTACCCTCTCTCTTTCGTAAGGATTTCCCAAAAATTAAAATTTTGATAATGATATTCAATTAGCTTCTGTCATCGTCAACCTTACATCTTCTTTTCACTGTTCAACTCAATATTCTTTTCTCCTCCTTATTCACCTACACTCCACCAAAATCATTTTATTTCCGTCGTCAAAAACTTCTTTTCGCTCCAACTTTCATCAACGAAGTATTCCACACAAACGTCCTAATCAGATTTATTCACATCCTAGCTCTTGCAACAAAAAACTTGTTACATATGGCGATAAAAAAAAAGAATATGGTGGCGGCTTCTGTTTTTCCGGCGACATCTCCAAACCCTAACATGTCTGTTGTGCCTGCTCATAAACTAGAATTGGATGTTTGTTTCATTGATGATAAGATTGGTCCAGTTCAAACCGATTTCTCGGTTTAATCTCCATTATCTCATAAATCGATTATCAATGTTGATATCGTTCCCTTTGTGCAGAAAACACTCTCAAGTACATCAAAATCGAGCGATCAGATGTTAATCAACCAGGTACAATTTTTCAAACCTCGAATTATGGCCTCTTTAGATGATATGTCAAGATGATGATTCAGTTAGATTTATTGATCGTCAACCATTGAGATTTTACCTCAATATTTTATTTCAAAGATCCTTGATGATGTGAATGATTTGAATACGGAAGGGTACAAATCTCTCTCGGATGCACAAAGATGATTATTCCAAACTGCTCGTATGTTGGATGCTGTAGTGTTGAACTAGACTCGCCTGATCAAATTGGCTTCCTGCTCATCTACATGTAGACCCATTAAGACCAATTTGGATTCTCATTTTGTATGAGGTTAATTTATGTTGCACTCAACTATCGTTATATGTCCCCTGATTTTTCTTTTATAATAATAAAATTAATATATAAAAAACCTTTCTCCATCCAAAAAAAAAAGAATGAATAATAGATCAAATGACTAAGTTCTTAACCTAAAAGATGATTTTGTTTGGCTGTATGTATCTTGAATCGCTATATGTATAAGCTGAATATTAATTATAATGCATTTTCTGAAGCATGGTTTAAAACAGAGAGAGAAAATTGGAAAAGTGAATAGAAGCGAGGTTCGTAGAAATTGTGTGCTCATCATAATGCAATAAAAATAAGGCCCACATTTGATGACAATTGATTGGTTGGAAATATGATTGGATTGCTTGGACTCCTTAGGTCGTAGTAGTTTCAGTATATCACAAGGACTAGTATTGATTTCGTCATATATATAAAGATCAACCCTACCCAGTGATGAACCAACCAAACTCACCACACACCAACTTCTCTCTAACCCTAAATTATTCTGATCTCTCCCAGATCTTCTTCAGCTTCTCAATCCATGCATTACTAGTTTCTTTCTGGTGTAGGGTTTGGTAACATATATAATCAAGATGGTTAGAAGTCCAAGCAGTTCGAAGCAAACTGCAGGGTTGAAGAAAGGTCCATGGACATCGGACGAAGATGAAATCCTCACTAACCACATAAAAATCCACGGCCATCCGAACTGGAGAGCGCTGCCCAGATTAGCTGGTACGAATCTCCATCTCATCAGAGCTAGGCCGGCCGGAACCATGTTATTATCTTTCCAGTTTTTGATCAATTTGATGACGTGATGCAGGCCTAGCAAGATGTGGAAAGAGCTGCAGGCTCAGATGGACTAACTACTTGCAGCCAGGAATCAAACGAGGAAATTTTACAAGAGAAGAAGAGGAAATCATCATCAATTCACATCAACTTCTGGGAAATAGGTACATGTCTGCCGGGCTCAGAGCATCTGCATCTGACTTCAGCAGCTGTCGGATGATTTAAGGTTATAAATACTGATTGAGTCTTAAATCATTCAGCAGCTGCTGGAACTAATGCAGATGCTCTCAATAGACCATTGTTCATACTTTTGCATTGTGACGTCATGCATGTTTGATATTCTCAATAGACTCTTTTTGTGTTTTGTAATCAGATGGTCAGCCATTGCAGCCAGATTACCTGGAAGAACAGACAACGAGATAAAAAACGTATGGCACACCCACCTGAAGAAAAAGGTTCTCAACAAAGAGGACAGTCAACAGCAATCGTCAACCACAATAGATCAGTCATCCGACAGCAGAGACGATGACGTCATCTTCGTAGACGAGTCCATATTCGACCAGGTTTGGGAAGACCGTAGCAACCTAGTCCAGCAGCATGCACATGCAGATCATGATGATCCGACAGAAAACCCTAACAATGTATCAGCCAGCAACACTGACAGCCACGATATTTACGCTCCATCATTGCTCCTACAGCGCTCCGACAGTGAAGCATCTTACAATAACTACAAGGAGGTTCCTTCTCCGGAGGAGTTCCCGGAGACAAATGAGAGTTTCTGGTCGGACGTATTGTCATCCGATTATGACCACCACGACAACTCCGGCAGCAGCTCTGTGGAAAACTACTATCCCTGCTATCATCATCAACAACCTGTTTTGGATAACAACACGGGCATCATGGAGACTGATCCTCAACAGGCATACATATCTTCATTCCCAGATGTTGATTCCGGCAAACTTAATGTCAGTGATCACAGCAACACTGTCCAAGATTGTGGCGATGTAGATGATTTTTGGTTTGATGTACTTTTTAGGGCAGGAGAACATCCTGCTTTCTTAGACATGTAGTAAGTAATTCCAAACCCTAAATTATACTTCAACAATCTCAATGAGGTGTTTAATATGAAAAGGTTACATGTAGTTTGATTCTGAGGCACTGAGATGGAATGGTTGAAATCTGGGCCACCATGTTTGACTTCATATTTCAGTGATTCAAGTATACTTAGAATTGCGTGTCTTGTTTGATTTGGAAAGTTGATGAATCAAACTTGTATAACCCTCCTAATCAGGAGGGTCAAGCACATTTGCAGTCATGTCCCATCAATGTCTCAGATTTGGAAAATTGATCAAACTTCATGCTCAACTCTCAGAGAATACAACCATACCAATGCAAAGATCTTTCTACATGACGTTTTGTTGAAAATTTGAGCAGAGGGTTTTGCAGGAAGAATAATATGATGGGCCAAGGTCACTTTTGGGTTTGACCTAATATGAGACTGGAACATTGTGAACTTACTGGGAAGTAGCTAGCCAAAGTCAGTCCACCAAATTGACTGATTGACCGATCAACTAGTAAGTTGAGTGTATCCAAGTTTTATAAAAAAAAATAAATTAAAATATTTGCGATTTACAAACCCTATCTATGTCTATTATTTAATGTTATTTGATTGTTGCATGTGGTCATAATAAATAATTTATTTAAAAATGCAGTAGTACATTATTGATCTTGAAAATGACATACCAATTTTCAATTATTAATCTTTGATTTTTGTTCATTCAAATCTCTCAATGACCCACCCCATATGGTGGCTACTGATGTGGAAAAAATGTAACTGATCACATGAGATTTATGTCGACAACAATTCCATTTTTAAATTTATCCATTAAACTTGAAAATATAACAAAGTTTCAAAAGAAGGAGAGACAAAATAACTGTTGAATTCTCCTTTGTACAACACTTTTAAGTTACTTAAAAAAACAAAATAGTATACTCAGGTAGCGCAGCCATTTATATAAAAACAGCACAAGCCTCATTCTACTCATCAAACTGGTTGTTATAAGCCATCAACCTGGAAAACCAGCACCCTTTTTTTTCCTCCTGCTCACATTTATGTATACTTTACTATCATCTTCACCAAACTGCCTTTTGAAACGTCCCATCCGCCGGTATGTATTGTGCAGTACTGTTGCCGGAGATGAATCTGTCCCTTCATCTGTCGGAAAATAAGAAGAGAACAAAAAACAGCCTTTGATTAATGTGGCTCGTGTTAAGTCAAGAGTGTCCATAAATTTAATGTGCTTCGGTTTCAGACGATGATCATATTACTAGACTGAATGGAATCAGGCTCGTTTCTGACTTTATGAGTACAAAACATACATATAGAGTCCATTGTAATATAGTATCACTCTATAAATATAATTTCAATATTTATGAGCTCCTCGACAAAACATATAAATAAAACATATAGTTTGTCTTAAAAAGTGAACCCTAAGAAAAGTGAATCCACCAAGGCCAAGTGGACCCAGACCGCCGCCCCTCAAGGCTGGGTCTGAATGTACCATTAGGATCAGCCATCATTTTACTAGACCGAGAGAGTTTTAGTTGAAAAATAAAATAAAAAAGATGTATGAAACTTTTTTTACTAGATTCGCAAAAATAAATTGTTAGGTCGAGCAAAAATGACATTTGGAGTAATATAGAAAATGTGTTATGCGCATTTTTATACTAATCTATGGTGCTTGCAATAATGTCATAGTACATATTGTCTTTAGTTGAAACATTAGATGATACTTTCTATAAGGATTGTCTAATATTTTGAGATACGAAGTGCATTTTGAATATAAGGCGTTTTCTTTTAACTGTCGTTCTATGATCAAATTATGGACAATGCTTCATAAAAGATGTTGCCTATTTTATTTATTCATCGAAGACACTTTCTTAGGTAAACGTCGTTTAGACTTAGAAAAATTAAAGCATTTTTTAAAACTCTCTAAATATAATATTTAAGTCGAGCGTCATCGTATTATAGCATTAAATGACATGTATATAAAAATCATCATCGTATATAATCCTTATATAGGGTGAAAATGACCTCTTATAAGTTTCAAACCTAAAAAAAAAAATTTAAGCCCTATATAATTTCAAATCCTGGCTTCATCCCTGACCGAATATTTGCATAATGGATGGCTTCTTTGGCTCTGTGTCTTCTTCTTCTTCAATTCAGCTGCTGCATAAAATTAAAACAAACACCAATGAGCTTGAAGGAAATTGTAATGGGAAAAATGTGTTCTTTGGAGAATGATTGGCTTCCATCGGTCGGAGCATGGATCTAATATGTCAGAAAAGTTTCATCATGTATAAATGTGGTCGCGTACCCATTCCAGGCACTTGATAATCATTTCCAGATCTCAAAGTTCTTGCATCTTTAGATGAAAGCATCTGCAAGATACGAAACACGCGCTGGCATTAGAAATCCCAACATGTAACCTGAAGCAGTGTGCGAGTAACGAATGGTAAACTGATACGAAGAATGCATGAAATTGAGGAACTTGACCTTTCTCCAAGGACCTGATTTTGAGCAAGTTTGAGGATGGCTTACTGATAAAATCTTTGGCTTCGGGCCACCTCAGGAAATTTTAAATGACTTTTCCAGTTCACAATCTGTACACAACAATGAAATCATAACACTTACAGATTCTAGAATATTACAGAGATTGAAGTATCGAGTCTTATGAAGTGCTGAATCCCACGCTTACCTTCCTGCACGTTGACATTGATTCATCAGAATAAAACGGTGGATATCCCACGAGTATCTCATACATTATGGCGCCAAGCGACCACCTAGTAACAGAGAAAATTGACAGAGGGAACGCATTTATAAACTGAACTGTGCACTGGTGAAAGAGCGAACATAGAGGAGCGCAGTATGTTAGTTATACTAACCAATCGCATTCCATCCCATAGCCATTCTTCAGAAGCACCTCAGGCGCAATATAATCAGGTGTGCCTACTGTAGAATAAGCCTACAATGAAGATCGGCAGAAATGGAAAGTAAGATGAAACATGAAATTGACCACTAGTAATGGGACATAACTGAAGAATCAGAATGTTTTTAAATTGGAGACTCGGGAACTATCATTTTGAAGAGGAACTGGCAGCGTTATGCGAATGATTTCAATGTAATGTAAATTATTTGTTCACATCAAAAGTAGTTTTTTTATGAACTTTTAACCGAAATTGAAATTAATGTGAATCCATTGGAAGCTTACGAGAATTCTTGTATTCTTCTGCCAGTGCTGCAGCTGCTCTTGTTGCGTACGCTTTGGAGCTGATACAACCCAAAATCTGACAGTCGCAAATGACCATATCTATCCAGGAGCAAGTTGTCATGCTTAATATCTCTACAAGACAACATTTTCAGCATGTTTCAATTGCAGTCCATCAAAACTAAGTTCTTACAGAACTTGGAAAATCATTGAAAAATCAGCGTAGAGACAGACCATAAAGATTTTTACCTGTGAATGTAGTTGTGCTTATGAATAGATTCAATAGCTAAAACAGTTTCTGTAGCATAAAATCTGGCCTTGTCTCCTGTCATTGTATCTTTTCTCATCGGTAAAGTCATTAAGTCCCAGCCGATTAGATACTCCATGATGAGATAAAGGTAATTGATGTCTTGAAAAGAACAATATAGCTTGACGATGCAATTGCTATCGACTTCAGCAAGCAGATTTCTTTCTGCTTTTACGTGCTCGACCTACAATAAATAAATAAAGAGAGACCACAAGGTAGCAAAAATAAATAAAATGAACAGGGCTACACTATTGCAACATAATAGTACCTGGCCTCAACCAAGCATTTCAGATTTCTGTAGCTTCTCCATGGCATAGACATAGACATGGCCTGCCCTCTTTTCCTTACAAACTTGAACCTGGAAATACAGAAAAGATAAATAATCATACAAAAACTTGTTTCTGTTGTTGCATCCCAGAACAAATAAATCACACTGGCCAAAGGCCGCACCGTTGTCCTAAAATCATACAAACAAGCAATTTACGAAGCAACGATGGAAATAATAATGACCTCTCCAAATGCACCTTTTCCTACCATAGATAGCAAGTCGAAATTACCACATCCATTTTGTGCCTCTGGAAGCGCATGTACTCATTTTCCTTCGTCTCCAAAATTTCAAGAGGTTGTTCTGCTCTTCCTCGGATACATCAGCATTGCGAAGATGAGATATTTAGCATTGCGAAGATGAGATATCATATAACTCCTCAAGCACAAAATCCATCACTGTATAAAAACAATCTCTTTGAAGATGTTGTAAATTGGTCACATTAGTCTTTCTCCTTAGTCTTGGCGCATCAACAAACTCACCCTACATATTTAGCACTTGAACATCATACTTGTCACAAAACGCTGACGCAACATATGAGAATCGCACTCATAATCTTTAACTGCCTACAATTGTCGCTTAGTTGATGTTACTATTGTATCTATTTATATTTATATAGAAAATTTGAAAATTACACACTAACCTGTTCTTTTGCACTTATTTTAAGTAAATAATTTAAGTTAAAATAGATACATTAATTATTATTTTTTCTTGGTAGTGTATTGTTTTTATGGTGGTGGGTTGTTGTAGTTTGGAAGTGTTGTGGTAATGGTGGAGGTAGTGGTGTGGTGGTGATGTGGTAATGGTGGTGGTAGTGGTGTTGTGGTGGTGGTGTGGTGAATTGTAATTTAAGTACTTAAGTTACATAAAATTGAGTAATTGAGTAAATAACTTGAGGTCAAAAGAACATGCACACCCCTTAAAAAACAACTCATCGGGGCCCTGACCCACCCCATAACCATGTACATCCTCCCCTGATCTAGTCCTAAACTGTCAATTCTTCCACATTATCATTGATATAATATTTAAGATTAAATTGTGATATATCAATTGTTCAAGGAGTTTCAGTTGTGAACAAATGGACATCTGCCTCAACCGGAATGCTCAGTTCTCAATGATCCACTAAAAATCGTCAAAAAATATAGTCTAAGTCAATTAAGCTCACAATCGAACTAAACGACATAAATCCAGTCGCAAACACCAACAATCAGAATCAGATTGCAATAAGCAGTTCAATCGACAAGCGAGACAAGAGATGAGAAGACTTCCCTTAGAACTAAGCCCTAGAGCTCAATTCTGGTTACGGTCTAGAACTGAGCCCTAGCGCTTTCAGAGCTCCACAGTCCGTCGCGGTCTCTCAACACCAACGCTGCTCCAATCTCTAATGCTTAATGGCTTATCGCATACCATCACTCCTCGATTTAGGGATCGAAGATCTTCCACCTTTTGATCGACTCAAGATTGCATCAATACGCCTTCTTCCCGTGCTCTTCTTTCTTGTTCTTCTCGCCAAATGCGCGCTTCTGATTTCCTTTAAATAAGTATTGCACAAAACGCAGTGTATCAACTCAAAACGACACTGTTTCACGTCTCATGGCGAAGAAACAAAGCTGTTCATTCCCCTGTTCTGACCAAAAAATCCTGCCAACTCAGAGTTTTGCCCGATTGATTAAGGTCCTATTTTTTACGACTTAAATATTCAGTATTTAAATTAAATTAAATTAAATTAAATTAAATTAAATTCAGTTAAATTAACTTAAGTCCAACCATTATTTATCACCACCATCACAACCCCACCAACATTATTCATCATTGCTTTCATCCACACACCACCTCCACCACAACACCACCATCCCAAACATATCACTACTGCATCACCACACCACCACCACACCACCACAACACCACCACCCAAACTATAATACTATTACACCACCACCCAACTATAACACTATACACCACAACACCACACTACTACACCACCCCAACCATAAACTACCACACCACCTCCAACTATAACACTACTACATCACCACACCCTGTGACGGATCCAGAGACCCGAGCCAGGGAGTTACAAAAAAATTTTACGCATTTATTAATATTTTATTAAAAAATAATTAAATTTTTTTGTAAAATTTAGGGTCCTGAAACCGCTACCGACCACACCATCAGTCCAACCATAAAACTATTACACCACCACACCACACTCCTACACCACCACAACACCATCAGCCCAACCATAATACTACTACACCACCACAACATAACACTACTACACCACCACTCAAATCATCACCACCACGCCAACCATACCACTACTACACTATCACAAAATTACAATATTTAACCTAAGTACTTAAGTTAAATTAAATTCAATTAAGTTAAGTATAAATTCAGCTCTAAAGAACCGATTCTAAATCATAACTTTCAAACCAGCATTCTAAAAATCATGAAACTTTGTGCACTTATCATACATGATCTAAAGTATCAGCTCACAAAGTTCAAGAAATACGGAATAGTTTAGCATGGTTTTCAGTTCACAAATACCAAACAGTATAAATGAAGACTATAAATCCTAGGACGGATATTATCCCATTTGCCATGAAGAATATTCACTTCGGTTGCTTCAGGATCAAAAACAGAATGTTCAAAATCTAATGGCATCATTCTAAGAATGCTACCTGGTTTATATCATGTTTCCAAATCGACATGGATTAACAAAATGTTTTCATGCTTTATCTTATCATATCTAGAAGCATGACACATAAAATTACTTGAACGAATGAAATTGAGCTAAAGACTTGAGAGTTTGATTATCAAAGATCCACACGTTAACCCTAGCTATCTATTTCCTTCTTTTATTCATCAAGCTTCTTCCAGCAACAATCCACAGCAAGCTCCAGTGAGATGCGATTACAGGTTTGTTCTTTCCCAATTCTGCGCCTCCAGAACTTGTTTTTTTGTGATTTTGGTAATGACCCAGTTGGGATTTTGCTTTTGGATTTCTGGGTTTGAATAAAGTTTGAATCTTGCTGGTAAAGTTGCAGCTTTTTTGATGTCTCAGTTCATGTTTGGGGTACTGAGATGAGTTAACTTGAATGTTTGAATTTGAAACCCTACAGGGTCATGAAATCATGTCCTTCATTTATCTTAGAACCACCTTGTTGATCTATTGAGTTTAAGTGAAGCTGTAATGTTGATGACTCAGTGAGAATGGAGATAACTGTCTTCAGAGCAGCTTTGGAAGAGATTAAAAATGCAAAATCGTCCGATGGTGAAGTACTCACAAAGCCCTTTTTGGATGCCTGCAAGCATCTGCTGCCTGTTGCTGGTACGTCATTATCTTTAGAAAAAAATTTAGAAGTACGGTGCTTTTCAAGTTGGTTTTCTCTTTTACCGTGCATTTAAGAAAACTATCAGATATATCGTATTTTTCAGATGGCCGAGATGGCCGGTCATATTGAGATCGGTCATCTGAAAAAATAATTGTGGCTGACCGTGGTAAAACTGGCCAGTTGGATTTTCTAACTGGCCGGTCTTACCAAAATCGGCTATTGAAAATATTCATTCTGACTGGCCGGGTGGGTGGATTTGGTTCTAACTGGCCGGCCGTGGTAAGACCGACCAACTGGCCGGCCACAATCATTTTTTCAGATGGTCAGACGTAATAAGACCGACAAGTAAAAAAAACGGTAGATATGTGATGTGTTTTACTGCAAACATGTCCGCAACTTAGGATACATTAGCATCATTTTACGTTATCCTTCATGTCAGATAAGTGTGGAGCATCAATGTCTCTCGTCAAAAGTATCATTGATGGAAATATCGTGGTAAGTAAGTTCTTGGCTTTGTTAGTCTAGTCATGACTCTTGAGTCCCCATTTTTGCAACTTTTTTGGATACCTTGGAATCAGAAATATAACATATCAGGTTAGTGACGAATTTTTGTAATGTTTCCAAGCAATTTTGTGCAGAAACTGGAATCCAAATTTCTGTCAAACCCCGCCAAGTTTAACAGTTTGCTGAGCATTTTGCAAGCTGAGGCTGCTGCTCAGACAGCAAAATCCTCATTCAGCTGCACAACTGCTCTTCTTTGGCTAACAAGGTTAGGAACTCGATAAATTGAAGCCTTTTTTCTCAAGCTTACCTGAATGCTGCAGCAGCTAGTTGAAATGATATTGATCTTTTTCGTTATCAGGGCCATGGACTTCTTAGTGGAATTGTTTCGAAATTTGCTCGATCATGAGGATTGGTCCATGTTACAGGCGTGTAAGATTTCTTATAACAAGACCCTCAAGAAATGGCATGGCTGGATTTGCCTGTCCAGTTTCAAGGTAATGATATATATCATCTGACAGGTAACAAGCTGATTTGGATGATGCAGAAATTCAGAAATGACATTTTTTGAACAGGCCATTGTGAAGCTTGTTCCGGAAAGGAACAAGATGATGGAAGTCATAGCAGGAACACCAGATTCTAAACAGGATATGACATTGCTATGTGAGAAGTTCTTGCCGTTACTTGAACAAATCCACAAGTACTTGGTAAGCTCTCGAAAACCTTTCGAGTAATACTACTTTTTTGCATTCAGAGTCGCGTAAAGATCTTGAACAAACTGGTCTGCAGGCGGGCGTGGGAATGGACAGCCACAAATCAGCTTAAGAGATTAGGAGCAGGACATGACTGTGGAAAATTGTGTCCAAACTCAGAAAATTGTGACAAATTTGGAACAATGTGAACAGTCCATCCCATGATGTTACAACATTGTGACGAGCAGGACTAAAAATACTTGTGTCCAAACTCAGAAAGCTTCTTTGCAACGGAATAAAGACTCATAGCTCAAAATGAAGGGCAGAAAATTCTGAGCTTGCACAAACCTGCACCATGGATTCACACCGACACCTTCCATCCAAAATCAAACACTTCATTTCCTCATTTCTCTGTCCAGTTCTTCGAAAAGAAGAAAAAAGGCAAAGCATGATGCATTTATTCTTATAATGATAGTTGGAGGTACTGAGGTTATTCTATACTAGACTTGCAGAAAATGATGTTTCCAGAACCATCATCAGTAATACAATGCTACAAGGTTATTGAATTTCAAGCCGAGAAGTGCAGTACATGGAATAAACAGGTCTCTATTTATGTTCGAGTCGGTAAACCCATATTTTACCATGGAATTTCACTGCCATCCCATGCAAAATATTTCCCATTGTCTTGCCGCTTGGCATTGCCTATGATTTTTAAGAGCTGCCGCACTGAGAATTCTTTTGCAAAAAGTTTGCCTTCTGGGACATTTCTCTGAAATGGCTTTGAAAGATCTGTATTCACTGTGCCTGGGTGCAACAACAGGCATATGATTGGATCCTTCTTTCGTGCAAACTCCACAGCAACAGTCTTTGTAACTGCACATACAAGCAAAATTCCATCAGCCATGGCTTAAGACAAAGTTGTCAATTATTTTTTAAAATGACACATCAAGGCCATCATCTAATTCATTGTCCCAAAAGTTGAAGAAAAATAAAAAGATCATGTCAAATTCTTCAACATATTTCGAGAACTACAAAGATTATAGTCTAAAGCATCGATTTCAAGCAAAATACACCTTTCAACAATCATATGATATGATCCACTATAATTTTATCAAACAATTGGATGTGTTTTCTAAACTAACCGATTTACTGGATAAAGAAACTATTTCAAAATCAAAGCATCTACGAAGCTCAAACCAGCCTTCTTCTTTATGAAGAAATATAAATAACATTCTATATGCAACAAGACCAAAGTTGGCAAATACATACACAATTATGTGAGACAGAACATTACGCTGATTTAGTGCGGCCTTGGAGGCTCGATATGAGTGCCACCCCCCTAAGCTGTTGTCCCCAATAGAACCCACCCTAGCACTTAAGTTGGCTGCCACAGCAAGCCCTCCATCGGTTGCAGAGCCTCCTCCAGCCTTCAGAAGAGGCCACATGTGCTGAAATCCCAAAGAAACGCCAGGACTGAGTCTTTAGAGGGATTTAAAATTCAAATGAAACGCCCTTGGATGAAAGCATAAGTGCAACTGAAAACAATGCATCGAAGCGAATGTACCTTTATGACCAAAATAGGGCCTACGGCATTCACCTCATATGCAAGCTGCATCGAATACTTGTCCACTTTGCTCAATGTAGTTTCTGCTTATTATAAGTTAGTGAAATGTGTTGAGTATATGCACTTGGAAATTTGTCCCACAATGCCTCATTAATGGAAGAAATGCGAGTATATATTGGGTTACACAACCATGACTCACGAATCAAGTCTTTTGAGTCATGTAGTAATGTAAACCGGAATATCTAGCCAACGTTCATAAAATGGAAAGATGAATTTCATGATAAATTAATAAAATCAGTTACATACAGTACCTGGTTGCATGACATTTGGTATTGAGAGAACACCAGAAGCATTGACAAGGAGGTTTAACGAGCCAAATCGGTCCTTGACGAACTTGGCAGATGCCTGGAAGGGAAAATCGGAGATAAAAACAAGGTAAAGAACAGGTATAAGTATTACTTTTCGATAGATAATGATTAGACCTCAATTGTTGATTCATCAGTGAGGTCCAACGGCAGAATATCAAGTCGGTCGGCGTATTTATCTTTAAGCAGACCAAGTCCGGTAGCGCCTTCTGGGTTGCGGCAAGTAGCAATCACTCGTCCGTTCGCCTCATTCTCCAGAAGCTGTCTTGTCTATAAAAATCGAAAAGATAAGAGATCAGGAGGGACCCCGTAAAAAGGAGGATTGGCGAGTGAAGAAAAGGCCTCACAAATTCAAGGCCAATGCCTCTGGAAGCTCCCTGTATCATAGAAATGGCATCACGCTTCAGGGAAACGGAGCTCAGGCAACGTGACAGACTCATCGATTACTCGTACAGTCCTCTTTTTCCAAAAAAATATAAATATAAAAATTGGCAAGAAGGGATAATTATTTTGAAGCGCATCATAATATCATTTTATATTTAAGGAAGCGCTATGTAGGTTAGTTTTGCGAAAAGAATTATGAATAGGTTATCAAAATAAAAAGCGATCGAAATTCAGATTTTTGTGTAGGAGTTTATACATAATTTTTGAGATGTAGGAAAATGAGTTAGGTGCATAGTTTATGGATTTTCCAGATACATACAACTGTAATATTTACATTTCGCTTCATATTTTCATATACCAAACTTGATATTTTCCTTGCTTTGTTTTTCTTATAAGTAATAATTTTTATGAATTCCAATCAGTACGAGAACATCATTTTAAGTCCAAGGATGTGATATGTAGGTTTGGTTTCGATAAGTATTATGAATAGACTTTCAAAATAAAAAAATGGCGGAAACTCGACAGTTTTTCATAGGTATTTCATACACAATTTTTGAAGACTTTGATCAAAAGTTTTAAAAATCCAAACAAAGCATCTCATCACATCAAAAAAAAAAAATCACGTTTGGAATCAGACTTGCACTCGCGGAGAGAGACCAGATAGCGAAGAAGGCTGACTGAAGCCTCAGGCGCAATCTAAATGAGGTTGGTATTGTATGCCCCGCTCCGCTTTGCTCAAGGACGAAGGCAGGATTAAAAAGTATATAGCGCTGAAATTTTTTTTTCCCATTTGGAACCAAATCAAGCCTAGAACATATTTTTAGAAAAAAATTTATTAATTTTTTTATTTGCCTAAAACTACTTCGAGTATACCAAGTAGCGAAAGACTACCTCCATCCCAGGCTCTCCTTGGCTTCATTATTTTATTTATCCATTCCGATTCAGTAGGTATATGTATTCTCCCCAAACTGTTGACATTGTAGATTGCGTTAGGTCTGAATGAGCACTCAACCTTTAAGTTTTAAGTGGAGAAACTACCCAGTATTGCCCAACCACTCTTCTCCAGCTTCCTTAAGTCTACGGTTTGCCTTTGTTGTTTCTCTTCCTCCTACGGATTTTTATTAAGAAATGACTTCGATTAACTTTATCTTTCCTTGTTGACTTTGAACTATCATTACTCTTAGAGTTATAAGAATAAATATATTTTATGGTATGAATCAAGGTTCTAACCTCCCACAAGGCATCTGGATATATTCTTATGATTTGTTAATCACATAAACATCCACCATCATCCCCTTTGCTTACTCCTCAGGTTATCTTCATCCTATTTGACATATTTGGTTCGTAGGGGTAAGACTTACAAGGTTGTTGCTTTATTCTTTACTTGCACCATCTCTCTTTGGTGTTGCTGATAATCATTTTTCCAAGAGGTCTTATCGACTATTCGAGATCAGTCACACTGAGGTTGACAGCCTCGAGGCTCGGCCACATATTGATTTTTTCTTCTATTTTCAGCATTGCGAGACACCCTTCTATTGAATTCCAAACCTTTCTGTGTTTTCAACTTATTGAAACAGTGCATATTCCAGCTTTTCATCTACTTACCTTCTTGTTCTTGACGGAGGCGGATCAGAATAAAGAAAAACGGCCCCCACAGATCCCAATCCCTTGCCAGGGGAACACCACAAGCTTCAAATTGCTAACAATCCTTGACAGACCGCGCTTCTCAGTATCCCACACAGGCTTGGTCAAGGTGTTGGTGGGAGATCCGAAGCCGGAGGAGGCGATGTGGGATCTGGAATCGGAGATTGGGAGAGGGAGTGGGGACAGGGGGCTGAGGAAGGTGGAGGGAGATTAGATGGGGATGAAGGCGTAGGTAGGGTTTATTTGGATTTTAATTTTTAATTAAAAAAACATTCTTTACCTGGGCTGCAGCCCATGGCCCGGCTCAGATGCCATCTTGCAACCTAGTTAAAGCAATACTATGTAAGAGTATCTTATGATTGGATAAAATATAATATTATATTAGTTATGTATAATTTAGGTGATGAAAAATAGTTTGTGCTCTAATGAAATTATGCATAATGATTATGTATATTTAAAAATTAAATTTCAATGGCTATAATTGAAAATTTACTCTTCATCCATGCACTCTCTAATCTTCATCTATACACTCTCATATCATCATTCTGACACTCTCCTCCCTTCAATTTTACCAAAGTCATACCACACAATCTATGAAAATGGTGAAAAATGAGGATGAAAGATGAAGAACTACAAACAATGGGTATTGTTGCTCAACATCATTGTGAAAGTCAGAATGAGGAGTTGTCACCACGCCGTTGTGGAGCTACAACGAACCACCGTGTTATTAAACGCGATAGAGAAGAAGATCATGCTAGATTTTATCGTGATTATTTTTCTAGCACTCATACATATCCAGAATCAATGTTTCGTAGGAGATTTCGAATGCGCCGATCTTTATTTTTAAGAATTCAAGAAAGAGTGCATTTAACTACTATTTTAACTACTTTATTTGAAAATTAAAAAAGTTAAAATATTTTTTTATTTTAACTACTTTATTCGGATGTGCCGATCTTTATTTGAAAATTAAAAAAGTAAGAGCTAAATCAACAATATAAACTACTATGTTAACTACTTCCTTGCATTTTTTTTTACTGTTTCAAAGAGTTTAAATTTACTCCCAAGTATATTTCCATCGATCTTCTAGACAATCAATGTACCATGATTGGACAGTTGATTTTGAAATACCTTTTTATATTTAAGTAGTAATTATTATAGTGTTGCTATCAACAATTATCTTTTAAAGTACAAATTTAATAGTCATATTAGCATTTTTTGAATTTAGCTTATTGAGTGTTATAAACCAATCTCATTGACCTGTGAGTACTCTATGGATGTCAAGACATATGATCGATATAATTGTGGAACTTAATAGGGATAGCTAGCACCCACAGAAAAAATTAGTCCGAATTATTTTGAAATCCTGCCTCCGCCCCTCCCCTTGGGCCCAAGGTAGTTTCAAGATCATAACATTAAAAATAGAATGTTATGTTGAGCAAAACATCAAGTAGGAACACAAAACTATATTCTATTATAATTGAATGTATTTGACTTGATTGCACGTGATCTTATCCTCACAATTATATTTATTTTTCTTGTCTTGAAATATTTTTATAGATTCATCTATGTGCCTCGTAATGCGCATCACGCGGCCTGCCCAAAGCCGCTGGTCGCGATGCATCTTCACAATAGACTCTTTGCACAAGGGAAGGCAGAAAAATAAGGACTTGATCGACAGCGGGTCAAGCCGACCATCACAAGCTCCATCTAAAGCTAGTGTGCTTCTTGTGGTTATGCTATGGGGCAGCTCGTCCCCAAATTTGCAGGCGTTCAAGACTCGATGTCTTGATGAGACATATTAAATTAAATTAAATATTTAAATTAAATTAAATATTTAAGTAAATAAATTTAGCTCGAAAAATAGACCATTAATAAACAGAAAATTTGATTATCGAAGAATAATATAAATCAGATATTTTTAAGAAATATGGGGAAAATAAATTGTTCTTAAATATTTATTGTTTGCTAATTATTAGTTTTTGAATTTGAATTTTCGAACTAATTTTATTTACTTAAATATTTAAACTTAAGTACTTAATATGAATATTTAATTTAACATCATCATATTCTATTAAATTAAATAAAAATAGGGAGTGAAGACATATCCTTCTATTGGCAATCCGTAAGATGTGTCTTATCCTGGAATGAAAGGTATGAATCTCCTGCCTCCATCGCTCAACAAGTGAGGTGAGTAAACCCCAATTAGCTTCAATATTGTGCACCTGAATCCATGGATAAAAACCGGCTCTAGCAATATAAGGCACAAATCTCAGGGTCCATCTCCCACATCTTGCAATGTACCATCTTCGAATTTTTACGTGCCTTCAATACATAATAAGAATGTAAATTATACATGAATTTTCAAGTTAATTAAGGAATGTAGAATTTAAATATTATAAATCTATAAATGTATAATGACGGGATCGATCCAAACATCTTCAGCACGATGTGTAGGCTACTTAGTTAAAATATAACCATCTATCGATCCGAGCTCAACAATATTATCTATCTCCATCTCTATAAAGAAATAATTATACGAGTAAGATAATAATACATGGATGCAATATATCATTTGTAACAATTTACAATAATAATCTTAAATGATTTCAAACAACATTCCAAGATGTAAACAATTCATTTCAACAATAATACTATAATTTCATCATCATCATCATCTTAATATACAACAAGAAGTACTTTATATCCATTAATCCCCAATTTCCAAACATCAACAAATGTTATAAACCTCATTTTCCACATATACAACCTACAAATGGTTCTTTTCAACCTATCAAATAATTCTTTGAGCTATTTTCAACCAGTATCACAAAATTGAGTACAATTCCTAACCTTAAACAATTTAAACCCAATCAATGACCTACTTACAAATAACTTCGATTGAAATTAATCCTAAACAATCCTTACCACAAATTCACAGTCGAAGCACCTTTCAAACAACCTGGACATCAGAGAGATGAATGGTGACACTTGCAGAAAAGGAGAGGATGAGAGGAAGAGTAGAAAATAACTCTAAATTTATTTTTGTTCGCCCGATCTATCTTGATAAGACCGTTCTCCCACATGACAAATAATATAGTTAATGAAATCAGTTTCATTAAAAATCTTAACACATGTAATTTTGTAAGAGGATGTTAAGAAAGACATTTGAGAATCTAAATTTTGTTCAACAGCAGCAGCCGACCATGAATGTAGCCAAACCGTCCAGGTGGAGCCAATTATTCTGCAATGCGTCAGCATCGGAATGGGATCGTCATCTTCATCTTCATCATCTCACCCGCTCGCTAACCATGTTTCTCAATCCCCCAAATCAAAACTTCTCTCTTCCAGAACTACAGCAGCGGAACACAGTCGCATGGTGAGCGGGAACGGGACCGGAAGGCATGCCGGACATCCGCTGTTGAGAGGAGAAAGAGTGGGGAGTTACAGTCATGGCTTGTCTCCTTCTCAGATCCAATCAATGGCCGCTATATGCGAGGCTTTCATCCCTCCCCTCTCTCCGGATTCTCAGCACAAACACGACCCTCTTCTCACTTCCTTCTACAGAGCTTCCGCGGCTCAGTCCCCGATTCCCGATGAGGTCAGAATCAAATGGTCGGATTGAACTTTTTTAAACTCTGATTGGGTTTTACGCTACCCATTTGCAAAATCTGCCGGAAAGTTGAGAAATCTGAATCTGGGTATGTTCGATTTGATCAAAGTTGTGATTTTTCCTTAATTTTGGATCAATGGGTTCAGGTGGCGGATAAGCTTATGAGGAGGTCAGTGAAAGAAGGTGCTGTGTTACTGAGAGTGATGTTGAAGTTGCTGTCAACTAGGTTGGGGACCCTACTGATTTGTGGGTTTGCATGTCTGGAATGGAAGTGGCCGTTTGTGCTCAAGTTCTGCGAGATGCCGGTGGATGGAAGAGAGAGGGTTTTGCAGAAGTGGTCTAGAGAGAAAAGGCTGCTTCCTCTCAGATTGATGTTTACCATGACTAAGATCATGACTATGTTCATCTTCTATACTTGGGTAAGCCTTCAGAGCTGATGATTTCCATGCTTCAGTTTTGGCACTAGTTTAGCAAATTGATTTTTGTGTTCTCCGGTCTCAATAGCAAACGGGGCATTTGAGAAAGGATTTTAGGAAAGGCAGTATTTGCGAAATTTGGTTTGGGGGAGGGAGCATTTCTAAATTTTTCTTCTTATGTGTTTGGTGTGGTTCATATCGTAGGTTGATGAAAATCTGAAAAATCCGGCATGGGAGGCAATTGGGTACAATTTAGAAAACAAAGAAAACTTAGCCAGGCCGAGGAAGCCACGGCCGCTGGAGAAGGGTATAGTAGAGACAAGGGTAGAAAATGACACAACTTTCATCAACAGACTTGTTGAAAAGGGCGTTGAGGTTGTAGAGGATCATGAAAATGACAAGATCAAGTGTGATGTTGTGGTTGTCGGATCAGGCTGCGGAGGAGGTGTGGCGGCTGCAGTGCTGGCCAGGGCAGGGCATAAAGTTGTTGTTTTAGAGAAAGGGAATTACTTTGTGTCCGAGGATTATACCTCTCTTGAAGGACCGTCTTTGGAGGAGTTGTATGACTCTGGAGGGTTCCTTTCAACGCTCGACGCGAAGGTCATAATCATGGCTGGATCTATGGTGGGTGGAGGCTCTGGTGTGAACTGGTCAGCTTCGATTAGAACACCAGTTTCTGTGTTGAAGGAGTGGGCTGTTGATCATAAACTGCCGATGTTTAGCAGCTCAGATTATAGAGATGCTATGGATGTGGTGTGGGAGAGGCTTGGTGTGACTGAGCATTGTAGAAAAGAAGGGTTTCAGAATCAGGTTTTGCGGAAAGGGTGTGAGAAGCTTGGATTGAAGGCTGAGACTGTACCTAGGAATTCGTCCGAGGATCACTACTGTGGTTCATGCTGTTATGGGTGCTCAAATGGCGAGAAAAAGGGGACAGACACAACTTGGCTTGCCGACGCTGTAGAGAATGGTGCAGTAATCATCACAGGTTGTAAGGCTAAGAAGTTTATAATCCAAGACCGAATCACTGGAAAAAAGAAGTGCTTGGGAGTGATTGCAGAGGCTTGTACTAATAGTATCAAGAAAAAGATCCATGTTGAAGCAAAAGTCACAGTGTCAGCTTGCGGATCACTCTTGACGCCTCCTTTGATGGTCGCTAGTGGCTTGACAAATTCACATATTGGCGTAAACCTTCATCTTCATCCAGTTTTGATGGCGTGGGGATACTTGCCAGAATCCAAATCTGATATCAAAGGACTAAAACACGAAGGGGGATTAATTACTACTATCCACAAAGTAGTTTCATCCGAAACGTCTGAAGTCACTTCAATTGTAGAAACAGCCTCACTAGGCCCCGGCTCCTGCGCTTCTTTCATGCCTTGGGTCACAGGCCGCGATATGAAGGACATGATGTCAAAGTATTCGAGAACAGCTCACATTTTCGCCTTGATCAGAGATGAAGGCTCTGGACAGATAAAAGAGGAAGGTAGGATATCGCACTACATGACCTCTAAGGATAAAGAAAATCTCAGACACGGGTTGAGGCAGGCTTTGCGGATCCTGGTTGCAGCTGGAGCAGTGGAAGTGGGAACACATAGAAGCGACGGACACAAGCTGAAATGTCAAGGTATTACAGAGAAGGATTTGGAGGCATTTTTAGATGAGGTGACCATAGATGGAGGGCCAAGATCTCGCAAGGAACTTTGGACCATGCATTGTTCTGCGCATCAGATGGGAAGCTGCAGAATGGGGGCTACTGAAGATGAAGGCGCTGTAGATGAAAATGGGGAGAGCTGGGAAGTTAAGGGGCTGTTTGTGTGTGATGGAAGTGTTTTGCCAAGTGCTGTTGGAGTAAATCCCATGATCACCATTGAGTCCACTGCTTACTGCATCTCCAAGCGGATCGTAGAGTCCATGAAGACCAAACGCCAAGACGCATCATCCTAGCTAATAAGGTGACTTAAATCATTTTTAATCTTTTGCAGTTCAAAGTTGAGTAGAGTTTATATGGCACTCTGAAGTATATATTTCCTGCGCGGATAGTAAAAATAAAAAACATGGTTCACTACTTTTACTATTATTGTTCGAAAAATACCATGTAGAGTTTTCAAGGAGAGAAGAAACAAAGCATGAATATGAATACTTGCAGGTTTTCTCTTACTGTCATTTTTCATACATTCTTCATCTGTGCATTGCATTCACAGGTGAAGCAAAAGCACAGACTGCATCGACTCTGATCAGATGAAAAACAGTTTTTCTTCACCAATGCCAGTGAGTTTTAATTCATGGTCGGTGCCAGCAATTCCAGCTTCTGCAACTTAACTGGCTTTGATTGGATTTGAGTGGCAATAACTTTGATGGATGCATAGTTTTTCATGGTCAGCAGCCGGTCCAATCTCGCCTTGCTAAACCTGGGCAGCATTTTTTTTGAAGAGAATGTATCTGTAGAGATTGGAAGATTGAACAAGCCCCGGCATGTTTCTCTACTCCAAAACAATCTGAATGGTAAAATCCCATATCAGGTGAGCAAGTTTTGTGTTGCTGTTGGAGGTCACTGTGAGCTGGTCAACATAGGTAGCTTGGGCTTGAAGCAACTAAATCAAGCACCCAAGCAACCTTCAAAGTGCAAGAATTTAAGCTGGTATGCCCTTGAAATTGGCCTCTCATAACCAGGCATAAAAATTCAGATGCAAGCAAAAAGGACGGACAAATTCACTCCTTGCAATGGTGGAGAAAACATTTGATTTCAGCATCTGCTCTACACAAAATATGAGTCATCCAAATGTTCCATAACACAAAAAATTAGTGAACAGATGCACATTGGAAGCTGTGCTGTCTTGGCCAGCCATGTCTTTCCACGTCGAGGTATACAACATCCTGTGGGCGACAAGTTCATAATTTATTACTTGTTTGACGATTTGGTTATGTGGATCCTCTGTCATTGTTCTTGGCACGCTTTGGCTGAGAATGAACTGTATCATTTAGCTCGAGATTTTCTGAGGCTTCTTCAGCCTCAGGCACGTTCCGTTTCTCTCCCACCTTATGGCCACTAGCTTGGGATTCGGATGCAATGGATTCTACCAAACCATTGTCTGTTTCTTCTGTTTTCCCTTCAGGTGCTGAGAGAGCAGATAGATTTTCCATTGTTGAAGATGAGGTTTTTGGCTTATCACTGTTAGGAACTGACTTGCACTGCTTCTCAAACATCATTTGAAGATATCTTCCTTGTTCTTCGATTCTAAGCTGAAGGTTTCTTTGGATCTACACAGAAACATATCATAAACAATTTACTGAAGCGGCTTGAACAAAATGGAAAATTATGGAGGACCAATTTAATTCAAGCTCAACTGCAGGTGCTTATGCACTTGATAGTATATTGTTTGGAAGCCATTCATGGACATTGAAATGTAATTATTTCCATTTTGCTTCAGTTGAAGCCGAGAGCAAATATATAATCCAGAACACAATTCCATATAACGTGCATTAATATACCTCTAGTTGTTCGTGCAGCCTCTTTTGAACTTCCATTTGTAGACGCAGCGCTTCAGTGATCCCAATTCCACTGCAAATCGATGAAAAAAGGAAACACTGTATAAAAATGGAACTTGACAAGTTGCCAACTCACTCAAGCAAGCATGGGATTTTTAACAATTGATTCTTGTATAAACCAAACGTGTATTCTTCTTTTAGAAGGAACAAAAGCACACTTAGGAGTCAAAACCATAAATACACAAATGAGTGTTTCTTTGCATGGCATAAGTGGATAGGAACTCTCAGAAAAAATAAATGCAGTCAACTTACGCCTTTAAGTCCAACGATGAAAATTCTTCAACAGATGTTACATTTCTTTGAGAAGTTGCTGCAAAAGAAAACATGCAGACAGCACTTAATTATGAATAAGGAAGCCAGAAAGAGCACTGATAATAATGGTGGAGAGACGAAAAGGGAAAAAAAGAAGTGAGGTAAGTTGACAGCATAAATGCTTTGCTAACTCACCTTCTGACGGATCCGGTCTGTATCTAGCTGTTCTATATTTCTGAAACACGAGAGAAAATTTGTAAAAAAAAAAAGCAAAATATTTGATGAAAGACGGAAAAAATTGTTCATATCCCAAACTTTTTTTCCAATTTTAAAACGTAAAGTAAAATCACCTGCAAATGACTTTTGACGTGATAAATTGTCAAACCTTCAACTTTCATCAGCTTTAGGACGCCCTTAGGCGTAGCTCCTGAACAGTTAATGATAACAGAAATCAGGCATCCAAAATTAGCAAGTACGAAACTCAAAAACTAATATGATTCATACTTTCACTGCCACCAAGTTGGTTGACTGCCTCTACAAAAGCCTCGTGAAGTTCAGGGGTCCAACGCATACGTTGTCTGGCAACAGAATTACTCGATGAAGATGCTGGGTTAACTCCAGTTTCACAAGAAGAGGCAGGAAGCTGCAGTTGCAGAACTTGAGGTTGTACTTGTGGTTGTTGAATTAAGATATCAGACGATGGCTTTGCCACCTGGTACGCAATCTGGAAATAAAAAAATTAAAACTTTTGCTGACAATCAGTTCTCAGGTTGACTTGCCACAATATTTCAAACATGTATATATAAAAATAATAATGAAAGGCTTAGAGTGACACAGAAGATTACCTCTGATTCCAGACTTTCCACAGTCGCATCTACAAATAGATCGCTCCAATTAGTATTCAATGCAGCATCATCAGTTATAAAATGGTCTGCCCATTCCTGCCAATCATTCTGCTTAGCAAGATCCACCGATGCAGTACCATCACGAGTGTTTTCTAACTGATTTTCATCAGGTGAGGTGCGAAAATCAAGAAAGCCCTGCAGAGGGTCTGCACACCAGGATGACTTATCTTTTTCATTGGAATACTGAATCAACGTATTAGACTGGAGCATCTCTGAACCATTTGAATAAGCACTAAGCATAGATTTCATATTAAACGATGACTGTGAGATTAACAGCGAGTTGTTGGACTGCTTTTCATGGGCCGGCTCGGATGTGAAATGAAGATTTGTTGAGTATCCTGATGGTGACGAAACTATATGACCAACCCCACCATTGTTTGAGGGTAATGAATTAGTATGCCTGGCCAAGGAACCAGCATTGACTTCCCAACCCATGTAAAACTGTTGAGGGTCTGGGTACTTGGGTAATGAATCTTGAAGATGGGTGGTTAAGACGGGTAATGAAGACGAGAGTGAAGCAGATACGCCTAGGTGCTGATTTGCACCTGATCCGTATATGGACATGTGGGGTGCATCCATTCTTACCCCTACAACTAAGAAAATGATCAATGTGAGCTTGTCATCAAGAATATTATGAATACAATGTCAAAATGAATAAAACTGACATATATACAAGGAAGCGATATGTTACTAATATCAGCACAAAAATTCTGGCAACTAAAAAATTAGCCCAGATTATGAGGTAGGGAAGAATGTTATTAGAAGTACCAACTCACACATACTCAGATAATAAGGATGCGCTCTTCTCATAATATACTGACATTAATCAGTATCATACTTTCAGTTCAGTTCAATTAATTAAATTCAGTTCATTTAAGTTAAGTTTAGTTCAATTTTAACTAAAAGGGATACGGCGGCCTGTGCACGCTCTCATCTTGAAAGTCACAAAAATCATATGCTGGATGAATGCGAAGTGCACTCAATACAAACTAAAAGACGTTTATGTGGTAGATCGCCTAGTTGGGAAAGCAGAATTAATCACCAAAATCCCAAGACCCTCATAGACCAGATTATTACACAGTCATATGAGTGGGATAACCAGAACCTATAATCCTACAACTGAATGTGCCACCAAGACTAGAAGCAAAAGATGGAAGTTATCAGGCAAACTTATCTATTGTCCTTGTGAAAAGAAGTGTGCTTGATAAAGGTACAATTATTACTACTAAAAGAAGAAAACAATATCAAGCCAATAGCAGACATCCCAACCTAATTTGAATTCCAAAAGTGGACTCTAAATTCTAGGCTTTCCCCGAAAAAAAAAAAAAAATTCTATCAACATTTAACCAAGACGATCGTCTAGAGTGGATTCACAGATTCTTAAACAAGTTGGATCATGTTTGCCGAATGGTGTTAGCATAGCTTGCAACACGCCAAAGCTCTCGATTCATACAAACATCATTCACACAAGCGAAAGGCCGAATCACATTGAATGCAAGCCTCAATCATAAAGACAATAAAAAGTCCTGGAACCTCACCAAAAACAAACATTTGAATACTGAGCATTCCCCAGCAAAAGTCAATCAAACTCATCCACCACACACAAGCATGAATCTTGTCCCTGAAACCTAACTCCCCTAGCTACACTCCAGTTAGAGTAATTTTCAAGCTTACCAACAACATCCTTTTCCTCACAAACTAATGCCAACCAATCGTTCCTAAATGCCCTAAAATCAACAAACGGATATCATAACCAAACAATCCATCATCCACAACATCCCGATTGCAAGAAAAAAAAAAAAACTCAAAGCATCAATCCTCCTAAAAACTCAACCCCGAGGAACCAGATTCCACAAAAATCCAACGAGACAACAGAAATCATCGCCATCAAACCCACACCTTGAATTACGCAATCTTGATTGACAATCGAAAAATCCAATTGCCCAAGGAAGCACGTAGCGAGTTTTTCCGGCGCCGGAGAATCGAATTCGAGTTCTCAGGTGGTGAACGATGACGATTGCAAACTGGTTTCTCTTCCTTCATATTTTCATCAATAAATTTTGTTGCGCTCTTGGAGAGATTCTGACACGCGCGGTTGCAGCGCGTGGATGAGGCGCGTGGGTTTATTGGATGGACCACGTGGTGAACCGGCTGCGTAGGATAGCAACTCGTTGGGCCTCACGTGCGCGAAAATCGGTCAAATTTGTGTTTTTATTTCTCAATTATAAAATAATTAAAAACAGACCGAATAAATAATTATTTTTCTATTTCTTTTTACTTCATTTTTCTATCCTTTTTAAATTCTCACTATTTAAATTACTGATATAGAAATTCGAGGGGTGGGAAGAAAATCCAAAGGAAAATAAATTTTTGTGATTGATTTTTATCATGAAAAAATTAAAATAAAATAAAAGAACTCCTTACTCATTTTTTAATTTATTTTTCATTTCATTATCTTTCTCCTAAATTTCCAAAATCCAAACCTCCCATAATGTCTCTCACAAATTTTGAAGCGTTGTTATAATTTTTTATTGAGAATGGAAAACATTCAAATAAAATAAAAACGAGAAAAATAAATTGAGATAGATTTATTATAACCGTTTATAGATGTCAAAGCAAAGATGTTTTGAGAATCGATGCAGTTGTCACAAAAATTTATAGTATACTTAGGTAAGCAGTAAGGTCGTCCAAGGAACATATATTGATCTACTCTAAACATGGTCAAAGTTTGAGATTTTTGGCAATTTAACTCAAACACGGTTAGTGAGCATGCAAAATAAATATGTGGCCACCGGGCAAGCAGGCATGTGATATCTATCTACTTTACGTATAGGTTCTTCCATTAGTTGATGAATATAACATGTCTAGTAATCATGAGAATTATATACGTCCTCAAACTAGTTCATGTAAATGATGATAGAGACAAGTTATTTCAAATGTGCTAGAATAAACAAACATATATATGTATGGATAATAAAATGAAATGTGGGGGTATTCGATCGCCAAATTTTGAATGATTTTCCTATTTCCAAAAGCTCTTTTTTATACTGCTAAAATTCCAAACGCTATTAGGTATAGTGTCGAAGTGCCCCTGATAGGAACGCCGTTCGGAAGGGTGGAACGACTCCCGATATCATCTTGGAGGGCTTCTGGGGTGAGCAAACGACGCCCCTAAACGCCCGATTATCTTGCAGACGATGCCTAGATCTATGAAATATCGCTTGGAAATCTCTGCATGCAATTCAAACAGCACCCAGGATCTTGCAGACAGTGCTTGGTATTCTCAAACGCCGCCCGAGCCTATTTCTGACCAAAAATCAGCCTGTAAAGTGTGCTTTCGGTTGGTCGAGTCTCCGAATCCTCGTACTAAGGTTTTAACCTTGAAACATCAAAAAAAACAATGAAAAACATAAAAAAACAATGAAATAGTACAGAATCACTCAGAAACTATTTATAATCGTAAGGCTATGAAATACTAAAAATGGGGATAAAAATGTGCGGAAATATAATAGAAATATACTAGTGGGCTATTCCTAAAGGTATATTTCCATTTATGTGAGATTCCATCATGGCTGTCTTGTACCGTACTGTGCGGATATTTAATTGAGCATCATCAACTAGTTGTTGAATATATATAATGTGCATCTTCACCCTTTTTTTATAATAAATAAATTTAATTATTGAATTTGCAAATAAATAATTTTTTTAATGAGAACAGCTTCAAGAAAAGTTTCATCACTTTTCTACCCTGAGTGAATTTCAAATATATTTGAAAACAAAGTTAGAGATGAATAAATATGACAGATACATTCGATCAAGTGCAAACCTGGCGTGATTGAGTTTGTTGGTTTTGAAAAAAACGACCAGTTTCATCAGGGCTCCTAATTATATCCAACTCTGGATCTGCAGATTTGTTCCGTGTCTGATCATGAGACAGAAAAAGAAGAAGAGATTGTGATTGGGTAACATCTTTTGCCATTAGCAACCAGCAAAACAACAAGACAGCAGTTGGGTTCTGCTTACATTGTTCAATCATACATACATTAATGAGTGTGTTTTCTTAAATAAACACAGTAAGTACACATGGAAGATGAAGAGGAATAAATGGAGGCACAAAAAGCAGGACTGAACATAACTTCAGATTATCTTTGAACTGTTCGTTTTTCCCCACCATTTCTTTCGATGTTTATCACCAGAACTTTCTTCACTTCCAAGTTTATGCAGTATGACTTTTGTTTCCCTTAGTCTCACTGCATAGTCTTTCTTCCATGCGTCAAACATTTGCTTCAACCTTCTCAGCTCTTGGTCAGGATTCAGACTGGCCTCGATTTGACCAGACTTCACCTCTACTAAGAACTTGGCATCATCCTTGAAAACTTGACTCCGTTGCTCGAATTCCTCAGCTAAACGACTTATGACACTCAGACCCGCACTCATTGGGCGAACACCAACCCCGTTGCTATCGTGGCTCTTGAAATTACTTCCTGTATCCAAGCTGAAGTCATGGTCATCGTTCAAGCTGACTGATACGTCGGAGGTTCTTGCTGACTCGTCAATGGCTAGACTCTTTTTGGCAATGGAAAGGCTGGATTGTAAAGATCTCATTTGTTTTTGCCATATTTCTTCCATGGATCTCATTTTCAGCTCATACTCAGACCACCGATTTTCATATTGTTGAAGCCGTTGGTGCAGGATGTCATTCTCCTCTTCCTTCAATCTCTGAGCAGCTTCAGCTTTCAGGACCCGACGTTGTAACTCCGCAAGGAAGGAAGCTTTGACAACCACATCTTCAGACTCGTCGGCCTATTTTATGACAATGATCAGCACCAAATATATCTCGTAACACAAAATGAACTGAGCAAGATACAAATAACTATAATGGAGGAACTGATCACCTTTCGGCCTCCAAAATATAAAAGTCCCATGTTCCCAGAGCATCTTCTGACTAACCAGCCACGAATAACTGCAACAAGAATAAACATTGGCAAAATAAAAAAATATTTGTAAAATCCTGCTAATGCTTTTAAAGGATAATTCCTGTCGGCCACATTTTGGTTCTGTGGTTTAGAAGTCATCTGTCATTTTAACTACTTAAATAAAGATGTCGGTTTCACTTTACCGAGTTAAAAAGAAATTTACGGAAACGGTAATGAGAAAACCTTCAAGAAAGATGGCAAGCGATAGGCATCTTAACTAGATACATGAAACAAAACGCTCACCAGCTTGTATGACAAGAGACGCCTGGTAGTTGTCCGTGAATCTTTGCTTCACAATCGCGCCTTTCACATGCCTTTGTATAACCACTGCAGCTCTATGTTTCCCGAGTAAGACTGCATAATCCTTTCTGGTTTTCTCACCTCTAATATCTGTAACACGGGCATGAAAGTTGCGTTGCATTATCTATGAGGTAGGTAAAGCCTCGTGCAAAAAGGAGGTGAAAGAAAAAATTGAAAAGAGAAGTTAAGGACATACATGACTGAATAGTTGCAATACCCCTCTTGAGATCCTTGAGAAGACATCGGGACTTGTAGCCTCTGAAGCAACTTTGGAGGCGCAATATACCATGAAGAGTTCGGTTTCTAGTATCCTCAAGTACTCCAATCTGTAGTTATTTGCACGCAAAACAAAATGTTATCATAGTACACACTTTCTGATAAAAATATTGAGACATCAGCCTCCAAAGTCTGATAATAAACGTAGGGCTACAAATTCACATCAATATATTTTGTTTTACCTGGCCAGTTCGAAAGAACAATTTTGTATATCCAACTTGATACATTTCGGGCAGGATATTAAACTGATGAAGAATTGCAACAGAAACACTCAGAGGATCTTGAGTGGCAGCATTCTCCAACAACAGAAAACCATACCTAAGTAAAAAAAAAAGGATTTAATACTTCATATGTAGAGTGTCAATTTAATTTGATAAAAAAACACAAAATAGATAGTGGTCAATATTCACATGAGTACCTTCTAGCAAATTTTTGATGAGTCATTCTTGTGGGGAAGCCCGACCTTGAAATTCTGACCACTTCTAGCACTCCACAACATCTTAGCTGTTGCAACACAAGTGCTTGTTCATAAACTCCAGGAGACTGAACACTGTTGGGCTTTATGCAACGTATAAAATGCGGCGTAGTAGTTTCTAAACGGTGCATCAACTGGAACAGCTCACCCTAAATAAGATTATGGCACAGTGTTGTCAGCAAAGACTTGTCCTACGACTCAAGAAGAAAGCATTTAATGACTGCGCTAATGAAAGAAGAAACTTTGTTTAAATTTGAATAACATTTACGTGTCACTCTTTTGGTGGCAGTAAATAATATACATCAATTCAAGACATCATTCAGTCTCCCGGTTCATAGAAGATCAAAAGAGCATGGACATCAAGTGCACCTTGAATTTGGTGATCACGCTTAGCCTCTGGGATTCTGCTCCACCTGATTTGTGCAATGGGCCCACAACTGGCTTCTCGGACTGAGAAAGCATGGTGGCAGCAAATATTTGAGGGAGGTGGCAAGTACAAGAAGCAAGTAATTCAATAGAATCCAAGTGAAGAAGGTCTCTGTTCTTCTCTAAAAAGCTAGCTGTGTTATATGTAACCTGATCATTGGTGAAAAGACATTTAGTTAGCATTGCCATTTGACCAAAACATTTCAAGGTCAAGACTCCAAGTACAGATTTAGAACTGTTTAGAAACATACTTCTCAAGACTCGCTAAAAACACCAGATAAAATCCTAGAGTATATTAAGCCTGAATAGTCTTTGTGTCACCCTCAGATATTAGAGTACCTCATCACTAAAAATTAATACTACGATAAGATATCATTAAATTTTGAACAATTAAGAATCAATGTTCCGGATGATCAACATATGAAACAAGATCTAATCCAAATAATAGAGTCAATACCTCCCCAGCAAAATGATGGACACTAAAAGCTTGACCTCTCTCTGCTTTAAAGCAATAATTTGATTTCAGATGCTGCTTTAGCTTGTTTGCAAGTGTCAAGTCAGTGCCATTTGGGAATGTGGACTCCTCATCCAACAGGGATATCAGACCAAGAGGTTTCTACATTAAAGTAAGTAACAACAAAATGATGAATTGAAGTAGTACATTAATAACTAGAAATATGTATCAACAATATCAGATGTAACATTTCAACCGTCAATGTCCTCCCTAAATTCATAATGAAATCTAAAACTAATATAAGAAATGAGAAGCATACATGACAGGGAAAACTAATACAGCTTACAAATAAAAATAAATAAATGCAGACCCTTGAATCTGCATACTGTCATAAACAGATGACAATACTTCACATATGTAGTGTGTACTACTAAAAAAAAATATGGCTTCAATCTGGCTTTACGTCAAACATAAACTATACTGAACATAATCTCAATTCCCATAGAACATGAGAAATATATGATAAGATGCAATATGGAGTCAGCTGAGTTCGTATAAAATGTTTAAGACATATATCCTTGGCATTTCTTTTCAGCATGTTTTAGTTGTGTTAACCTTTAGTTTTGACAACATTGAGGGACTCCAATTACCTTTTCGAATAGATTCAAGCACTCCTGGTTGTCATCGAATTCAACTCTTGCCCAGTCAATCCCATCATTAATGTATTCCTGACAGCCAAATGAAGAGTCAATTAACAGATATGTTTAGATTTGAAAAAAGTAACAGAACGACCTACTGGTCGTTATAGTTGGTGAGTGAGATTCCTCATAAGTCTATTGGACAAAGAGAATGACTAAGAGGTTTTCAGTAAGCTGGGCATGTTTTCCATGGTAAACCTTTCCAATATTCTATCTTTCCCAGCTACTCCATAAACCATTTATCTAACTTTTCACTATGTCCTTTTACTGGTCACTACTAACAGAATAATAAAGCATCGAAGTATCAGAAGCATCACCTCCTGCTCCAGCTTGAATAAATGACGGTTGAAGTGCTGCTGTAGCCTTTCGTTTGCAAAATTAATACAAAATTGCTCAAAACTATTCCTCTGACAAATTGAAACAGACAGAGGTCACATTGAGATCATTTATGTTGTGAGATTGAGAATAACCGAAAGGAAAAAAAATGAGAATCGTACTTCAAAAGACTCGAATCCATATATATCCAGAATGCTTATGGATCTGCCAGTTCGTTTCTTGCCAACAATCAAGGCTTTGTTGATTTGCCCAACTAACCACTCAAACAAGCAAGCGTAAATTGACTTTGCCAAAGCATCTCTTGCATCAATGGCCTGAACATTCATGCAAAGCACATAAGTGCCAGGGATTTAAATTAAGGTTGTCAAACAAAAACTCAAAATAAGTTCTCAAAATGTGTCCGTAATTCAAAGTATGGTAAAAGCACTGCATGTGGGGGAAGATTCTGTAAACTTATCTAAAGCTCACTTGAACAAGCGGCTCCTCTCAGGTAGAGCATTTTGTATGAACTATGTATATTTAAGGAACTAATAAAGATTTACATTTAAAGTTTTGCTCAAAATTTATTTCCAGGAATCATGATGACAAATATAAATAAGCATATCAAAAGGACCAATTGGTAATTGACGAATTCTGCTACTGTTAATGAACTCAACGCAGGTATTCCAGCAACAGATAAAATCAATTGGAAGGCATGACGTGCCAGTATTCATGTCTTTTGTCATACTGAATAACATCATCTTACCTGTGGCAGTGTCAATTTTTGAACAATAGTATCATTTCCAACTTTCATCTTGCGGGTAGATAAAGCTGATTGCAACGCAATGACATCACATCCAATCAACTCCGCAACATTGGACAACCCTATGTTTGATATCAAGGTAATGTTAGGATAGGATATCACCAAAAGCAGTGCAACTGATTGTACGTTAGTGATGAACACTTGAATTCTGAATTACACTTATATATGAAAAGATGTGAATGAGGATATTGTTTACTGGTCAGGGAATGAGCGTCACAACAAGCTGACCGGGAAACTATTTGCTGTTTATCATTTCATGATATCTTAATGCCATAACAAGTTGGGTGTGTGTGTAACTGTCCATAAATCAAATGCTGAAAAGTCTCTGTTTTTATATCTGCTTGGTTTGTGTTCTTATTGGGCATATCTTTGTATTGTTTGCCAAATGTATTGAAATCATAGTTTCTGTATACAGAGAAGAAAAAATACATTCCAAGCTCCCAAAGCTGTCCAGTTAATTCTTATGGTTAACAGATTATGTTAGCATGTTGGATTTGTTTAAATTAAGTTACTTCTCACTTGCTAAGTTGAATTCAACTCGGAAGTCAGACGTACAAATTATTAGTGTTGCCCAAATATGCTCGTGTTCTTGATAAGAAAAATCATTACCTTCATTTAAGTCAGCTTCTACATGATTTTCGTTATCAGTCACAGTAAATGAAATATTCCCGAACCACAGAACAGCTGAGAGCATGGAAAAGACACTGTCTTGGTCTTCTTTACTGACATGAACAGTGTCCAAAGCTTCCTGGATATAGCAACAACTACAGATTGGAACAAACGGAAACCTAAAAATCAACACGAAAAATCAGCTGACAAGAAACACTACCAGAACAATGCGAAAATGTTCAGCATCATCAACACCGTTAATTGAATAGCAGCCACTATGCTTCAAGTAGTTATATTCAGCAACACTCCTTAAATTTAGTTTCTCTGCAATTAAGCAAAATACTTTGGTCAGCTTTTTATGAATATCTACTGATCAAATAAGAATTATGGAAAGCTGGGGCCATTAACAAATCCCAAGATATAACCAAAGACATATGATGAAAAGATTTTTCATACACCACCATAAACAACAGAGAGGACTCATCTTTTGACCCTGCTATTTAACAATCTCTGACCTGTAAACCATATACTGGTGAAGTACATATGTGTCCTAACTGGCTCATACATATGTAATACCTAGTTAGAAAGAAAAGCATTTCCCACTACATCAACACCTCAACCTAGAACCACACAACCACAGGAAATGTTATCATTGCTTTTTAAATCTCACGTGGCAGAACACAAATGAGACGAGTTGGCAGCATAATGATTAAAATGTCAAACTCTCCATCCAAATGAAGTTGCAACTATTCAGAGATTCCAAAACTGCGAATAAAATTGAAGATATGATTTATCATGAAGCACCAAATGTGCTGAAAGAAGCTTTGACTAATAAGACGACAGTGTTCTTTGCAGACACATCAGTGTTGATCAAAATGATATTTCTAATCAATAATCTTCAAGGAGGTGGGGAAGTAAACACAGCAATAAACTATAATACTAGTAGCTGCCCTAGAGGCTGACTTATTGTACCAATAATAGTCTGCTTCGTGTTCCCCTATCCTAAAGCAGACACCTCAAGGTTTTGGTCTCAGTATGCAGTGAGCCAAAAAATTTAGGAAAACAGTAGAAGCAACACAAAAAATTTAGGAAAACAGTAGAAGCAACACATGCCTTATGAACGCCGTAACTTGGTCAAATTGATGCAAACATATTTGTTTCAGCTGAGTTCTTCTTTTGGTATAAAGTTCAGTGATTTGGATTGGTCTATAATAATTTTTAAGGGTACCTCTAAGTTCAGGAGATGCTCCAGCACAAAGCTGGTAGAATATGTGATATGACCTTTCGCCTTTTGTGCATTGTACGACTCTGGACTGCTCGTGACATAAAACACGTCATAAACTTGTAATTATGTATAAAGAGAGAACAAATGTCATTCTTTCAAATAGTGGGCAGTCATACCTTTTCAAGTAGAACTGCATGTGGTTGAAATAGATGATCGGATGAGAAAGCAGTATTGCAAAACCAATATGACAAACCATGAGCAATCGAATTATGAACATAAAGCAATATCATTACAGTCTGAGTACAGTCATCGTCTCACATGTTTGAATGTTGGCACCACATATCTTTCCAGTTTCACTAAAATGAATTTCAATCAGCTTGCCCTGCCATTCATTTCATGAACATGTTTGAAAAAATATGATAAGATTCAATAATAGTAAAATAAGTTTTTCAGTAATATAAATGAATACTTACGAAACGACTAGAGTTGTCATTTCTTGATGTTTTAGCATTGCCAAATGCTTCCAAAATTGGATTTGTTTTCAGAATCTCGTGCTCTATTCCACTCCCGCCACCAAGTGCTGCCAGGTACTGCATAGCTATTTTCGCAGTTTCAGTTTTACCAGCCCCGCTTTCGCCACTAAATATATACATCTGAATTTCAGATCACAGGTAGTATATACACCCTAACCCATGTATACATGACATCGTCCTAAGAACTTGATAATGGTATGCAGAATGACATCACTCAAGATACATAGACAAAGAACTCAGTGGTTAACATGTCACAAGACATCGCTGAAATAATACAATTACTCAGTTGGTATCATTTTATGTAACTGAGAAACCGGTTTAAGAAACAACATATGGTGGATTATGACCAAATGGACTTGGGTTGGCATGTCTTACATGAGATGTCTGTTGCAAAACAGGGTTAAAAAGGTTTCACTTCAGGAATAACTTGTTGTTGATACCATGCTAAAAAATGTACACTTGACAATACACTAACATCTATTCTATTCCACAAGATATTCCTAGTAGCATTGACTGCTGCCTATTTTTCTCTAATTAGTAACAACAAAAGATGGACGAAAAAAGAATGACACGAGAAACCAAGACAACTTTGAATTTCACTGACCTTATGATGACGGACTGATTGACCTCATCTGATAGCATGAAAATAAACCGAGTTAAATATTAAACTTACAAATGACAACAGTACATGAACACACTCCATATATTTTAGATCAAAGATGAATCTTCAGACCTCTTATCATTTCCCGAATGGCTGTATCTGTTATGGCATACACATGCGGGCTGTCAATGGATTTTTGCCGATACGCTTCAATGTAGTTATTTCCATACATTGGGACTTCTTTGAAGGGATTGACGGCCACCAATACTGGCCCAGCTTTTGTCTAGAGTACAAATTTAAACAAAATCAGTGATATGCACAGTGGAATAACGATGCACCAGAGAAGTAGCATATTTAGGGCTTACATAAATCAAATCTTGTTCATATCTGTGTCTGAGATTGTACAAGACAGATGGCTCGCTTAAGTAACTAAGTTGCATGAGGTCATCCACGCCGTCAAGGATGTCAGGGTTTGCTGGCAACAGACTTTCTGTATTCACCCTAATAACCTGTTTTCATGGCAAAATCAGTTACTATGTGAAATGTGAGTTAACAGAACGGTGGAACTCACTCCAATCTTAATAGCTTACTTTTCCTTCAGGCAGAGACAAGAGAGTTTCTGTTCCAGAAGCTGTTAATATTGTCCCCAACTCCCAGTCCCCATTTGAAAGTTGTACCCAAGACTGATGTTTCTGAAAGAACACCCTTTAAGCTTTAGAAATGATTTTATTAATATTAAATTACTTGATCTGGAGGCTCCAGCAGCAAGATGTTCTACTTCATATCCTAGCTATGATCTTGTATTATTGAGAAGGATTAAAGGAAGAATCCAGCCAAACATGTGCAAGAAATTTTTCCATCAATATGGAATGGAATGAATTCATGAAAGGAAAGAAGATTACTTTTTTTACCGCATAGGCGGACCTATCCTCCCATTTATATTCAGTACGGGTAGGCAACAATGGAACTGGGGTATACCCGGCGACGCCCGAGTCTTCCTCTTCTGTTGACACCCCTTCTTCATCAATTGGTTCAACATTGCTGTACGGTGAATCATCAATACCCCGGACTGAGCCGCTCAATGCGCCTTCATTTCTAACAGTGCCTGCGCGATCATTACTAGCAGGAGCATTGGATACTATCGCAACACCATTTCTTGCATCTCCATCACCCTGAAAGTTACCCTCGGATGACGGTATACCTGCATACCTAAAACTAACAGGTAACGACTTGATCGACTGGAACACAGCTGCAGCCGGGGGTTTCTCCATCACATCTACTAGCCAAATTCTCAAGCCAGGGTATCAGGTATGAATAATGTCAATGCCTGCCAATCACAATATCAAAAAACCTTTACTTTTATCTCTAAATTAAAGACACCTGTCAAGCTTCACATGGTCCCACTACTAAGTTATCTGCTTAACATAGTGGCGGGCAAGGACCATACATTCACGAAAAAGGAACAAGTGACTTGTCCCTCTCAATAACACCATAAACAAGCTCCACCATTCCAACAAACTACCTCCAACATGCACTAATCTTAACCCAAGCAGCTTCTTTCCGCGCACATATTCAAATACATAACCCAGATCAATTATCCACATACAACCCATCACCGATCTCCAAATCTCCAGATATCTCTGTCCTCACCCCCAACAATTTCAAAATTTGAAAAACACATAAACCCCTTATTCATCCCCAAGTCCTCACTCCCCACAAAATCAAACATCCGAACCCACAACATTCCGCGCTGAATCGGTCAAATTTCGGGAAAAAAACATCAACAACCAAAAACCTAACAAAACCACACAAACCTGTGAAAATGCCAGCGGCCGATGTCAGCAATAACCACCCAATCCGCCCCAGGATCCCAAAATTAATCCAGAACTCCGTCTCAGATCCCCCGGCCGACGCCGCAAAGGACCCAACCCGGTAGATCAGCCTACGAATTCAACCCTCAAATTTGAAAATACGCAGCCCACTTTTCAAACAAACACGATGAGTCGCAAAATCACAGTCCTGGAAGCGAGGAGATGACGGAGAAGAGCGAAGAAGCAGCAGCACGAGATGGCGTTGAGAGGAAAGTGAATGAAAGAGAAAAATCTGATCTCTGGAGACTTGGCTGCTTTTTTCTTTGCCTACCTTTTCCTGCTGTTCATCCTCGCATAAATAAATATATTTTAATTTTAAATTTAAAAGCACTTTATTTTATTATTTATTTATCGAATTTTGACTTTATTGATTTCCAAATAAATTTCAAACATCCTTTGGTCAGACTGTCACTTCGATTTTAAATACGAACTCCGACCCTTCGGTACATGCCCAAAGTCTCGTGCGTCTCAAAATTCAAATTTGTGTTTATTATTGAAATAAGTGTGTAATAAATATTTAATACAAATTCGAATGTCATTTTTGTACACATTAAACACTAAATTTAAAGTTTATTATTCAAAATTATAAACCATTATAATTCAATTCGTAATCAAAATCGTAATTCTTTGAAATAGAATAAATCAAATAAATAAAAGAATAAAATTAAATGGGCCGTCAAAATCGACATGATGATTTTCAAACCGGTTGTACAGCCACGTGAAGTGTTTTGTCAGGTTCCTTTGGGCTAAAGCGTCTGAATGGGCCGCCTAACTTGGGCCTAATGTTTGTTCGGTGGCCCACAGCCCTCCACAACCACCATTCTTAACCTTTTATTTTAATTTTTAGTCGAATAAAAATATGAAAATTTGGATATTTGATTTGACGGTATCAATTTATAAAGTTAATAAAAATCAAATATTAAATATTAATCAACCCGTTGCATCAATTTTAGTCTCTATTTCAAAATTAATATTTTTAGTCGGCATCACAATTTTATATACACATATTCATACAAAATGTTTTTCGCTTAATCGAATTATTTTCTAATATTGAAAATAAGAGTTCAGTCTTTTGATCGACACGTTACTGGTAATATTAACTTGTCCTCCAAATCTTCAAAATTAAGTAATGCTTAATTATTTTAATATTAAAGGAAATCTTGTGGACAGTGCTTTCACGTACGACATAATGATCTTATAACAAGGACATATGACCTAAATTCATGCACATACCAGCTATCAATTGTAACCACTAGTGACGACGTCGTTTAATAAAAACTTACATAAATAATGTCTTTGACTTTTGTTGATATTGGGAGGATCTCATTCTTCGATTAATAACGTTATAAGTCTAGTATGTGTCGTCATCATTTTAAACCCACCACGTCATCTTTTTGTAACGTTAAAATTGTAATAGTTCAAAACAAATCAGCGACATCATTTATACTTTAAGACGTGACGTCATTACATATATATTTAAGAAAAAGATATATATTTTTTATTAATTTAAGTTTTTATTTTAATCAAACATTTATATTTATTTAACAAACGACGTAGTTTAGGGTTTGGGGGTTAGAGAAAGGAGGATGAGAGACTGGCAACTCGAACCAGCTTCCACATGTTCGACGAAATGCCTCATCCAAAACCCCACACGCACTACCAGAAACTAGCCCCACCCACACCCACTTCACCCTCGATGAAGCTCCGATCCGCTTCCTCCACCGCGGGGGTTGACGTCACAGGTTCACCCATGTCTCACTCACTCACACCACCATCCACATTTAATATTGCATTTCTTGAAAAGTGTCCAGTTTTATAGTCTAATATCTTCTGCCAATCATGGATGAGAATTGGCAGACTTGGGAGCGGGGTGGATTGAATTATCTGTACTGGTACTACTGAGTTTGAAATATGCGGTGAATTCTGAATCCAGATCTTCGTCAGTAAGTATGAATATGAATCTACTGCAGTTATCAGTTTGCTTCAATTGCTTGCTCTTTCATTGTGGGTCACTGTGATTAGGCTCACATCAATTATTCCTCTCATCACAGACTTTCCAGCTTTGCATCTTCTTCTTCCTTTTCCTTCCATGTTATTGTTCAGATTTATCTGTGTCTTCTTCCTCATTTTTGTTTGTCTCCACTACTGAAAAAATGGGACCTTTTTCATCTTCCTGTTTTATTATTGCACCTGATCCTTAAATTATCCATTTTGTGCTGTTTACTGTGGCTTTCAGTTTAGGGTTTGTACGGTGGAGGTTTCTGGTCCTGGTTCAGGTTGTACTTGGGTTTGTGCTACTGGATTTATGTTGTGATCGTCTCGTTTGTGGAGGTGAGTGAGCTAGTTCAGGTGGCTGAGTCATGATAACCTAGTTCTTTATTGGCATTGAAACTATTTAAATCTGAAAAAGATCCTGTTTCTCGCAATCCATGACACTTTCATCCTGATTTATTTCATGATTTCTTGCCGTATTGTACCAGTTATAATCCGCAAAACCTAATTTGTTTGAAAAGAAAAGCTAAGATGTTCATTTTAAGATTAAGATGTCATATATGTCCACTTTATCGAGGTTTTATTCACCTTGCAATTAAGCATCTTGTGAGAGTGCCTGATTTGGATGTGTAAGATTCAGTATTAATTTGTACTATGAGTAAAGCTGAAGCCATGTCTTTGTTCATTATCATGTTTTCAGATATAAATTTTTTGGATTTGCTGGTGATGTGCACGAAAAGAATTGGCCATGGCAAACCTTGTTCCTGGTGTTTTGTTGAAGCTCTTACAGCATATGAACACAGATGTAAAGGTTGCTGGTGAACATAGGTCGGTGCTATTGCAAGTTGTGAGCATCGTTCCTGCATTGGCAGCTGGTGAGCTGTTTCCAAATCAGGGGTTTTATCTTAAGGTGTCAGATTCTTCTCATGCTACTTATGTATCTCTCCCCGATGAGCATGATGATCTTATTTTGAGTGACAAGATTCAGTTGGGGCAATATATTCTTGTGGAGCGCTTTGAAGCTGCCTCCCCAGTACCAATCCTTCATGGGGTCAAGCTAATCCCAGGACGGCACCCATGTGCGGGGAGCCCTGATGACATCTCTGCAACTCATTCAGTTGGGTTTATCAATAAAAATTATTCTTCAGGATCAAGGGCTGTAGGGAAGGTGAAATCAGCTTTGACAGGATTAGATAATAACTGTGTCAGGGGAAATAAGAAAACAGTTCCTGCTAGATTTAGTAATGTTTCCATGGAAGAGCAACCAATTAGGAAAACTGGATTGCTCAGTAGATCAAAGTCCCAATTGGCAAAGCGTGAACTGGATAGTACTACTATGGAAAAGAGGAAGAATATTTTTACTAAATCGAAATCCCTGAAGAATATTGGGTCTGTTCCTTCATCCCCCACTAGTGTTTATTCGTTGCCACCTTCTTTTGAGAAGTTTTCTAGCAGCGTAAAACAACAAGCAAAGATTAGAGGATCTGATAGAGGCACTACGAAATCGGGATTGAGCGAAAAAGCAAGTTGTCTCCATGGTGCAAGTCCACTTATGAAGAAGGTATCAACTGGGAATGCAATCAAGAGCTGGGTTCAGGGAATCCAGTTGGGGCCAAAATCTCTTAGAAAAAGCTGGGAGGGAAACATCAGGGTGAAGCAAAAGGAGACTCAAAATCTGAGTTTTGAAAAGTATAGTTCAATCTGTGAAACTCGTAGCTCAGCCGTAAGTTTCTGACTGTTTTATCAGTTGCATAGCTTTTTTTAGATTATCTATATGCTACAAATGTTAATTTCTGTCTACTATTTATCTTGTAAAGTTTTCTTCCTTTGTTGATCTTGCAAGATTTTTATCCGCAACAAGCCTGTTTCACATAATTTGCTACCATTTTTACGCATAACGTTTAAACTTCAGTGTCTAGTTTGTTAGTTGCCATTGGTTGTATTGTATTTGATTGGCTGATGATGATTTGATTATTAAAGCATATGATCCATATATTGTGTGAGTGTCGCATATTTATTTCTGCATTCAATGGATATGATTTTATTTGTTATTTTTTCTCATTATGTGAGTCACATGACTAATGTTCACTTTTTTTTTTTTCAATGTATGCAACAGACTCCTAAAAAAGATCTGACGTCAACTCGGAGCTTGTTGGCGAAAGATGGCAGTAAGAATCATCTATCTGCAAAATCTTCTAAAGAGGAGAAAAAGAACGAGCCACCAGCTGAACTGAGTCCTGTGGATGGTCTTGAGAGATCAATAAAACCAAGAACATCAATTGGAAGGAAATCGCCTGGAGAAGGCGCTCATAATGGGTTGGGAAACTTGTCCAAGGTTTCCCTAAATAATCGAAGGTTAACAGAAGCAAGCGCTTCATGGGCTTCACTCCCATCTTCTCTTGCAAAGCTTGGGAAGGTATTGTTGCTTGAATCCTCGCCCCCGCGTGTTTCTCATACTAGAAATTCTACGTTCCTTATTTACCGTGTGGGATTTAAATCTCAAATTGCATTTATCGATCGGCATCACTGTTGGTGGGTTCATTATCGTGCCAAGTGCAAAATCCAACTGGCTGAGGACCTGTGGTATATGGAAGTATTGTTTCATTCATGACTGACGATCTATGGTATATGGCATGCTAAGTGCAAAACCCAACCGGCTGAGATCCCAGATTGGCCAAACCATATCGCTGTTAATGAACGAAACAATACTTAAATTGATAAATAAGGAATAACAAATAACAGTCGCCGTTTTCTTTTTATATTTTATATCAACACCTGCATAGTTGTATCGGTTGCTGTCTTTTTGTTTTCTTTGCTTATCTGGTCTCTCCTCTGGTAGTCTTGATTGTAGGCTCTTTTCCTCTTGCTGCTTTAGTCCGAGCTGCTGTCCTTTTGTGATCTTTCCCTTGTGGTCTTGCTTGTCTAATAGCTGTTTGTATATCTCCTACTTTTTTGAATGAATCAATTCCCTTTATTCAAAAACACACAAACTTAAAAACATTTGGTTCAGTAACTCCCTATATAATAATCTGTTGGCTGATACTTCAGGAAGTTCTGAAGCACAGAGACGCAGCTCAGAGGGCAGCTGCTGATGCTATGCAAGAGGCATCAGTGGCAGAGAGTTTTCTTAGATGTTTAAGGTACACAGCTCTTTATTAATAATACAGGCAGAATCAGTATTTTATGTTGCATCATATCAGTACATTAGGCTCCGTTATTTTGAACATATTTTTCCGCTTTCAGTTGTTTTCAATAAAATTAAGTTCTATTAAAATAAGCCAAGTTATTCTCATGATAAAAGCAGCAAAATTAATTTGTATTCTTCACTATCACATATATAATATTAATTATAATTTTTAATTGAAGAAATGCGAGTTGGATTTGTTATTTTTATTTTGGCTTCAGCAATACGTTCAGTTTTATTAAGGTTAACCTAAGTAGCTGATAAACCCCCAAAAATTCCTTGAGTGTGCATTGTCTATTTAGTTGTCGTTGTGTTAATTTTTCCGATAGTCCTTTCACAAGTTCCTACACTATGCGATTGTCTTATGGTCTGATTCAAGAAAAGGTGCCTGTCTATATGCTTACGGTTTCTTATGCTGGCATTTCTGTAAGACTGCACCTCCTATTCGGAATACATCTCTTGTTTTTTTCATAGCTGTTGTGGTAACTTTCAGTCTATCAAATGGTTTAAATCATCTATGTCTGACCCATCAACAGTTTATAGCCATGTTAAAGCATGTTACTAGTTCTCGTGACGAATTGATCATATTTATAACTTAATTACTTTTCTGACTCCTCGGCTGCATCCCTTACCAATATCACTATGATCCTGATCTCACTTCTGTTACTTGTTTCACATGCTTTTTTTCCCTAATTGAGTCTGCTCAAGACGTTATGTTTAAGTTTACAATGATCTGTTCATGATATATGGGTCTGAGCTCTTACACTTAGTTCATTGACGCAAGTTTGTAATTATGCTGAATAATGCCAAACTCTCGTATATGCGCCACTTCACCTGGAACAAGGTTTTTGTTCAAGTTTTAAACTTCTTTAAACATGGCTGTAGCACTTAAAAGAACTCGAGAGCCTCCAAAACATACAAAACACCGCTTGCTTTTGTCTGATTTAGAGTACTTTGACATCTGACTCTGCTGAAAACAAGATGTATCCTTATTTTTTTTTCTTAATGCAGTACATACTCCGAGTTAAAATCCTGCGCAAAAGAAGATGACCCACAGCCTGCTATCGATCAGTTTTTGAATCTTCATTCAAGCTTGAACAATGCTCGGACTGTTGCTGTTTCTTTATCCAGTGCCATCTCAGTTGGTTCATCACCTAATGAAGAAGGTCAAAAATCACCGGAAGAGAACGAGGAACTGAGGATTGTGTCAGAAAAACGGAGACAAGCAGTTTCATGGGTCAATGCTGCACTGGCAACCAATTTATCCTCCTTTTCCGTATATAAAAAAGAACTTTCTTCAGCTTCAATGACAACACCGGCATCAGTGAAAAGTTTGAGCTCCCTGTCAGGAAACCAACAAATCATCATCCTTGAAAGCTCTGGTAGGAACCCCAAGCCCCAAGCCACAGCTCCTCAAGATAAATCCCGGCCATCAGTCAGCTCCAAGATTGCTACGCAGCGGCTATCAAATGGCTTAGCTTCTGCACAAATGCCGATAGCCCATCCTCCAACTCCCCTGCCCCTTGAATGGAGTTGTCAAAATGGCCTGGAAGAAACCATCGACCTAGCTGACATGATTCAAGCCGAATGCCAAGAGTGGTTTCTGAAATTTGTGGAAAAATTCTTGGATTCCGATGTGGGTGCATCTTCCTTATCGGACAATGGCCGGATAGCTGGGATGCTCACCCAGCTCAGGAGCGTCAACTCTTGGCTAGAGAAAATGGGAACACCGGACAATAACTACAACAATGGCGGAACACTCGGTAACTTACCCGGCGACGACACAATCGACAGGCTGCGGAAGAAAATCTATGAATACCTGCTCACACATGTTGAATCTGCAGCAGCAGCAGCTCTAGGCCACAGCCAGTCCCAACCACCAACTTCAAGAACAGCAGCAGATGCTAAGACCAGAAGATCACAGCGTGTTCCTTAAATTTCAAAAGAATGAGGTCACATGTGGTCTGAGGATTGAAAAAGATTCCCGCACTCACACTTGTAACGCCACGTGTCATTCATTAAAGCAACCCGACTGTCAAGCTCACCTGCGTCACCGGTCTGTGACTTTATCATACCCCTCCTCAAGAACAAACCAACTCATCGAACCAACCAACACAAATTTGACCGGTCGAACCGTGTGGGTCGGGCTGGCATCGCGTCACGTCGTCTGCCAACCTATTTTCCCTCTGGAGGCGGAAGCGAATCTTCTGCAAAAGTCAGAGGAAGAAACTGCGGCAGGCGATCTACAAAATGGCTGCCTCGTTCTCCGCCTGAGCTCGGGTATAGTTTATCCATTTTCCGTTCTCTTTTACTTTTTCTAAACTGAACGATCGTTTCGAGGAATCGGGTCGCGTTTTCGGACTGAATGCATGGAAGATGTTTGTGTATTATGATCTGAAACAGGTCGGCGGCGATCGCGATCTGTGAGGTTGTTTGCTGTGGAGTGGGGTGAGGCCTTGAAGCGCTTGCTGGAAATGGTGGGTGTTGGTGATTATTCATAATATTGATGGCTGTGTTCAATTGTTCATGCGCTTATTTATATGTGGTTAGGTTGCGACATGTGGAGGATGATCTGTGCGTGCTTGGTGGGAGATTTAGGGTTGGCTCTTGTATTTACTGCATTTTGCGTCTCGCTTAGTCAAATATTATGAAACGTGAGGGTTTCTCATTTATGATAAATTATGAGGAATTTAAACTTAGCTTCCAAATCCATGTCACGGTTTTATGTATGCCAGCAGCTGTTTGCAAGGTTTCCTGCAGTTTTGAAAGTAGACTAGCTTATCCAATTATCTTTTTGGTCCTTTTTTTGGTTAGGTTGGGGTCCAGTTGGCTGCATAACAAGAAAGACAGGGGCTTAAGAAATCTGTATTGTAGTAGTTTTTAGGATATTTGACTTTGATGTTCAGCACTTCAGCTTGCCACATACTTTATATGCTTTTTATCAACTGGATGGGTGCCTTTGTTGTTGAGTTTGGGCAAGGATGTTTATGTTTCAGAGGATTAAAGAGGAATTTGAATTTACTTGTATTCATCATGGTGCAGGTCAAATGTAGGCGGCCAGGAATCAGGCAGCTTCGCATTCGGAAAAACCTCTTGTGCAGATTCATGAGGATTTTCTCTACCCCTTTGAAGACACTGCGGGGAGCTAGTCGATCACTTAAAGTTGCTCGATGTTGTAGTACATCCTCCTCCCTACTAATTGAATTGGTGAGATTCAGTAATTTGGAAGGATCCCTTATCTTAGCAACTTTACGATGACTTTCTGCGTGTTTTCTTGTACACATACAACCATTGTGGTCTTTTGCTATTCTTTTCCATGGAGAAATTGACTTAATAAACTAATAGTGTTATGTTTATATTGGAATCTAGAAAATTATTGTGTATCGGTCTCTCTAATTGTTTATTGGTGTTTCTCATTATTCTTAGGTACCATGTCTCGAGGACAATTATGCATATCTTTTACATGATGTGGATACAGGCACTGTTGGAATTGTTGACCCATCTGAATCACTGCCAGTTATAGACGCTCTTAGTCACAGTGATCGAAATTTGACTTATATTTTGAATACTCATCATCACTATGATCATACTGGTGGAAACTTGGAATTAAAAGCAAGGTACGGTGCAAAGGTATGAAAGCTTTTCATCTCAAGAATGTATTTAGTGAGAAAAAAAACTGCTCATTGTTTTAGTCAGCATTTTGTTTTATAAAGTGTCCTTACATTAGTGTGATTATCTTTGAAGCGCTCAATCTTGCGACTTTTTGATGAAGTAAGCATGGCAACAGAGTAACTACGTTGATACATCAACATTACAAGAATTTGATTGCAGATTTCAAACTAAGACATACTCGTAGGAGTAATTTTTATTAATTTGCTGGACCCGTTTGAGAACCATTCTATAAGTGGCATATAGGGTCATTTTTCAATTGATGACAAAGGTCCAGGTTTGGAAACCTCTTTAAATCAATCTTGTTTGTAAATCTCTTGGTCAGTCAGTTGTCATTGTCTATTGTTTCTGTGATGAAAAGATCAGGTTTTGCTTTGTGTCATAGTGTGACATATCTTAGTCTCTGAGGCAAGTAACCCATGTGCGGATGATGCGCTGGTGCAAATTCTAAACCATACTTCAGTGTGTAAATATACAGATACTATAATTTCCTTTTATGATATCTATGCTGTCTGAGGTCTAACCATTTACCACAGCTATGCAACTTTCAAAGAGTTGTTCTAATGAATAAATATGAAGCTGTCTTAAATCCACAACCTGAGGCATCACTGGTTCTGAAAGTGCCTTTCAAGTATTAATTCCTTTTTCTTCTTAGGTGATCGGCTCAGAAACTGATAGTGATAGAATTCCTGGGATTGATATCGCTTTATCAGATGGAGACATATGGATGTTTGCGGGGCATGAGGTGATTATATTAGAAACACCAGGTCATACCCGAGGTAATCTTCAATCAGGATCATTCGCTTTAAAACTAAGCTTATTATCATCGACATCAGAAATGGTTGAGACATGATGGAGGGTATATTTAGAGTTCACAGGTTCATGAAACTGAGAAACTCTTGGTTTTGTAACTCAGTCTGTTACTTATTGGTGACCTATGCTGTTTGTGAGGATTTTTTGAATAGGTTTGTCTCTTAACTCGATTTTGTGGCAGGACACATTAGTTTCTACTTCCCAGGGGTAGGAGCAATCTTCACTGGTGATACTTTGTTTAGCTTATCTTGTGGCAAGCTTTCTGAAGGAACTCCCGAACAAGTAAATTTACCTTTTTGGGCTTTCTAGGTTCTGTTTATCAGCAATAAATTAACAAAATATATCAAGTGGAGTGAGTAACATAGGGGATGGAGATTTGGTCCTGGTTATCATGACACGATTAACTTAATGAAAGACGAGGTCATATTTTTTATAATTACATATGTCAGATCGATGGATTCCTTAAATTGCTTGTCTTTGTCTAATAGGCATACAATTAGAACTACAGATTTGTTATGATATGATATCATTACAAAATAGAAGAACTAACTAGATGTCATTCGAAGTCATCATATTAGAACTTCTTTGTTATCTGGCACGCTCTCAGGAAGAACTATACATGACCAATATTGAAAGTCAAACAAATTCAACTAATTTGGACATGTTATATTTTTCCGAGCAATTAAGTTCTTATAAATAAATTGAATATGATTGGTGGATTGATTATGTTAACTAATGTGTGCCCTCTATTGGTCTCTTTCTGTCCAGATGTCGTCTTCACTTCTAAAGATAAGCTCTTTACCTGAAGATACAAGTATATATTGTGGTCATGAGTATACGTTGGTGAGTTGTCATTTTCTGGTTTATCATAATTACATCTTTTAATGACTTGAAAAGCCTCTAACTAGTAAGTGATTTATTTGACAGAGCAATTCCATGTTTGCATTGTCAATTGAACCAAAAAATGAGAAACTCCGGTCTTATGCATCCCATGTTGCTCACCTTCGCAAAAGAGGCTTGCCAACGGTAAAGTCATAATTGGTCATTTCACTTATTTTAGGTTTTGCTGGTTGCTTACATTACTCCTATTAAACTTAAAAAAGCAAAACTTAAAGACAATGACCCCAAACCTAGTCTTCTTTCTCTTACTATTTTAAGTTTTTACTGTCCTTTAATTGGTAGAATGCTTTTATTTGAATTTGAGGTGCTTGTGGCTATGAACTTTTGTTTGCATTTAGTTTGCAGTAATAAAGTATCCTAACTATGGCACCATGCAACTACATAATTTTTTCTCATTGCTAGCGTTATTTGCACACTTGAAGCTATTTATGCTGTCTTATCATTGATTCTGGACTTTTGCACTACAAAAAACAAAATTTGTTGTAATTTCACCTCGATCGATTGCTTCGTAAGTGCTTTGTGTAGAATGCTAAACCCTTTGAGAACTAAAATTACACAAGAAACCAACACAGTAAATTTGTGCCTTTAGCAAGAATCCAATGCATTGATAAGTAAGAAAATCTTCAACCTTTTTAGCAATCATTTTTAGTTATAACCGGCAGACGTAATAAACAGTTTGTAAACTGCAGGTACCTTCAACAATCAAGGTGGAGAAGGCATGCAATCCATTCCTTCGCACTTCTAGCTCTGAAATCAGGCGATCCTTGAGAATCCCAGCGACAGCAAGTGACGCAGAAGCATTACGAGTCATTCTACAAGCAAATAATAGTTTCTGAACATTACCACCCTTCGTATATAGCTGGTAGTTCCCACAGAAAAAAAATAACTTACATGAAATTATAGATCCGATTAAAAAACCTTGTTGCATAAATTGATGTTGTTGATTTCATTTGTTGATCTGATAGCAAAAGAGCCATCTCCAAATGTGTACGCAAACGGATACAAAGTACACCGTTTTGATATGGTGACTTATTGGAGCGGATAATTTTAAAATTTCTTTTACAAATTCCAGAAAGGAAAAAATTGTAAAGCGAAAGGAGCTGTAAAATAGAACTCATCCAAATCAGGAACGAACAATTAGAAATGCACTTTGGTGGTTTAAGTTTTAAATCTCTTATTTGAGTTTGGATTTTCTCAAATGCACAGTTTTTTATTTGATCGGTCTTTGAATAAAGATCGATTTCTTCAAAAATACGTTTTCTGGATAATATGCTGATTTGACCTATTTTGTCTCATTCGGTCAGGATGTTGCCCGCTCCATGTCATGAGCCATGTAGGAGATCAATTTTTCAAAAACCGATCTTCTATATATATGACATATATATTGCACAATTGAAGGAAATTGATAAAAATCGACAAATGTTATTTGTGGTGAAATTGAAATTCCAAATTTTAAGTTCATAAATTGATTAGCAATGAAATAAAAATATTAATTTTGACATATTTATCTAATTGCACTGCAAATAAGTTTATCAATGAAAACTAAATGAGAAGCGCTTAAGAGTCCTTCTGTGGCTCGGATCTTTTACTTGTGGTTGAAAGTTGGATGACTATAATCTTGAGTGACTTGGGATTAAAGATTTGTAGTACCATGATCATAAAAATCCTGCTCATCTGCAGGCATGTGTTCTTCTTGTTGATCTTCATCGATGAGTAATATGTATATATAACATTTCTGAAAATGACGCCTCATTATTAATGTAGGAAAAATATTAGAGATTCGGTTTAAATATACCATAATAAAACCGAATTAGAGCTTGGTCTACATCCAAAACATGTATCTCGCCCAACTCCCATAGTTTCTCAGCGGCCGAATAGAAAATGGTATGAACTTCCTTCCTTGCAGAAGAACATGCGATAATCAGGAGAATATCAATTGTAGTACGTGCATGAGCACCAAAGTTCGCACCTATTGCAAAAGTAAATGTTAGTAAACATTTTGTTTTGCGTACCGATAAAAATTCAATGATTAATTTAGTTTGTATGTACTTACAGTGCTATGATGCTCGTATGCTTTGGGACGGTAAGATTGAGAATTATCATATATGGGCCGAATAAAGCGACGATTTATGTTTTGATACTAAGTACGGTACTCAAGCATGGGAGCATTGTCATTCTGATCTACCTCGCCCACCACGTTCAGGTCAGCTCTCAACATGTCAATGTACTCATGCAACTCTATTGATCAATCTTATTTTGTCCTCGTTAAACGATGTTTAAGATAGGTAATTGCTCATAGTGCCACAAGAATGAGTTCTTATATCCAAATGTTCTCATTACTCTAAAGGGATGATGTCATTCAACACCGTTATAGCACATCAATTGTACCTGACCAGACCAACCCATACGACCCTCTACACAAGTGAGATTTTATAACAACTGATGTCAGTTCTCGTCGTATAACTTCCACACTTAATCATATTTGCTCATTTGATTTAATTGATCCCGATAGAAGACCAACGAACCATGTGGTGTCTCAATACAAGATTTAAGGCCAAACCATTTACTATAAAGAAATAATTGTTAGTAAAAATTATAAATATATACAATCGCAAATAAATAACATTAAACTCCTTACGCGTAAGATCAAGTTCCTCAAAAATTAGTATATATGTCCGTGTCAACCTGCTGTAGAGGCATACTGAAGCATTGTGGCCGCCCAATTGGTAGTCGTTCTCAGCTCCATAATTGTAATAGTATGATGCACACACACATTTGTTTATGTCCCTCTCGTGTAACGCAACTCAATTTCCTATGCAAGTACGTCATAACTGCACTACATTAATTATATATGTTGGTTTTGTCAAAGTTGTCTAGTAATGGCAGATAATGGAGTGAGATCCTTTCACCTGACAAATCAGGCATCAACGTGGATCATGACATACAGAGAATGTATGCCCTAGCAAATCTCTTCAGGTCTTCATCCGACGCGTCAACATGTATCACTTTCATGTTCTGATGAAACCATATTCTCTTCGCCATGGTTTATGATCTCGTACATTCTAGGTAGGCACCAAGCAAGCATATACAAAAGTTCTCCCAGTCCTCATCCTCCTTCCCGGTTACTACATCTCCCTAATTAGGGGCCCAGTTAGAAACCCCTCATCAATTTCAAATTGATTGTGTGAGTCTCCTGTCTTCATCGCTCAAAAAGCGCAGTCAATAAACACCAATCAACATCAATGTTGTGTGCCTGAGTCCATGCAAAAAATCTAGCTCTCGCAATGTAAGGTATAATACGTAGATCCATGTCCCAAATCTTGTGATGAACTATTTTTTCAACACTTTACATGCCTGCATCTAAATAGTGAAGAACTATGCGAATCCGCTATGCACAATTACTCTATCCTTCTCGATAGTGAAGAACTAACAATTTAGTCTCAAATTTCTTCGTCCAATATTCAACATGGTTCAGTACTGAATACTTCTGTGCCACATATATTGCATTTGCCTGTATTAAATGTAGCTCATGTTGAAGTTCAAAAAGAATAAAATAAAGGGAGACTAGAGTTTCATAAATGTGTGAAAGACTCTTTGATACAATACAAAAAACATGAATAAATAGGTAACAAACAAAACTAAAAGACTAAACTGTCCTTACAAAATATATAAATATTATATCTAACACTGTTATCTAATATTCTTCCACAAACTCACGATGTAATAGTAGGAAGCAAAATCCCAAATCAAATGTGAAATCCTCGAAATTCCAAATTCAGATGTGAAACCCTCGAAATCCCAAATCCATATGTAAAATTCTAAATTCAAATATGAAATCTTCAAATCGAAGCTAATACAGGATGCAAGATTGCAAAAGAAGAGAATAAAGAGCGAAGTTGCAAAGGAAGAGAATAAATGTGGCAAATATGAATAAGAAAACAAAAGAAAATAAAGATAACAAAAAAAGTTACAAAATTGGTAGTGCAAGAGCTCAGCGGCGATCTCGACAACCATAATGACTAATCGTAGTGCATCCAATAATTGGTGGCTCTGATACCATGTTGAAGTTGCAAAAGAAGAGAACGAAGGGAAGCTAGAGTTTCATAGATGCGTGAAGAGTGTTTCTGATACAATGTAGAATCATGAATAAATAGTTAACAAACTAAGCTAAAAGATTAATCTATCTTTACACATTATAGAAAAATTACTATCTAATATTGTTATTAATCATCCCAATTGTACAATTCATAATTTACACCCAAATATTCATCTACCGGTTCATTCGCATCCCATTGAGATGTCTAATATATATCCAAGTTCAGGAACATTAAAAACATTCTCCATATCAAATTAGTCTAAAAATTTCGTCTCATGACGATCAAACTCATTCATTATGGGCATGTACTATGTTTCATGCGGTTCAAACTCATTCCAACATAAGCATAATCATCAAATCTGAATCAATATTTTTCATTTCTTAAAACCATTTAATTCATAATAAATCAACCACTTAAACTTATACATAACATATTTACCACTACACATTAATAAATTTAATCATCAACATTCAGGTACAAATCCCAATAATCCATGGATCAACAAATCAAAATAACCATGATTTAAACACACAAACCTATAAATCATAAATCACTCACCAATTCAACCAAATTATGTTATTAACAACTCGACACTTCAATAAAAAATTTCAAACCCTAAATCAAAACAACCCGACATTCACTCGTCAATTCGATAAATTTTTGAGATCAAATTATACGTAGCAAGTTAAGGGGACATCAATCGGTGGGTTCATCTTTTTGTCGGAGATGTCGCTGGACTCGATCGGCGCCCTGCCGACTCACATCGTCTTGTCCAAACTCACTGCCGAAGACGTCGCTAGTGTTTCAACCCTCACCCGTACCCTCAACGACTCAGCTTCCGACGACACCATCTGGCGCAAATTCTGCCTCCAACACCTCGACCTTACCACTCCCCGCGGACCGCATGGCGTCCTCTGTGCTTCTTTCAAGGTCGTACAACTCTCTTGATTATATGTTTTTTTTTCTTTCTTCAATTGAAGTATGAATTTTGTATTTGATGCGACTCGCGAGCTTCGCATGTGTGCCTGTGTGGCTAGTTGATGATTATGAGCTTTTGAAACTTCCAGGATTAGATATGTTGAAACTTTGTAGCTTATGCTCCATTTGCATCTAGCTAGGTCATTGGTCAAATCAATTACTATCGGCTTGACTTTGAAGTGCAATAGTCAATTTTAATGAAGCTCTTTGTTTTTCTGTGCAGGTGGCTTATTACAGATGGAGGGAGTCTTTTTCCATGTATCCATGGTCCCTGGTGAAACGAGTGAATCGGCTTTGGGGGCAGTTGAAAAGCTGGTCGAACCATGCTTACCCGGAGGTGGGTGCCACATTTCTGAGAGGTGCTTCGGAAGCTACCCTTAATAATTTAGAGGCACATCTGAAAGTGAAGTTGCCGCTTCCAACGAGAGTGATCTATCGTTTCTTTGATGGTCAAGACCCGCATCATGATAATGATACTTTGGATTATTTGGGTCTGATTGGTGGATACTCTTTTTACGACCACTTTGTCAATGTTGACTTACTGTCTTCAGATCAAATGGTAGTAGAGACTGAAGAGTTCATTGACACCTTGGGATTTGGCAAACGTTCTAAGTATATCGTGGTAGCTTGCTCATCGACATATACTGGAAAGCTGTTTTTTCTCAACTGTACAAATGGGCAACTCTGTGTTGGTACTAGAAATGTATCAACTGAAGGGGATATGATGCGTTGTGTGCCTAATGAGTTGCTTAACTCTGTGCATGATCCAAATGGTTCTCAGCAGCAAGATGGCCTGCTTTTATGGCTCGAAGAACATATTCGCCGCCTGCAAAATAACATCATCAAACCTTTTACTGAAAAATTCAAGAGTATTAGCCTCTTTCCTGAAGAGTTGCCTTTCTGCTCCACCGCAGTGACTAGTGGTGTTAAGGTCATTATATCAGGAGACTGATGTGTAATCCGTAATTACTGTCTGTTTTCTCTTCTGTTAACCAATATTTCTCTATCTGTTCAGATTCGCGCTTCAGCTGTCCTTGTTCCTGAGAAATCTGATCTTCAAGAAGGAATTGACCAGTATTTCTTTGCATATTGTATTCGCATGTCCGTCCTCCCTGAGGGATGTGTCGTTGATGGAGTGCGTTACTCTTCTTGCCAACTGTATGCGAGACACTGGATCATTAAGGTCAAGGACCGAGTAGTGTCTGAAGTCACCGGAGAAGGTGTTATAGGAATGGTATGCTTTTATTTATAAAGTCTTTGTGTAGGTAACTTACTCGAGGAATAGAATTAGACATTACCCTCTTAAATTTTGAACAAGGATCTGATTATATGATAGGGAACATCATTATTTCAGTAAGATGCTAATGACTATGTCGAACCGACCAAAATAGTTGAAACTAGATATCAGAGCTTCCATCTAATCACAATAAACATTGGATCTACAAATGTGCTAGCAATAGGCAAACAAGAACAGAAAAGAACAGAGAGATACTGAGAAGGTAAATCGATTGAATATTATTTATATTCTTTTGTTGTAAATATTAAGATTAGGAACCTAAACATGATATTCTTGTCTAAACCATTAGGAACTTATTTATGCACTATTTTATGAGGTTGATTACTAATAGAAGCTAGCCAAAATAGTCACTTTTTGTATTCTGAGAACGACATGGTGCATTATCTTATGAAAATTCCAGAATTAACTATTTCATCCGTCATCTGTTATTGTGCAGTATCCAGTTTTATATCCAGGAAACAGGGAATTTGTGTACGAGAGTTGCACAACGATGCCTTGTTCTGAGGGTTGTATCGAAGGCACTTTCACTTTTGTTCCTGGCAGGTAAAGTCTCAAATCCTTTATCTGTTTCACATTATTGGGCTGCTTGATTAAAGGCAGCTTTGTCTGCTGTTTCACTTCGTTGGATCATTATAATAGCTTGCCTGTAGTGTATATATTGTACTTACAAGGATCTTCAACTGTCTTATTTTTGCAGCTTGGGAGAACCACAAGGTCCTCCGTTTGAGGTCACAGTTGCGCAATTCCCCCTTCATCTACCAAGCTACATCTTCTAAGTTCAAACTCATTATCAAGTATAGACTCCCGGCAGCACCCTGAGTAACTCAAATTACTTTAGAAGTGGGTAACCATTTGGTTTCTCATCACTAGTAAATTCTCCTGATGTAGGATGTGTTTCTGAAATGCTGTTTATATATTGTGTGAAGATCCTGTTGAACTCTGCCAGTCTGTAAATCTGTTTTTCATGTTGTTTGGTTTTTCAAGTGACACATTACAATGGTTCAGACTGACTTCTGTTCCAAGAGAGAATCATCCTACAGGTTGACACAGCTGGAATGTGATAAGTTGAGGATCAGGCTCAGTTGATAAGGTGATTGAACCCGGAAATAGCTGTCACATTCCAAATTCACTCGTGTTCTGTCCTGAAGAGTTGCTTTTTGTTGCACGGACTTCAATTTTCAGTAAATAAGTTACGTTGACTTTTTTTTAACTTAAATTTTCAATAAATTATTTGTTATCCAGTATTTATGAAGTAAATTAGTTACATCAAAGCATTGTCAGATATAACGATGCTCATTTGAATTTATAATGGAAATCGAGATGATCCGATTAGTCTGTCATAATTGGCTCATATTGAGTACTAAAAATAGAAATGTGTTATGATGGATTATATTCTGAATTTATAATAATTTTTTAATTTTTTTCCAAATAAAACTAAATGATTTGATAGTTAATCATGGCTTATTGCACCGAATTTGAATTAAAAATAATAAAATTTAGTAATATAAATAGGAGATTAGAAAAGAAAGAATATAAAAAAAAGGGAAAGTGAAGATGTTAAAATAATAATAAATAATCTAATGAAAATGAGGAGAAGCGTTGTTCATCTCTTCTCCTCTTCCAGATCCGGCCTTGACCAGACGCTACTTGCCCCATCTCTCTCTGTTAACTGTGAGTCCTGTCAATGAACTTGTTATTCTCTATCGAATCGTCTCCTGTTTTGGGGGGTTTGGAAACTGGAGCTTGCATTTTTAATTATCAAGTTTCAGTCTTTGTGGATGATGTATGGAATGCCTCTGGCGCTCTAGCGGTAGTGTTCCATTTTAAGGGTTTTCTAGTTGATTTGTTGCTTGTTGTCATTCATTGCTTAGCGAGTTGGGTCTCTGATTTAAGGTTTTGTTCTGTAGCTGAATTTAAGTTTACTTTTGAAGTTTGAGGTCTTGGGTAGCTGAGGTTCGGTGCTTTGTTAAATGTGGCTTCATATGCAACTTTTTGTTGGGGCTTGGGGTTCCAAATTTAACTTTTTTATGCTTTATTTTTGCAGGAGATTTTTATATACTAAGTTTCTCTCTTTCGTGTTCGTAGTATTGGTTGGAGTTGGAGCCGTTGTCAGAAGGAACGAACTGGTTGATGCTAACTGGTAGGGTTGTTGGGGATATATAGAATCTTCTGGGGAGTTGTTAGGAAAATTTCCGAATGGATAAAGATAAATTACCCAGCCATGGTGGTGGCCTACTGCCTCCCTCAGGTCGCTTTCCGGCATTTTCACCGGCTGGGAATACCTTCAACATGAGTTCAGAAGCTTCTGCATCTAACTTGCCTCCTATGGGTCCTGGAGCTACAATGGATTCAGGCCGATTTGGTCATGGAACATCATCTAATTCTGGTCGTTTTAGCCATGACATTAGCCAAATGCCGGATAATCCACCTAAGCATTTAGGCCACCGTCGTGCGCATTCAGAGATCCTTACTCTTCCCGATGACCTTAATTTCGATAGTGATCTTGGTGTGGTTGGGGTGATGGATGGACCTACGTTCTCTGATGACACCGAAGAAGACTTGTTTTCCATGTACCTGGATATGGAGAAGTTCAACTCATCTTCAGCAACATCCTCTTTTCCGACAAGTGATCCGATGAATACTGTCACTTCTTTACCTTCTAGTGGAACAAATCAAGCTCTGAATGGAATTAGTACTTCTGGTGAACGGCCTAGAGTTAGGCACCAGCACAGTCAATCAATGGATGGGTCGTCAACCATCAAGCCAGAGATGCTCATGTCGGGATCTGAAGAGGCATCTGCCGCAGACTCAAAGAAAGCGATGTCTGCAGCTAAGCTACAAGAGCTTGCATTGGTTGACCCTAAACGAGCAAAAAGGTACATCACTAATGTCATGCCCCGAAAACCCCAAGGCATGAGTAAAGACATTTTTTTTCTTTATTGCTGACACAAAGTTAAAATTATTACAAACGTGCTTAACCTCCTCATTAACATTCATAAAAGGGGTCACATAAGGAATTACAAATCATTGACAACCAAAGCTAAGCATCATATTAAAAATTCAAAAGGATGATTCTTATCTATCCGATATATAAGCAAACATCTTCGTGCTGCCACAACTCACTTATCGGAAATTCCTATAAAGAATTAACGGTGAGTTTTCCAACTCAGTAGGTAAACTTAATTCTGACCGTTAGTTCTTTAGTTTTTATATGCACGAAAGCATGCTCATGATATGCAAATGCATGATGCGTTTTATAAATAGTGTTACAAAGTAAATGATGGCATTTCCAAGCCGGAAAGCCACCGGCCACGTAACCATCAACTGATAATATCTCCGACTCAGAAAGCTACCGGCCTCATTTCCCACCGGCTTGGCACTAACCATCATCCCTTTTGCGGGATCTTCCTCGAGGGTTTAGGGACTATACCCCAATGATAACTCGTACTCCGATTCAATAATTCACATCATTTATTTTCATATGAAAACATTTCTTTCCTAATACATAAATGTCATGTATACATGATCGTGAAATGTGATGCAATGCATTTGCACAAACATAAAATATGAATGATGAGATACGTATTATAAATTGTAAATCACATTCTTAACATAATAATACAAACACGTGATGGTAAATAAAAGCAAGATAACAAATCATCTCTAAATGAAGCGCATTCCTATGAAGTTGATCATTCAAATTTGTATATGATTCTCATGTCCAACTTGCCTAAACAAGGCCAGCTTCCATTTGCATTCTAGTAATGCATGGATGGGCACTAAGGTTACCATACCATCGTATGAAAAACACTTTTCATGACCTGTTAGCATCAAAATAGCACGGCTGTTTGAGCACCCATGGAATGGCTTATTTGAATGAAGTTTATCATTCATGTATTAAACATTTCTACTTAAGCCAGAGCATATGATGATTCTCAGTAATGAGCCAAAAGTAGACCAATCATATGATAACTTTTAACAGAAGCTTTCAACATGACCCAACAGCAACTAACTACCCTCTCAAACCTCATACAATATTTGGAAAGCACCTAAAACAAATGATCCAAGATGAAACAAAGCTTTAAATCATCAAATACAAATTTCAGATTCATAACCGAAGAATTCAGCAAGGTTAAATCTACTTTACTTCATTATAGTTATAATTTCTAACATATTTTCCATTCTAGAAGTTGAGTATAACATGATAATACATAAACTTCCCACTTTTGAGCACTTGTAGACCTTTACTTGAATAGGTAAAGTCATGGACAGTTTATCTTAGTACTCCAAATCTGCCCATAGATTTTCCAAGCATCAAAACCATGTTTTGAATGTTCTAGAATATTATAAATTTAGTTCCTTCATATGGACAGCTTTTAAACCAATGATTAAAGCTTGAAATAATGCCTTGAGGTAACCAAATACACATAAGGAACAATCAACACTTAACTCTAGCACATATGAACATAAAACATCAAGGCTAAAAGAAGAAATTAAGAATCCCCACCTGATTCGTCTTTTAAAGCTTGCTGTCCAGATTTTTGTAGAAAGCTTTCCTTAGAAAATTGTGTTTCTCTTTAGTAATGAAGATACAAATGGCTTTCTAGCCGAGTCATCAACTTATAACATGCTTCAATAAATCAAATTAAACTAGAATAATGTAGTAGGTTAGTGGCAAGCTAGGTGCTTTATGCTTAAATTCTCTTCATCCTCGTCTACTTTAATGATTTTTAATTGATATGTTTAGGTTTATTTGATTATGTTTTATCATCACATAACCAATAATTCTACTTATTAAATTTAGATTAGCATAATATTGAAAATTCAAGATCTTACAACTAAAATGATTATATCATGATTCATTTTGTTTTTGGGAAACAACTGAACTTTCCACACCAAGTTATCACTTTATTGTAGTATAATCATTTTCTTTTTAGCAAACTATGAAACCGAAATTGGGTAATGTCTGATTGACCAGGATATATTTGTTAACCCTATAGATTATTCACGTTGTTTTAATTTGAAGACTCAGCAAGAACGTGCATGTCACTTTTTTTTTTTGTGGAGATCAGAGTTTCCCATGAGCTGCCAGTTAATTTTTCTTGAAGTTCATAAATAAATCCTTCGTTAGCATAAATGAAATGAGTGCTGTACTAAAGTGTAACCTCTTTTTTTTTTGGTTAGCTGAACAAGAAACTGAATGTGCGCACTGTCTGATTTAATCGTACAAATATAGTAATCATTATCAATATGCACATAAATATTTATTAGTTTAATAGATGGTCACAGTTTTAGTTGTAACCGTCTCTATTGCTCTATTATAAGCTTCTAATTGGTCAAGCCTAGATATTTAATAGATTCAACGATACACTATGCCGATTTACTCACAAATGATGTGGTTTTATGATGAGTTAATATTTAACGTCATCATGGAAAAATCATACATGAGAGGGTTGTGCTGTACAAACTACAATTATTTGGCTATTTTGTGTTACACGGCTGTTCGAGAAACACGTTTTCTGTATACTCTTTGCTGGTAATTAAATAAATTAGAAACATCTTCTTTGTGCTACCTACAGGATTTGGGCGAATAGGCAATCAGCTGCAAGGTCAAAGGAACGGAAAATGAGATATATAGCTGAACTTGAAAGGAAAGTACAGGCTCTGCAAACCAATGCGACATCACTGTCAGCTCAGTTGTCATTATTGCAGGTAAACATAACTACTGTACTCATTTCCAGCTATGATTTTTTCGAATGATTCAGCCTTTGCTTTTTTCTTTCCTCGGGCCATTTCATTTATTTAGGTTGCATTTTGTCCAAGTATGAATAACTTTTTGCTGGGGTTTTGTAATGAGCAGAGAGATACAAATGGTTTGACTGCTGAAAATAGTGAACTGAAGCTGCGCTTGCAGACCATGGAGCAGCAAGTTCACTTACAAGATGGTTAGTCTTGTCGTCTTTGATGTGGCACATTGTTTTGTATGCGTGCACTTACAAGGTTTAGCCTTTGTGTTTGATGTTGCGAGTTAAGCATGATTTGGGATATGTTTTCAATGGATCTTCTTTTGAACTAATATTATGTCATGTGCTGCTTTTGATATAGATGGAGAACTGTGAATTTGAAATTTGTTTCATAATTGTGAATGAGTATTCCATATGTGCGTTGCATCATTTTTTTTTTGTATATTTGACTCAGATTTTGTGTTAATGACAGCTCTGAATGATGCCCTCAAAGAGGAGATTCAGCACCTAAAAGTGCTGACTGGCCAAACGAACCCCAACGGAGGTCCCATGATAAATTACCCTTCTTTTGGAGGCAGCCAGCCTCATTATCCCAACAATCAATCGATGCACACCCTTATGGCAGCCCAGCAGTTCCAGCAGCTCCAAATCCATTCCCAGAAGCAGCAACACCACCAATTCCAACAGCATCAACTGCTTCAGCAGCAACAACTGCAACTTGATCTGCAGCAGATAACCGGGGATCTAAAATCAAGGAGTACAATGCCATCCTCAAACCCAAAGGACAACGCACCGGAATCCAGTCAAGCTCCGAAAGAATGAAAAGTGACTTCGACTAGTTGTTAAACTCATGATTGTCGTTTAATCTTTAGATCTGGCCTCCTGATGTAAGATTGTTGTGGGGTTACAGGTTTCAGGCCAGTTTAGAATTTAGTTTAGCATTATCATTGTTGTTGTTCTGACTTTGATGTTGCACATTTATGCACAAATATAATCCATTGCTAGTTTCAATTCTGGTTTCACATTTGATGTATGAGTTTAGTACACCATTAAAACATCACATTAACCTGCAACATTGTGTTGAGATGGCAGTGTAACAACAATCAGTAATACTGTGCTGAACAAATTTACTCTAAAAATCAATGAAGCAACAGCCTCTTAGAGTTTGTAATCAAAGAGCACATATTTGAGATTTTTGAACTTCTATACATAAGTAGCAATATAGGATTTACATGACTGTGTCCAGTTCCTCCTCCACCTTCAAACTCAGGCCTGCAAAATATTCCAGACCCAGTTCATAAGTTTCGAAATATTTCAGAGCACAAAAGTTTTGACAACTTGCCCAGCAGTGGAGGCAGTTTTGAGCATTGATGGGAAGCTTCTTCTTATCTTCTTCATTTGCCACATGCCCATATTGAAGCAAGTATTATGAACAGCCAGATTACCAGCTGATAGATGGCTGAGAGCCTGAGACTACTGGGAAATATTGCATCTCGGGTCCATTATTATATTGCAAGTTCACAAGTTTAGGTATTTTAGGATCTCTTAATCGAGGATGGGTGGCTGATCATGCTTATAATTTGTATTACTCATAAGAATGCAAGATAAAAATACAAAGAGAAAAGAAATTAATCTCAGACCCTGCCATGTATGAACAATAAAAAGGTAAGTCCCGGAATGAAATCATCACAAGAATCTTTAATAGAGAACATGGCACATCAAAAGATAAAACCCATCTGGTTTCGGGTAATGAATTGTAGACTGCAGCTCTATGACCTACCAAAACAAATAAATGGCTTAATACAAGAAGTGAATGAAACCAATCAACGCGTTACAGAGTGATGCCTGAAGCACTAAAGAAAATACATTTATTAGTATAATGTGGGGCACTTTTCAGATCAAGATGAGACCAAGCTCAGAAAGCGCGGGTAAGTGTTATACATTATTAACAAAAGCAAAACCCGATTGCAACGATGTCACTGAATTTTGTGATTGTACAAAAACAGAAAGAAACAAAAAAGCATACAAGATGATATCCCATGCTGATTTCGTGACAAACTATCAAAGACTTGTTCTATGAAAATGTGAGCATTTTACATCGCACATAACTTTTCATTTATTTGTTCGACAATTATGTCAAGGAAAAGTGAAAGAACGCATGGACAAAAAAGAAGGATTCTCGATCAGTATAGGGCAAAAAGAAAAACAAATACCTGTCTGTCTGCAGGTGGTACAAAAAAGATCCTCCATATGTCATGTTGTCCTAGGGCTAGCATTGTATGGAGAATAAAACGAGGTTCACACCTGGCTTCATCAACTTCCCATACCAGTGGGACAAGAAGACACGTTGCGAGTTAGATTAAAACAATTTTAGAAGTTATAATCGAAAGTAAAGGGAATTCAAAAGCATTTTGTGTGATCCAACACTCGCCCACTTCAGCTCTGAGTAGCTACTGAAATTCCTCAATTTGGCACAGTTCTGAGAAAACCCAGATACCTTAGACAATCCCCCAGACTCAGAAATTCTTGAAATGAATGAAAACAAAGAAACTCATTTGAGTTTCTTAGAAACACAAATGGTGCAGCAATCAAATCAACTCATTGAATTCGCGATACTAAACGTTGAGAAAAAATTGGTTGAACGAACCAGAAAATGATGGGGATTATGACTGGACGCTGAAGCTGCATCTCGCGCCTCAAGTTTTGATTTTGCTATCCACTGGAACATGATTCTCAAAAAAAAGTTTGCATCATTAGAGAGTACTCCGCCTGAAGAAAGACTTATGTATTATCAAAGAAGATGAGTTAATCAGCAAATCTATACCCAAAAGTAGCAATGTATGGAACTAGTAGTTCCAAACCACGTGGAGGATCCAAGTTAGCAGCAAAGGCATCGAGGCAATTAAACCTTGTAAACTTAAATTGAACCAAACAGATGAAGAAAGGGTATAAACAGCTCCCATTCAATTTATCCAGTAACAGAGTGATGAATGAGCAATTCTCTGATATTAACATCTTTTCCCAGTAATGTAGCCCGTAACACATTGTAAGGCTATTCAAACTGGTCTACAGAAATAATAGCCCTGCTTCAGCAAGAAGCTACACAAGCTCCACACCTCCCACTGGTAGTACGCTTGATTGCAGGGTCAGACCAGCTCCCGATGTCACAAATCTTACAGAAGGTAGGGCAGGATCAGTGACGGATTCAATCTCTAGGAAGCTGAAATCATAAGCACCGGAGCGTTTCAAACTGAACACACAAATAAGTACGGTCCAGCCGAGCATGGAAATGGCCCAGTAATTGGTCATCCCTTGTATCAACCCCACGCAATTGAGTATCCAACGATGATACCTGACAAGTGACCGAGGAAACTAGCTTGTGGCACGATGATTGAGGTGAAGATGAGGGACTCGAAAGGGGCAAAACTTATTGGTAATGAAAGTAAGCCAAAAAGATTTAACTTCGATGAAGGCTGCTTTACTGACAATATTGTCATCCATCCAAAAACAACACATGAATACCCAACTGCCGTCACTCTTCTAAAGTACTCCAGCTTGAACTTCTCAATCAACAAATGATATGCCGTCAATACCAACGCTCCAGATAATATGACCAAAACAAGCGTATACTGAAGATAAAATTCAGTTCCCAAACCCATAATCCCCAACTGTTCGATAACTCCAAGACTCCACAGGGCACTCATATTGAAGACGAGGTGAAGAGGGCTTATATGAGAAAATGCCGATGTTATGATCCGCCAATGATGACCTTCGATCGCAGTTTCATAACTCAATCCCACATACGAGTATCCAATATTCTTCTTCTGTATATAGAACCATATCACACTGCATAGGCCTATAATGCAGCTTGTGACAGGCTTTTCCATTATTTCATATACTAGCGGCTTCCCCATCCTATACTAACACCAATAAGCTTATATCTACCCTTCTGACAAAAACAAAATTGGGGGAAAAAATCTTATCTTTCGCAGGAACTAAGATTGTGAAGCAAAAAACTCGTCTCGTTCACCAATGCAGCATAACTCCTAAAACCAGCACCAGTACCGGCACCGGCACCGGCAACGGCTCAGACCCCGCGAAAGCCTAAGACGCTCAAGTAGACATAAGCTTGCAATAAGCTTCTGGCGAAAGCAAAATAATTGAGACCTGAAACATCAATAATCACCAAACCCTAAAAACTTCCTCCACATGTTCCAACCCTTCTTCTCCCCAAAACATCCAAATTCCATCAAATCCGCAAGCGAAATTAAACACAGTAAACCACCAAAACCCTTACAAACTCGAAATCCCAATACCGAAAAGACCACAAAATCAAGACGAATCAGGCAACAGAAATCCTCCCAGAAAACCACAAGTACACGGATTCTTCAATCTGCCAATCAAGCGGAAAATCACGAAACCGAATTCGATAAAAGATCAGCCTTCACATTTCACCTCCAACTCCTGATCGCTTAAAGCAGAAGCTTGAAGGAAGGGTTCTTCAGAGCCTGGATTTTTCTGGCGCCTTCACTCTCCTTCTCTCCATCAGATTTTTTTAAATTACAATCATACCCCCAAATTATTGATTTCGTACACAACACCCCTCTTATGTTTCTACTAGTCCATCAACATCTACAGAAGCAACTCACGCAATTTGAAGAGTTGAGAGTGTGCAGGAGCCGACAGATTATGTGGTCAGAATCCGACTAAAATCAGACAGAGACGGCAGAAAAGCATCAAAAACCCGAAAGCTTAGTAAAATATCTTTCATGTCCGATTAGACAGTAAGACATTGCCTCAAAAAATCAGCAGCCACATATTTATGAGCATGCTTCGCTGTTGTCTCTAGATTTCTTGCTTTTGATATTTTGATTTGTAGTCCCCAAACCCCTTATCCGCTCCTGGCCAAGTGTTTCTCCATCCACAGGGATCTTTTCAACTCATCAAAACCCCCCTTTGGGTGACTGATTGGTAGCGTATTGATTAAGAAACAGTTGAGCTTTCATTGCGTCAAGTCCTTTCATTGCTGGTTTCTGGTGTAGAGATTGGATAAAGGGTGTGTTAAAGTTGTGATCTTTATCACTTTCTGGGGGTGTGTTTTCTGGGTGAGTTTGGTTTATGGGTGTGTGTTAAGAGAGTGGAGAGGATTTAGAAGATGAAGATTCAGTGTGATGTGTGTGAGAAGGCTCCAGCTACTGTGATTTGCTGTGCTGATGAGGCTGCTTTGTGTGGGAAATGTGATGTGGAAGTTCATGCTGCTAACAAGCTTGCTAGCAAGCATCAGAGGTTGTTGCTTGAGTGCCTCTCCAACAAGCTCCCCAGATGTGATATTTGCCAGGTATGAAAGACCCAGGTTTTCTAATCTGTTAGATTCCAGTATCTTGTTCCTTGTTAGATTCCAGATTTCATGTTCTTGAGGAAGTTCTGATGAGCATATCACTGTTGATGACCGGAGCATGATCTAGGTTCTCTTTAAGATGTTTTCATGTGAAGAGTAATTTTACAATCTGTCATTTTTTGAAAACTTTACTCCTAAAATGCCAGGCTTTTAAGTTGTTTCCTGAAATATCATTTTTTTAGACAGATCGCTATTGGGTTTGTGTATTTTTAATTTAGATAATGACTGTAGTATGAATTAATGTTGATTAGAATTAATTTGGTCAAACCGCTACTTCTAGACGCCGCATGATGGCTGCTTTATTTGTGTGTATTTTTAATTTAGATAATGACGGTAGTATCAATTCATCGTGTAGTCATTAGCTAAATATAAAAATACATACTTACAGTAGAGTAGCGATTTATCTAAAAAGTGGTATTTTAGGAATTAACTTAAAAAACACGACATTTTATGAACAAAGTTTTCAAAAAGTGGCCGATTGTAAAAAAATTTCTCATGTGAACTGTAGTTTCAATGTAACTTATCTGATGAATTGGTTTTGGGAGGTGATCAGGAGAAGGCAGCTTTCATATTTTGTGTCGAGGACAGAGCCCTATTTTGCAAGGATTGCGATGAGCCTATTCACTCAGCCGGCAGCCTATCTGCAAACCACCAGCGCTTTCTTGCTACTGGTATTCGAGTGGCTCTGAGCTCTCGCTGCAATGATGTTGAGAAGAGTTGCTTGGAGCCTCCAAAGCCTTCCCCACAAACAAGTTCAGTGAAGGATACTCCACAGCAATCCCCAAGCTTTGCTTCTTCATGGGCTGTTGATGACTTGCTGCAGTTTTCTGAGTTCGACTCCTCCGACAAGGTTAGAACACCTAGACATGGTTAATCCTTAACTTTGATGGAACTCTCTGATGTTAACTTTGTGTTACAGAAAGAGCAACTGGAGTTTGGAGAGTTTGAGTGGCTGACAGACATGGGCATGTTTGGCGAACAATTTGGACAAGATAGTTTGGCCACAGCTGAGGTCCCTCAGCTTCCAGTTTCGCATATGAACTCTTCTGCATCATTCCGCAACAACAAATCCAACATGGGATTCAAGAAACCAAGGATTGAACGAGTGGAGGAGGAGTACTTCACTGTCCCTGATCTGGGCTGATCAAGATGTTAAGCAATGTCCTTATATAAGTGTATGCACTTTCAAGTTCCTCAATTTGAAGTTCCACAATCTAGCGGTCTGATGATCTTGTACAAAGAAAAATCACTTGGGTTTTTCGGGTCAATTATAGTGGTGAGGAATTGCGTATGACATTAAATACTATGTAACATACAGATCATAAAACCTTAAAGAAGCCAGTTCATGCTGATGTTGCCGAGCCATATAAAGAGAGGGAACTGAGCCAGAGCAATGAAGAGCAGGAGATAGTGATGCCTGCTAGAGTCGTAAGTCCTCACTTCAGCAAACAGAACTCTTTTCATTGTCTTTACAAGAAAGACACCCGTGGTAAGACATGCCCATGGCATCATGAAGTAGTAGGCGTAGTTCCATACTATCCTTCCCAAAACGGCCAAGCACAACCCGGTGAAAGTATAACCTGCATATGCCACAATGTCTAGCAATGGTGCCTCGGCACTGCCCAGTGAAAGTAATGACATTTTCAGCAGCGCTACTTGTAAAAACCAGCCAGACAATCCCTTTACGAACATCAAGTTCAGAGCTTCAGGGGAGAATCTAGAGAGAAGAGTCAACATTAGTCATAGGGGCCAATGTACTGGCACATGTGTGGATCAAAATAACACTTACTTGCCCCGTAGACCCAAAGAAAGGCCTGCAAGAACAATGTAGGTACCAAATGCCATGAAGGGTATGTACAAATCTGGTGCATTGATATCATAGATCGGGGGTCTGTATGAAAGCCTTCCACCAACAGGCTCTGTGATTCTTGTCCAATGACCCTGAGTTGACAGCACGTGGAATTGTATTTACCGCAAAGAAATGTTCGAGACTGCATACAATATAAGTGATACTCGGAACAAAACTTACCCGGTGCAAGAATGGGAAGAAGACGACCTTCAATTTGTTTCTTACATACTGGTCATTCACTTGAAAATAATACTGGGGATCGGAGAAATATCTGCTTATCTATACGTCACAAATGAACATTCAAAAAGTTATTTTGATGATAGGTCAAGGGATGATAAAAGGGTAATCGACAAAAAAACATAAACAACAGCTCAATGAAACTCATATCTTCAAGCTACTTGATAAACTCAACTGCCAAAATTTACTTACATTGCTTTGCACATATTCAGAGCTCGAACCTAGAATTTTCTCTCCATAAGCACCCAAGCCTCCTCGAATAAGTCCAGAACCGGCTCCTGTAAATGCATTCCCAAACGGATTCGGCTGCGGATTTGGCGGTGGTCCAGGCACCCCAGGTTGGCCTCCCATGCCAGTATACATTGTCTGTGAAATGACAAGCGGAACAATAAATTAGTATTATGACAAATACTTGTAAACAAGAATTCACAAAATTAAGGTGGTTTGATTGATAAAGTAAATGTGCTGATGATAAACCATAATTTTTAAACAAGACCACAGCAGTTCTCTCAGCCAGCCCCAGTGACCTAAATAGTCTCCAACACTTCACCAATTCTAAATGGTTCCTAAACCATTCACCGCCTATGCGAGCTCCAGCTGCACCTACTCAGCGAAGCACCACATACAGAAAATTCCGAAAAATTCCAATGACGCATCAACAAATCGGAGATCACAAACAATTCGATTAGATTGCTCAATCCACACACCAGTTCCAGATCCAAACGCGTACAAATCAACAGACACAACTCTACACTCGAACCAACAATCGGAAACAGAAATAGTAAGTGGAGAGGAAGAAAGATCGTACCGGGAAGGCCGGAGATTCTGATCGGTGCTTCGTCGGCAGAGAAATGCGTTTTTCTCTCTACTCAGCTTTTTCGTCTCTGCAGATCGAACGAGACCGAAGAAAAGTCTTTCTTCAATGCGAGTATGCGCTGCGCCGGTCCGACCTCTAAACCACGAACTATTTCATTAGACCGTGTCAATTGGGCCGGTGAATTGAAATTAAGGAATTGGATCAGACCGCCATGTATAGTGTCTCTTTATAATTTGCTAATCACTTGTTTTTTATCGCACAATATTTTAGTAAATAAATAAATTTTAGTTACTTACCCGAGCTAGAAACTAGAGCTACCAAAGTACCAAGTGATTGCTAACTTCTAGGACGGACGTTAAAGCCAACATTAAACTTTCGAGTCTCATCCGAAGTTCCACCACCAAGGATCCAACTTGGAAATATGCAAGACCAAAGCATCACAAGGAGTGCAAGAAGGGCTGGGTGATGATCAAGTCCAAATCAAAAGAATTGTCTCCTCAAGCACGACAAAATATGGGACTCTATAGGAATGATCAAGCATCAATTGGCAACATTCAACTTTCAGGACAAGGTCGCTCTTCGAGGGGTGCGGTATTACTGGAACCTCAAAAATCATGGCCCGAGAGCTGTCAAGGAGCCCCGAGAAGACCAAACCCTTGGGAATGTGAATATCCCGAAGATGCCCTAAGGAGACCATGACAAGCGTATTTTCAACCCTTTATAGTAGTCAAGTGTATGTTTTAGGGGTCAAGCTACTGCAATTAAAAATAATTTTTATAAACTTTGGTAAGCTATGAGTCGATCTTAGGAACAGGCGTGCGTATATAATAACTAGCAACTAATGTGTTTAATTACTTCAAACAGAAATCGAGAAAAGTTATGTCAATTATCCTAATGACGCTAAAGGTAAACGGCTGATTTAATCAGAAAAAGAGTTCTATGATCAAACTTCATTCATGCCTAACACACAAATCATGTAATACTTCTAACAATCCAATTATATTATGGAGTTGTGGAAATAACCTGTTAACATCAGGTAAGCCGCCCAATCACGGATCATTGCCTGAATTTATTTAGACATATGAACGTCGTCAAATCACGGATTATCAACAATTTCAATTTATTAAGCCTAGGATTTTTAGACAAACAATGTCAACTTTCCTATCGATTCATATACTAACAGTATAGCTACCATGCTTCGATATTAATTTTACTTAATCCGGTTAAGACTCGGTCATCTTTATGGTTTGTAATCTAATTTCATTCTAGCAAAAAAGCATCCAGTCATTGGGAAACATGTAAGAACGATGAATTAAGAGCAATAGATTAAAGAACTTCATTAACATAATCAAAATGTTTTACTAAGATAACATGAATTTTTAAGTACAAACATGAGATCCATAGGATCCCAGAATTAATATACTACTCGCTACTCATGGTTTTACCACAAATACAAGATTAGAGAAAAGAGAGAACGAAGAAACCGTATTGTTGATTGATGCGCTTTCTATACTTCTGCTCAAAATCTAGGTACTCTAAAAGTTTTACCATGCCTTTTGAATGAGTTTTGGGTTTGTATTTATACTAAAAATTAATTCGGTTGATTTTTAGAAATCAGGTTCCGGGCGGTTCAGATCCAACCGGTAATTTTATGACCAAACCGCCGGCTTGCTTGATGAAACTCCGGTTCGGTCAGGAACCAGGCCATCTCAGAGCTTCTCAAAAAAATTTGTTTTTGGGCGGTTTGACCTGAATCGGCGGTTCTGTCATGAACCAACGATTTTTAGTCCTGAACCGGGCTATTGTTCACTTAGTGCGGTGGTTCTGACTTTGGCCGCTTGTTTGACCCTCTTAATCTTCAAATTTGATCTTTGTGTAACATAAAGAGTTGTAACCTTTTGAGTTATCTTTTCAACAAGGTATCGATCAATAATCATGTGCTCGGCAAGCCTTTGACGACGAACATGCCAATCTTCCCATTCTTTGATCTGTGTTCGTGTGAATCTTGTGATTTTCTTTATTTTGCTTCAAATGGGTTACAAATCTGTAGTTTAATATGATTTTGCCTGAAGGATAGTAAAATGGTAAAAACATATTGAAAAGTTCGGGAAAAAAGTGAAATTCATCATCGAATAAATAAATAATCGGTAAATAAATCAACCGATCAATCCACCAAGGCCTAGGCGAGAGTCGACGAGGTCCTCACTAAAGGCGTGCATAGGAGGCTGAACTAGAGGTTCAAAGGAGTGCCGCATAAGTGGCCCGAGGAGTTCCAACGAGGGTCAGACAAGTGTCTCGGGTGAGGTCCGCACCAGTGACCCGAGGAGACTTAAAGAAAGTCCGCACTTGAGGTTGCGCACCAAAAACCCATGGAGGTCTGCACATGAGGCTCGAGGAGAGGCAGCAAGGCCCGCATTAATGCCTCGATCAGGCCCACATAATCATCCCAACATGACTCGCCTAGTCAGTACACCTTGCCAAGTCAGCAAAACATGTGGCACCGCACACATGGGTCAAATAGCCTTAAAGATAATATGACCACATGACCAAAATAGAAAAGTAAGGAAGAAGGATTCAAAATTGTAGATCTAAGAAGCTTCGAGAAGATTCATGCATGAGAATAACATTTGACCAATATCTTGATCTTCAAGCATTAAGGCTCTTACGGGAAGCTTTTGAAAGATCCATGGATCGGCCAGCCAAGGAGGGCAATAAAGGAGCCCTCTGCCACATGAAAATACTTCTTGAACATCCTTATGATGATGATGATAGATTGATAGAGCTACGTCCATGAGATACATTAAAACAAATCTGTGCGAGGCAACAAAATATATTTTATTATGATTCTTTTATGGATCTTGCAGACCTGATTCAGCTCAAAACAATACAGAATTTAAGAAAACTGGTGCCTAGTGAGAATTTATACTTGTATATGAGAATTTGAAGCTTCATGAACTGACGAGTATAATGCTGCATTTCCGACAAGGTATACCGGATAGTTAACTATCTCCGCAAATGTCATGTGCTATGTACTCTAGTGTAAAGTGTTTTTACATATTAGTGGTCCATAAAGATGTGACCCTATAAGCATCCGGCTCGGCAAAGCCCTTGATAAGGTGGTTCCACTACCACAGCCTCTTCGACACGGCATCGAACCAAGGACAGGGAAAAGGACATCAGATGGGATTGGGGTGGTGGGGAATATGATTTCCTCTCAGGTTGATAATGTGGCATTGCTGAATGAGAAATTATCTTAAACATGAACAAGGTTTTCTTCCGCTCCTTGATATACTTAGAGCATCCGGACCCATTTTCTTTTCGAGAAAATTTTGCAGAAATAATTTATCCCTCGCTTTTTCGACGAGTAATTCTCAAGAAGTAATTTCGTGCGATGATAAGAAGAATAAGAGCATCCGCGCCCAACAACTTTTCCTTTGCTTCCTCGACGAGCAATCTTCCGAAAAAATTCTTCCTCCTCAAACATTCTTCACACTGAACAATCGTCGGTATGCACAAATTGAAACAATCACTTAGGGTGCAATTCTGTCTTGCCTGGGATCCTCAGTAGATTGTTAGGCAAAGAAAACAGCCCAGTTAGGTAGACCAGCAACACATGATGTCGTGGACCAAGTTGTTGTCTTTGCTTTGTCAGATTCAGATCACCAACACAATGAATGATGATAAATAACCCTGAACAAAAATGTCAGAGTGGAAGGTGAAATTTTATTGATAGCAATGCGTTATCTTCCATTGCAATGATCTAAGGCTTCTGAGAAACATAAGCTAAGCATAAGAGGAGTAATAAAGACAGGTCTAGTAGTGGCTAGTGAGTGCTTCATGACTCTCTGAATGTCTCTTTATCCTGGTGCTGAGAACTAATCCAGAAAGGCCAGGGCTTCAGACACAGTGGGGAGGGCAGGGATGGCCCCCCTTTTGGTAGTTGTGATGGCTCCACATGCATTAGCAAATCTCAACACATTTCTCAACTTTGCTTCATCCTGCATCCAAATTTACATCAACTCAACAACCTCATCATTTTTTATTCCCACTATAATATTAGTGGACCTGGGACCCACAATAGACTGACTACATTGTATAATCCACTTGCCTCAATCACTGAAAGATCATCAACTAGCTTGTTCAGTAGGGCTCCTATGAATGAGTCTCCAGCCCCAGTTGTGTCTACAGGCTTCACATTGAATCCCTCCACTGTCCCATGGAAATCCTAACAACAAAAAGATAATAAAATCTCAAGCTTTGAGGCATTAATGTCCCATGCCCAATTCCTGCTCATTAGAATTTGCAATAGAAACAAAGAAAACTACACCTACCCAGAACCTCTCTACCAGTCAGAGAATGAATCAATAACACCTCTAGTAACCCAGCAACTTTGGAATCATGAAAAGATTTTCAAAACTTTATTACCAGTTGGATGATGCTTAGGGGTTAAAGTTGCCGTTCATGTAACCGAATTTTTTCTGGAATCATCAACAGCATGGAACGTAACTGACTCATACAGCTCAGATGAATGAATAGGATTTACTTTACCTTGGTGTAGTAATTGCAGCCCTTTCCTCCACAAGTCACCAGAAAGAGCTTCATGTTGGGACGCCACATGGAGAGGGCGGAAGCATCATCGATCTTATCGCTCCCAGTCAGAAACTCCAATTCGTTATCACTCACCTTGATAATGTCTGCCTGGTCCCAGATGCTCATGATCTGCTCACGAGCCTCCTCCGGCGACGGCCACAGCGGAATCCTCAGGTTTGGATCGAAGGATAGCAGCGCTCCAGCTTCTCTTGCGATTTCCATTGCCTTCAAGTGCGCAGATCTACATGGCTCCACGATCAGGCTGATCGATCCGAAGTGGAATATCTTCGCCTGCACAACAACAGAATCGATCTCATTCAGCGGATCCGGAGACTCCGGGATGGCGGATCAGAATCCGAAATTCACCGATCGAACGAAAATGGATTGGATCGGATTGAAATTTGAAACAGCTTCACTTACGGCTCTGATGATGTCGAGGTTGAGCTCTCCGGGAGTCAACATCATATCAGCGCTAGGGTTTCTATAAAACATGAACTCGCGCTCACCATCGGCGCGGAGAGTGACGAAGGCAAGAGCAGTACGAGCTCCATGATCGAAGCAGATTCCACCATCATTGACGCCGTTATCCCTCAGAATTCTAGCAAGCATGTGTCCGAAATCATCGTCTCCGAGCTTCCCGACGAAGGCTGACTTGCCGCCGAGCCTGGAGACGGCGATGGCGACGTTGGCCGGAGCGCCGCCGGGTGCTTTGAGGAAGCCTGGAGCCTCGGCGAGGGAGACGCCGGAGACGGTGGGGACCAAGTCGATCAGCATCTCGCCGAAGCTGACGACGAGGTTACCGCCAATGTCGGTAGCTGAGGTGGAGCCCATTGATGAAGAAAGTGAGACTGATTTTAGAGAGAGAAAATTATTGAAGAAGCTGAGTTGCAGAGAACATCGATGACGACTTCCATGAAGCAAAGGTTATTTGTAGAAAGAGGGATTTAAATTTGTAAATTAAAATTTATTTATTTTTGTACTAAATTTTGTTTATAAAACATAACTATTCCTCCTGCTCTCGTTCATATCAAATCTTAGTTTATGAGATGTTTGACGTACTTTTATTAATAGACTATATATTGATGGACAATTCAGAGTAACTAAGTTCAACATGTTTGTTCAGATAATGCGAAATAATTGAACAATGTTGTTCAATTCGAAATAAATGGTCTCACTTGCGAATGATTATTTTATTAAGACGAATAAAATAATGCACCCGTGGTTTGCATTTTTTTAGTATTATACTAGGATATTAGTTGGTAATGTCCCATGATTTTATAGTAATTAATAATTTAATAAATCAAGTGACTAAATTCAAATTCATTTTTATTATGCGTTAAAGAGCGTGATTGTTATTTAAATGAAGTCGGTCCAAATCTAAATAAAAATATCTCCGTCCCACGTGCAAATGGACATGGTTGATGAGGTCAATATATTTGTCCTTGTGATAAATATCATATGAAATTAGAAATATTTGAGTGTAACATGGCACATGGTCCCGAATCTGGACAGTTAAAATCGTGATGGAAATAATTAGAATTGGACAAAGTGTACATTATTATAGATCGTCACCTTTTGTCAATAATCCTTATTTGAAGTGCTTGTTCTTGTTTTGTACCAATCATTTACATTTGAGGTCATTTTCCAACATCTTATTATGAAAAAAATTTAGATCAATAAAATGAGAGAAAACGTGGCCTCGTAGATGCACGATGCTTGGTCAGTTTAGAGCGGTATGATTCATATGTTAAAGTTTTTCATCTTTTTGAAAAACCCGCTTGAAAATGAAACTTTTTTAAGATTGATATGGGGCTTAGGTGTCATCCTAGTTGGATGTTGAAGGCAAATTGCCGATCAAATTAGTATTTTCTATGTCAAACCGTGTTGGAAAAATGTGTATTAAGGCCATGTATTTTTGTATTTAAATTTTCAGTAAATGAGTTGAATTAAATTAAATATATTTTTTTATTTTTTTTAATTATAATGGTGTTGTGGTTATGGTGATGTAGTGATGGTGGTAATAGTGGTGTTGTGGTGGTGGTGGTGTTGTTGTGGTGGTGGCGATATTGTGATGGTGTGGTGGTGGTGATATTGTTATTGTTGTGGTGTCGTGGTGGTGACGGTATTGTAGTTTTGAAGTGGTTGTGGTGGTTGGTGTGGCGATATTGTGGTGGGGCGGTGGTGTGGTGTGGTGGTGGTGTTATGTTGTTGGAGTTGTGGTGGTGGTAGTTGTGTTGTGGTGGGGTGGTGGTTGGTTTGGGGTGTTTAGTTATAATGGTATTGTGGTGGTGGTGGTATCGTGGTGTTGTGGTGGTGGTAATGGTGTTGTGTGGTGTTACGGTGGTGGTATTGTGGTTTTGTAATGGTGGTGTGGCAGTGGTGGTGTTGTAGTGGTGGTGGTGGTATTTGTGTTATGGTAGTGTTAAGAAATAAATGAAAATTAATAATTTAAGTACGTAAGTTAAGTTATCTAGTTAAATTAAATACTTCAGTAAATAAATTAAGCTCAAAAAAATAGACTCTAAAGTGTGAAGAAAAGGTGGCGTGTGAGCCAAAATTGAGGGTGAAGTAGAAATACAAGCAGCGTAACACATTGCTTGGAAAGTGAAAAGAATGTGAGTATAAATAAACTCATCCCACCTATTGAGTAAGACAGTAAGTAACCAAGGAGGCTCTCTATGCGCGAGTGCGCACGAGTGCAAATCATGAGCCAATTCTGGCTCGTAATTGAGCTTCGATGGATATGTGTGACATTGCTGTCGCCTCGGCGTGACCTCGTAAGCTTTTTCAAAATTTATAAAAGGAGAGGCTCTTCTTCATTTGTAATATCCAAAAACACACAAAAGCCTCCAACAATTCTTCTTAAGCCGGAAATTTTGTTATTTCCCTTTTTCTTCGAATTTTCAAGTTGTGGTGATAGCGAAAAGCAAAAGATAGTTCGACGAGGAATTTTTTGGTTCAAGAAAAACACTCGCTGAATCTTTGTATCATGAGAAGTGGTTGTCCTAAAGACTCCAATATCGAATGGAGGGCAATTACACTTAAAGAGATTGTCAAACTAGCTTTGACCCCTTCTACTCTGATTTTGTACTAGTTCATTTAAATTCAATATTTAATTTCGCTATTTACCGCACACAATTATTGCTACTTAATGCAACAAACCGGTAATTCATTTTGACTTTTAGTGAACCTTAGTGTCCACTATCCTAATATTTAATTTTAAAAAATCAGCTACTTCAATTAGCGGTTTCAGGTTGGATAAGAGTTGTGTATCTTTTTCTCCCTCCCAATTTCAGTTTTCCTTCATCAAAACTCCGACCTTCATACGTCCTACTCCATGTGCCGTCTGAACGCAATCCTAACTACCCTTCGTGTCTGTCTTCCTATCGGTGCATTAAAATATCAGTGACTTACAAACCGCTACGTGAACTAGCTATTTGACATTTAAATGGCTAATTTGTGTTCAAATACCCACTAAAATAACACATAGAAGCCAATTCATCGACAATCGATCCAACGATTTTTTCAATAAAATGATAGATCGGAAGCAGTTTCCAAAAAAATGACATATTAAAATGAATATTTTATCGAATGAACACTGAATCTATTGACTAAGTTCTTGGCTTACAATCAAAAGGGGTAGCAGTTTGATTTTCTTCTGAGGCACCTATTCCAACGATTAGGTGTGAAATTTTTTATTCGTCACTAAATGTGTTAATTTCCGTCACTGTATGCGCTTGTGTGGTTGTAAACTCTTTCCTAAAAAATTTGATATTTTTATTCTAAGAAATGGAATACATTCAATACCAATTAGAATTAAATGACTGGGCTAAAACCATTTCGGCCCAAATTTAAATAAAACCAAGCCCAGCCCGCAACAACTCGTCGCCAGGACGAAGCGCACTCGAACTAACCACGTGCCTCCACCTGATTGGTTGGAAGTCAATACTGATTCATGTCAACCAATCAACGCCTCGCATCTCATCTCATCCACACCATTAGCCTCCATCTGTTATCGACGGGCCGTTTCTCTATCTCCCGCCGATGCGCTCTCTCGCCGTCGTTTCGAAATCCGCTCAATCGATCACCTGACCTGCCCCCTACCGACGAGTCCAACATCTTCAGTGAGTATTCAAACCGTTTTTTCACAGTTCTGTAAATCTCCCAATTTGCAATCCGTATATGTCGATTTTTTTATAACGGTGGTTTAATCAGGGTTTGTGTTTGCACGAAGATGTTTTCAGTGATTCGAATTGGCTATGTTTTGTAATTTTTGATGTAGAAAAGCGTGAATTTCGTCTTTTGGAGTCCAGGTTTTCGGTTTTAGGGTTTGTGGTATTTTGTGGGTTGATAGCACATTTATGTATCTGATCAAATGTGACCATGATACGTGAAAAATGTTTGATGCTAAATTTTGTGGAAATAATGTCTAGTACAGGGAAAGAGCAAAACTTTTGTGATTTTTATTCCTGTCATTACAATACTGTCAGTTCAGTGGCTTGGTTGTGCACGTGCTATAGTATACTAATACCGTTATAACTAATACCATTGGCATATTTGTTCGCTATCAATATTCTGTTTGCAGTGGACTTCAGGATTGACAACAATGTTAATGGTGAGGTTTTGGGAAATTATGTTGAAGTGGAGGTTGAAACCGGAGATGAGGTCGAATTTGGGAATGACACTGGTGGAAGTTCTATTGAAGGGGCTTTTCATTTGGGTCAGGATGAGAATAACAATCAAGATTCTGCTGCGAGGGAAATGGCCACATCAGTTAATGGTGACGAACCTTATGTGGGCCAAGAGTTTGATTCAGAATCTGCAGCAAATGCATTTTACAATGCTTATGCCACACGAGTGGGATTTGTGATTCGTGTAAGCAAACTATCTCGATCTAGACGCGACGGTTCTGTCATTGGCCGAGCACTTGTGTGTAACAAAGAGGGCTATCGATCGGCTGATAGACGTGAGAAGGTTGTAAGGCAACGTGCGGAAACCAGAGTTGGCTGCAGGGCAATGTTACTAGTAAGAAAAATCAATCCTGGGAAATGGGTTGTTACAAAGTTTGTGAGTGAGCACACTCATTCTCTTACCCCTGGAAAATGTCACAGGGATTTAATTTATGACCAGTTCCCGGTAAGTAGTTTTCCTCTGCAGAGTATATTATCCTAGATTCAGACTGTTTAGTATTTCACCGTACAGTGGATAGTAACTTTTTTTTATGGGTGGATTTGATCAGGTTACGGGATAGTCCTAGAACCATCTGCTTGTTAGTTGTTACATGTTTCTTTGTGAATGTTCTCAATTAATGGTTTTTTTGCCAGTACAGTTAATTATCACTTTCGCCAAAAGGAAATAAAAGACTGTATATTTTTAACTCTTAAAACTGCTTAAGTTGATAGGATAGGAAAGGGAATGTCCAATCATATTTCAAGAATCCTTTCTCTGAAAATATTCCGTTATTAAACGAATTTTTAGTTGATATGGATTTGAAGCATGTGTGATCAATAAATGTTTTGATATGTCAAATCAAATGATATTTTATATTGGTATGCGGATTGTTGGAGCTGCCATTTCCAAATCTAAGTTTATCAATAAGTATGCATAGCACTAGAGATTCTTGATTGTAGAACATTCAACATGCTTCTTTCATGCTGACTTTCTTCCCAAGATAAATCTGTAGGCAATTCTTTTCAGTACTTTCTGTTTATCATCTAAACTGATTCTACCTGGGTACTTATCTTGCCTTGTTATTGGCAGAATGAACATGACAAGATACGCGAACTATCCCAACAGTTGGCTACAGAGAAAAAGCGAGCTGCAAGCTACAAAAGACATCTGGAAATGATCTTTCAACATATAGAAGAACACAATGAAGGTTTAGCAAAGAAAGTTCAACACATTGTCAACACTGTGAAGGAGTTAGAATGCAAGGAACAGCAAAACAACACATAAGCTACATTACGGAGCAGATCGTCTATGAAAATATGATGAAAGTAACTCAAATGCCAAACTGTGAAAACTTGTCAAAATCCACAACAGGGTACTTATATTAGGTGGTTAGTATTATGTAGTTAAGCTTAATAAACAAAACATTTTGAATTAATTACTTATTCTTTTATGTAATAAAAAGGTGTACACGTGTCAGCAGAGGAACATTCTTTTATGTGAGTGTAGTATTATGTAGTTAAGCTTAATAAAAACATTTTGAAAGTTACTATCCTTACCCAATTGAAAAGCCCCTTCAATAGAACTTCCACCGGTGTCATTCGCAAATTACCTCATCCCCGGTTTCAAGCTCCACTTCAACATAATTTCCCAAAACCTCACCATTAACATGTTGTCAATCCTGAAGTCCACTGCAAACAGAATATTGATAGCGAACAAACATGCCAATGGTATTATTAGTATACTATATCACGAGCACAACCAAGCCACTAAACTGACAGTATTGTAATGACAAGAATAAAAATCACAAAAGTTTGCTCTTTCCCTGTACTAGACATTATTTCCACAAAATTTAGCATCAAACATTTTCGCGCATCATGTTCACATTTGATCAGATACATACATGTGCTATCAACCCACGAAATACCACAAACCCTAAAATCGAAAACCTGGACTCCAAAAGACAAAATTCACGCTTTTCTACATCAAAAATTACAAAATATAACCAATTCGAATCATCGAAAACATCTTCGTTCAAACACAAACCCAACGGAGCTGGGCTTAGGCTACTTGGGCTATAGCCCAAGTAGTTCTAAGCCAAAAAAAAATAGAAAATTCCTTACTGTCCCGCAAGCGACAAACCCAGCTCCCGCAGCCCTGCTCCTCTTCACAGACGAGAGACGACAGACCCAGATCCGTCGCAGGCTCGCAACGCCTTGCTAGATCCGTCGAAGACAACCCTAAACCCTTGCCGCTCCGTCGCAGCTTCGCAGCGGTAGCGGCTTGCGAACTGCCCTGGCAAAGAGGAGCTTTTCGTCTTCAATCGTCATCTTCCGCTCACGAAGAGGCTCCGGAAAATTCTTGGACGATGATGATCATGTTTGTGCTGTTGTTTTCACATTTGAAATTGTGAAGCTGCCTGAGTAAGTAGCAGTATGCTGTTTAGGAAAAGAGGGCTTTTTAGTTGGTATTTTGAATGTGTAAGTTTAGACCCTTGACACGCATTTTGGAGTTGTTAGTTCCATCACAAGAAGATTTCAATTTTAAATCTATCTTTGGTGATTGTCGTGGCTGGTGAAATTCTCTCTTTAAGTTTGGGGTTCAGAAATTGTGGAATGGGAAGCAGCCAGCAGGCATCTCTAGCATCTGCATCAGGCTTTTGGGTTTCTCTTTCAATTAAAAATAGGTTAATGCAATAAGACCAATTTTTGGCGAATGGAACAGAATTATATCCTCGTCAATTAAGAGTAAAGAAATGTTATTTTTTGATAATTTGGTATGTATATCAACTTATTTTGAAAGTTTCTCCTAGGAGGCTTAGGAGACTTCTAAGGATTCATCCATGTTTCAAAACTGCATTATACACATTTCAGCTCTTTAATTTAGTTGTTGTCATTAACCCGGAGACTTTTTTACCTTTTACGATTGTACTTAATTAGACCAATGAATCATATATGACCAGATTACAGTGTTGTACTAATGGAAATTTGGATCCTATTGCTGTTTATGGTTTTATTAGTTTATATGTGTGTTTCATGAGTTAAAAATGCTATATTTTTTTCCTCAGGTGAAGCTGTGAAATGGTAGAAGATTAAATACCTAGGCATTGTTTCCTATTCTTTTCGCAGGCTTGCCCAATCTGTTTTCAAATTCGTCACAAACCTATTTTATCATTCTGTGCGCAACCATCTCGGAAGGTAAACAAATTTTTGAATCTGATTTTTATGTTTTTGTTCTCTGAATTTGTTACTTTATTGACGACATATTTTGCGTTTGTAAATTATTATAAAAAGCACATTCTGCCATTTGGTTCTAACTGTCATCAAAAAAAATTTCAGCCCTAGGAACGGATCATTCCTGGCTCCATCCCTGCACAAACCCTGATTCAACCACCGTTATAAAAAATTCGACATACACGGATTGCGAATTGGGAGATTTACAGAACTGTGAAAAAAACGGTTGAAGACAAAAATGACGAAGCGGATGGTAGCATTAGGGTTCGAGGGCTCAGCCAACAAGATCGGCGTAGGCGTCGTCACTCTCGACGGCACCATCTTAGCCAACCCTCGTCACACATACATCACTCCTCCCGGCCACGGCTTCCTCCCGCGGGAGACCGCCCACCACCATCTCCACCACGTCCTCCCTCTAGTCAAATCCGCCTTGACCGAAGCCAGAATCGGCCCCGATGAAATCGATTGCTTGTGCTACACTAAGGGTCCTGGAATGGGCGCGCCGCTGCAGGTGTCGGCGGTGGTTGTGCGAGTGCTTTCGCTGATGTGGAGGAAGCCGATTGTCGGGGTTAATCATTGTGTGGCGCATATTGAGATGGGGAGGGTTGTGACGGGGGCTGATGATCCGGTTGTGCTGTATGTTAGCGGTGGTAATACGCAGGTGATTGCGTATAGTGAGGGAAGGTATAGGATTTTTGGGGAGACGATTGATATTGCGGTTGGAAATTGCTTGGATAGGTTTGCTAGAGTTTTGAATTTGTCCAATGATCCCAGTCCTGGATACAATATTGAGCAGGTGAGTCATTCCATTTCAGAATTTGAATTACATATTGCTAATTCTGGTCGATTTTCCAATCAAGCTACCCTGATGCATAATGCTTTGATGAATTGTTTTGAAATCAGTAGTCTAGCTAGTTGAAATTAGCGATACAGATTTGACAAATAGTTTGCTTATATGATGCGATACTATGTCTGAGAGTTGAAGGGTTTTCACAAACCTGGAAACTCAGTTTTCTGGAATCTTTTTTAGTGAATGGTTTAAGTTATCAAGAGGAGGAAGTTTTTGAGGACTTGACATGTGTCACTCCTTTATGAAAACTGAGTTGTTGGTGAAAGGAAATATTTTAGATACGTGAAGGTACTGAATCATGTTTTAGTTTTCCTGGCATCAAGTTAGATTGTGATACCTATATCCATATGCTTTCAAATATTTTAGATATGTGCCTCTTGTTAATATTGTTTTTAGGTTACTGTTATTACCCTAAGACCGGGTGCTTTATTGTTACCAGCTTGCAAGGAAAGGGGAACAATATATAGAGTTGCCTTATGCCGTCAAAGGAATGGATGTTTCTTTCAGTGGAATATTGAGTTATATTGAAGCCACTGCTATCGAGAAGCTGAAAAGTAATGAGTGCACCCCTGCAGATTTGTGTTACTCGTTACAGGTCTATACAGTGTTACTCACCAAAGAATTTTTTGATCTTGAGTTTGTTTAATTATTAAAAACTGAGGGCTTTATTCACATGAAACTAATGTAATGCTTTGTAGGAAACACTATTTGCAATGTTGGTAGAGATTACAGAGAGGGCAATGGCACACTGTGACAAGAAAGATGTCCTTATTGTTGGTGGTGTTGGTTGCAATGAGCGGTTACAAGAGATGATGAGGATAATGTGCTCCGAGAGAGGTGGAAAACTGTTTGCCACGGATGATAGGTACTGCATTGACAACGGGGCAATGATTGCATACACGGGTCTTCTTGCTTTCGCTCATGGATCGTCAACACCATTAGAGGATTCCACTTTTACCCAACGTTTCCGAACTGATGAAGTGTTGGCAGTTTGGAGAGAGCCAAAGGAATCGCATGTCATGAATGGGCCCCAGAAATGAAACGCACTGAAGCAAGTAGAATTGAAGGTATTGGCCATCATTCTTTAAAAAAAAAAAAAAAATTAGTTGTCCTGTTTTTAACTTCATATTTCTCAAATACCCCATCTGCTGAAAATCTTTCTCAAATGTCCTCTTTTTAATGAGACCAGCCTTAACAAGACCGGTCTGTTTAATTTTCTTAAGAGATCTATTCATTTATGTAGAATTGGATTGTTTTGTTCTGACCGTGGCAATATGAACGTGTAAATGATTAGTAAGACATCTCTTAAAAAAATTAAGAGATCGGTCTTAGTAATACCAGTCTTTTAAAAAAAGGCATTTGAGAAAGGATTTTCAAAAATGGGATATTGGTGAAAACTCAGATTTGCATGTGGGGCAAATCTAAATTTTTTGTCCATTCTTTCTTGGTGAATTGTTATGCTAGTGTTAGGGCTTCCTTGTCCCAACTTTACCCATGTATATATTGATGTCATGATTATTCTCTTCACCTGTCTTATGTCGTTGGCAGATGCTAAGTGCAGTCAGCAAACCCAGAACCTGATAGCAGCTCTGGCACCCACTGTGGTAGATAGATAGTATGGATCACACTGCCAATTCTAGAGAAGCATAAGGTACACTAGTTTCATCAGCAACTTCTGTACTTGATGTCTGTCATCAATGTTATAAATCTTTATTGTTAAACTTAAGAACTTGATTATGTATTCTATGTGTTTGAGTTTCTCAAAGATGAAATAGATTTATATTATTATCCTGTGTTTTGAGATTATGCAACTTTGTTTTATTATTAATGTTTCATGGCGAACTTAAGAATTTAATTTTGTATTTGATATCTTTATTTTCAGTTTATGTCATCTGAGTTTCAACCAACATTATATTCCTTCTCTTGTTACATTAACACCATTCTCTATCCCAGTTAAATCTTAAGAACTCTTTTATTTTCATAGTTTAGGCATTCAAATTGTTTGTTATATTAGTAGCTTTCTTTTCGAATCAACAAAATCTTCGATGAGAACCCACTGGCATCGATAGAATGAGAAATTTGATGATGATTGTAGTTATAGATAATATGACTGGGAAGGTAAGGATCCCCAATGTCGAATATGAATATCTTATGGTTAGTTGCCTATCCCTTTCAGAATTGAAATGGCTGGAAACTATACCAAAAAATTGTTCTCCACCTTCCATTTTTTCAATACATTAATATTTCATCTGCATTGTATTCAGGCAGGATGGGAAGGGTTGCAAACCAGAAATCGACCAAACTGACCTGCTGCGCCTCCACAGAATTTGAGCCTTGAATAAATGCAATCTTTTCCCTTCTTGAGGTCAAGGTCAACTGAGCCTACCTCCGCTCATCATCTCCTTAAAATCCACCCTCCACTCTCCATCCAGATCTACCTCAGCAATCATCTTCCCAACAGTCCGTCCTTTCTTCAGCCCTAGAGCCGCCAGCACCGACCTCAACCCATCTCCATTCTGATCGAACACATTGAACGCCTCCCTCCTTGTCCATCAACGACTGGTAAAGCTCACCAAACTCGTCAATGTTCTTGATCATCTGGGTCAGCTCATTGTCCGGAATGAAATGGCCAGATTCCGGAGCGAGTCACTTAGCTCCTTGTGCATTGATCTGTTCCTGTCGAACATCTGGAACACTCGCTTGAGCTTGGTCGGATCCATTTGAGATGATGAAGCCTTAGCTAGCCTATTCAGGCCCTGTTCTTTGCCCTTTAAATTTTCAGTAAGTAGTTAAGTTCAGTTAAATTAAGTACAACCACTATTCATCACATAATAATATCACTAACATTATTCATCATCTTTCATCCACCACAACATCACCACTCCAACCATAACACTATTACACCACCACAGCACACTACACCATCATCCCAACCATAACACCACAACACTACCACTCCAGCCATAACACCACCACCACCAGGGGCATAGGCACAATGGAGGCTACCCGCGCTATAGCCCGGGTAAATTTTTTGAAAAAAAAAAGAGTTTTTTTAGTGTAGATTAAAAATATTTTTATATAGGTGTGATCTTTTGAATGGAAAGTAATTGTAGGAAATGTTAAATTTAAGCAACAAGAACTAAAAAATTGAACTGATCATAATTATAATGAATGACTAAAATTTAAAGTAAAAAATGCATGCTCTAAATATAGTAAAAATTAATGTTTAGCACTCTCATTTTTATTTGGAATGAGTGAATTGATGCTTTAAGAGGTTTTTTAATCAAATATATGGATTGATTAAAGAATTAAAAATCATGTTACTTACAATTCATTTAGTTTTTATTACTTAAATGTTTTACAAAGTTTTTTTTTTTCTATGGACATTATTGACTGCTATCATGAATTTTATCCATTATTTACTAGAACACTAATAATGTCAATAGTAACTTTAAGTAAAAACCTAAATTGTTTCTGGTATTTTTTCTAATATTGTAATATAATTTATTTGTAATTCGTTTTTATAGTTTCAGAATAAGCATCAAATTTATTTCAATACCCGACATCAAAACCTAAATTGTAACTTAGTAAAAACCTAAATTGTTTCTGGTATTGTTGATGCGATTAATATGCTTTTAATTCAGCTTAATTAGTATTGTAAACCATGCTCATTGACCGATGAGTACTGTATGGATATCAAGATATATGGTCGATATAATTTGTGGAACTTAATAGGATTAGCTCTTACCCATCGAAAAAATTAGCCTGGGTTATTTTGAAATCTTGCCTCCGCCCTTGACCACCACTCAAACCACCACCACCACTACCCCATCACACCACCATCCCAACAATACCACTACTACACTACCACAAAATTACAATATTTAATTTAAGTTAAATTCAGTTCAGCTAAATTAAGTTAAGTATAAATTCAGTTCTAAAGAACAAACCCTTATTTAGCTTCATTATGACCTGCGACTATCTCCTTCTGTAATGCTTGTGCGCATTATGGTACCACATCTTCCGACCAAGCAAGATATCGAAAAGGATGATGGTTTTGATGGTGCCGTTTAAGCGCCTTTCATAGTTCTAAACAAATTGATTGAGTTGGATTTGTATTTGTATTTCACATGTTAAAATTTGAGTTGGTGAATACAAAATTGGTTCTCAAAATACATGAAATAAAAATTGAAAATTCGTTGTTTTCGTTCCAAAGTTTTTATTTATTTAAATCAAATAAAAATCTACATTAAGGGAAGCATCAAACATTCATGTTCGAGCATTAAATTTACATGTTGCGCATTCATGTTATCGTTTGAACATACAAATTAAGTATACAAAATGAATCTTGCATTCTCTAATAATCCGAGTAGAGCACTATTTGGGAAATATTCCTCTCGTTGTTTGTTGTACTTTTATCATCCTAAATTGTGTGTTATTGAAATCGATTTTGACATGAACGACTCGATAGATAGAAAATTACCGATGCAGTACAAATTATATAGAAGAAAAATTCAGATTCCAACGACATTTCTTTTTACATATTTTTATATTTTTATTAATAACTAACAAATTATTCAACTGTCGGGCCAGCTCATGCATGCACAGCTCAGCACAAATCCATAAAAAGTCACTGCCCCACAAAAAGTAAGGATCTGTTTTCTTTAGCTGAGCTTTTTTAATGAAGTACTTAATTTAATTTAAATATTTAATTTAAATACTTAAATTAATATTCGATATCTTTCATACCTACAACCACCAAAATATCACTATCACAACACCATAAAACTACCACCACCATAAAACCAAAATACTGCCGCCAACACAACAACACCACACCACCAACACCACAATAACATCAAAAACCAAATACTCCAGTCCAACCACTATAACATCATCACATCAAAACCCACTACTACCATACCATCAAAATATCACCGCAAACACCATTATTACTATTACCACTACCAACACCACTATGAGTATCACCACCGCATTATAACACTACTAATACCACTATCACAACATCATCATCATAATAAAATAATAATAATTATATATTATTTAATTTAAATTATTTACTAAAAATTTAAATATAAAAGAACCACATGCCACATCTCGTAGCAACTTTGTCAGACCATTGCCATCAAGAGCCCAAAATCTATGCTGCACGAGGACAAGTGGAGTGTGTCTGGTTCTAGATTGGAACACAATCTATCCTCAGCCTCTACCAGCCAATCAAATCCCTCCACCTGTCTTATCATCATCAAAACTCGACAATCCACACCACTGCAACAAATACCAACACTCACTTCCACTCCAACATTTTGATCACCCAACCACCTCAAAATCAAAAATGGCAGCCACCAACTCCCTCCCCGGCCTCCTCCTCCACCTCCCCACCTCCCCCAGCTTCCCCAAACCCTTCAACGCTCGCTTAGCTCCTAAAACGCTGTCGTTTTGCGCAGCAACAGCTGGAGCAGCGAGCTCGACCTCCCTCGACCAGCTGGCCACCCACCTCGCCACGCAGGACTTCCGCCAAGCCGACGAGGAGACCCGCCGCCTTCTCATCGCCCTGGCCGGAGAGCCCGCAGTCGAACGCGGCTACGTGTTCTTCTCCGAGGTCCAGTTCATCGCCTCCTCCGACCTCAGAGCCATAGACAGCCTCTGGCTCAACCACAGCGACAACAAATTCGGTTACAGCGTCCAGAAATCCATCTGGGAAAAGTCCAACCGCGACTTCACCAACTTCTTCGTCCGCGTTGGATGGATGAAGAAGCTCGACACGGAGGTCACTCAGTTCGGTTACAGAGCTTTTCCTGATGAGTTTACGTGGCAGCTGAACCAGGAGACCCCCGTCGGCCATTTGCCATTGACCAATGCGCTCCGTGGGACCCAGTTGCTGAAATCTCTCCTGAGTCATCCCGCTTTTGCTGACGTGGAAGATGACGATGTGACGAAGCCGTTATTGGGGACGACGAAGCCGTTGAGTAATAAGAGATTTCTTAAATCTGATTATAGTTTTTAAATAAACATTTATTATTGTTTTTAAATTACACGTGTCATGCAATGAGACGCCTGTAAATTCGTCAATCGGCCGAGTGGACTCGTCATTACCAGCTGTAGGGTTTCCGTTGATAGGGTTATAGAGTATGAAATTGTTGTGTGCAGGATGATGAGGATTTATTCAACGTGTTGTTAAAATGTCTATTCTGGATAAGTTATGCAGCGGATTAAAATACGATAGAATTAAAAGGTACTGTTAAGGACACGAGAGTAGTTATCCAGTTCGGCTGTAATGAGCCTACATCTGAGAGGCTTATCCCGTGGGAACCGATTCACTAGTTTACGATCAAGTACAAGGACGTTACAGAACAGCGGACTCTCTCCCTATTCTAACCTCTATTCATCTACTAGTGATCGACATTCAGGCTCCCCCTGAATGTGAGACCTCCCGTCACTTCCCACTATGCACTCAGGCTCCCCCTGAATGTTTATTGACAGCTTAGTATGAACCCAAACTTCCCAGAACCAGCTTGCCGTCTTTCCGTTTTTCTCACAGCTAGTGTCTGCACAATTGTATGCTTCGAACACTCATGAACCAGCTGCCGTGTATATGTGTATTTTTCTCCAGATGATCGATAATCACAGCTGTATGAGTTCCTCGTATTTAACCTAGGTGACTCTCAAGTTGTTATGATCTCTAAGTTTGTTGAGGACGATCTCTTCGTGGTTGTTTGTTTTGATTTTATTGCCATCCGATTGCTTGTTGAGATCCTGGAGATAAGAGTATCTTCAATGTCATCCTTATCATGATTTTTAACGCTTTATCTTTATCGCGGATTTTGTGCACCAGAAAACAACCGGATGTTTAGGATGAGTTTGTTCAACTTCTACGCCTGGACAACTTCTTGTATAGTTTTGTGCAAGCATGCCATATGCATCCACACTTTTTCAAATGTCCCGTCTGCTATTGAATCGGAGATGTCATCTCCGATCTCATTAAAAAATAAGGAGATCGGATATACCATTTCCGGTCTGTTATGTTTTTTAATGAAATCGGGAATGATGTTACCGATCTCTTCATGACATTATCGCAATAAATAGTCAGTCTTCATAAAGAGACCAGAGATGTTCTAGCATTTGAGAAAAAATTTGAAGAAAGATAGTATTTGTAAAATGATTCAAAGAATGAGGTATTTCTAAATTTTTTTCGGAAACGTAATGCTCGGTGGCCTTCAGTCAAGGTACTCACATACGTATGATCACGTGCACTGCACGTGCACGCCTTTGTTAAGCAACCCTGCCTTGAATTTGTCTCAGCTTCCATCTTCGTCTCTTCACATCCCGGATTCTCTCGATCGGCGGCGATGACGGTGGCAGCTGGGATCGGGTACGTGTTGCTGGCGCTAGGTCCTTCTCTGTCACTGTTCGTCACGGTCATTTCGAAAAAGCCGTTTCTGATTCTCACCGTTCTCTCAAGGTATCATCTTACTCGATCAAAATCTTAGTGATTTTCGAGCTCAATAGCTGCTTCTCTTGTGTAGCGCCAGTAAAATGTTTTAAAATTTGGTGATTGTAGCTCAATGTCGATTTTTGATCACAGTAGTGATGAAATTAGGGTTTATTTCATGTTTGACTGAAATGTCGCTGTTGGTTCCTCTTTTATTAGTATTATCTTTTTGTATACTCGTTTAGCTGCTGGATAATGTGGATTTTGAAGTTTTGGTTGCTGCTTTCAAAGTTCGGCACCAAACTTGAAAATTACTGCTCTTGTTTCTCCTAAGGCTGCCTTTTTCTCTCACTGTTTTCTAGCTAAGGAAACAATCATAAATGTTTTGTGTGTCTTTATTTTATTTCCCTCCTTTTGTGTTTGTATATTAGGCTAAGTGGCAGCGAAGCCTGTATGGAAACACACACTAATAGCATCAATTATTAATAATTTCGAATACAGACATGGCAAGGGAAGAAATTGGGAGGTTTTTATGTGCGGCTGTCTTAATTCGACGGCAATTGGGTTGAAATTAAGCAGACTAAGGGGCTGACAGAATTTGGAAATGCTTAAAAGATTATGTTATACTAGATATATGTATTAAATGGATGGTGTTTTTGGATTTTGGAAAAAGTTAAGTGTGTCCGTAATTCTGAGGTATTCTTAAACGCGGGCATGGTACTCATCTCTTATTTCCATGAATGATAGATTTTAGTGGAATCTAAGGCTCCGTTTGGATATTGGAAAATTTAGTGGAAAGAAAATGAAATAGAAAAAAATTTGGAAAATGACTTTCCCATGGAAAGTTATATGGAAAAGTTTAGAATGTCTAATGTGTTCTTTGATTTTGTTGTCATTTTCCATGAAAACCAAACACAAAATATCATTTTCCTTCAAATTTTCTTTACATCCCTCCAACTTTCCAGGAACCAAACGGGGTCTAAGGGTTTAGGTATTTATTTTTGGAATAAAGTGTATATTCCAAATGCGATGGCTGTTTATTTATTTCATCTGTAACTGTCTAATGGACTTGACGCAGCACACTTATATGGCTAATAAGCCTGATCCTTTTGTCCGGATTGTGGAGGATTTTTCTTCCTTTTAAAACAACTGCATGGTGGCCGTTCGCTATTCTTATTCTCTCCTCTGTTGCTTTTCAAGAAGGGCTTCGAGTTCTTTTTTGGAAGGCTTACAAGTATGTCCTTTCACCTTCGACTTAACTCTTGTATATTTGGAATGCGTATCACTTGTCACATTAGTGATAGAATGTTGGTGTTATGGAGAAATGTCAGTGTTCAGTTTTGGAAAGCTTACAAGTATGTCCTTTGATGAAACAGTTTTTAGCAATAGATGCTTAGATTACTGGTCTGAAATACCGAAATCAAATTACTGATATATTTATTTCACTATAGAGGTGGTATGATGACATTAGGGAGAAATGTCATCTACATATTTCATAACGATGATGAAATCCAACTGTTAATACAGATGATACTGAATTAGTTTTCTCCTTCTCGGTCATAGTTTATTTGCTAGAAATTTTATCTTAGAACTGAAATTTGGCACTATTGTTGTGAAAAAAAAATCCTCTTCGACTTTAATGCAAATAACAAAAGAGTTCCGTCTCTCAAAATAAAATAACATAAAATAAAGTTGTCTGATTCCGCTTTTCACGCAGGAGGTTGGAAGATATTTTGGACAACTTTGCTGACCGAGTCTCAAAACCTCGCCTCTTTCTGACTGATAAAATGCTAATTTCCTTGGGTATGGTTAATTGGTTTTCACATTCTTCAATTTTTATCTGGGAGATGGCGCACAGCTTATGCTGTGTAGTAAAACTCTATTACATTTGCAATCTAAAAAGAAGTGACAAGAAATAGTCAAAATGCACGTCAAAAATAAAAAATCGCTCTGGAGTAACAATTGAACTAATATCTTAGTATCTTCCGAAATAAGATGTTGGCTGACATGTTGACAAATATCTAACCTTTGCCTGTCATGTTTATGGTTGTGTATGTGTTAATTCTTAGCATTAACAATTTATTCCTACGTTTTATTTAGTTTCAATCCATTGTATACAGCTGGTGGTTTAGGTCATGGCGTGGCACATGCGGTGTTTTTCTGTGTTAGCCTCTTGACACCAGCATTTGGTCCGGCAACATTTTATGTGGAAAGCTGCCCCAAGCTTCCATTTTTTCTCATTTCCGGTGAGGACGAAAAAAGTCATTTTTCAGAGATTATACCTGTTTTCTCTCACTATTATGCCATATATGATTAACATTGTTGAAATGTTTCTGATTTGGTGATTGACTGTTCTTCGTTGTTCATGACAGCCATTATTGCTCTTGCATTTGTTACAATCCACACATTTTCAATGGTCATAGCATTCAATGGATATGCCGAAGGCACTAAAGTGGATCAGTATTTTGTTCCCATAGTACATTTGGTAGCAGGGATGGCGGTAAATATATCTCACTTTACAAAACCCACTGAAATTATTGGTCTATCTAATTTAAACCTCCTCTATAACGATCTACTAATCTATTGGCATTTTAATGTATAAATTCAAAGTGCCAAGCACCATTTTCCTCTAACCCATTTGGACTGACATCGTCTCTTTTTTTTCTTTCAGACACTTGTGAATCTTTCTCAAGGCGGTTGCAAGATTGGCATACCTCTCCTCTACTTTATGGTCATACTGACTTTGGTACACTGTGGGAAAATGGTATATACAAAACTGACTGAAAACCAAAACCGACGTGGTAACTCTTAGAAGGACCTACAAAGACAAAATGCCTTGTATCTCAGCTTCATTACAAACCTCTTATTACTGACCCAGAAAGATACTTGTTCTGAATCTAAGCGACGAGGATTTGTCTTGGCAAAAATGCTCGTCAAAATCTGTGATTCTATGAGGGTCTCGAGTACTATGGTTTTTCGGAATTAAGGTATGACAAATAGTGCCTGAATTTAAGGAAGCTGTGTATGTAAAAGCTCCTACCCGCAGCTTTACTCATTTACTTGCTTCTTCTAACCAACTTCTGCACTGCACAGTATATATAAGTTTAGTTTACAACATCAGATACACACAGCATAATTGTGGCAACTGAGCCACATCTTGGTTTTTGTCTGCGTATATTTTTCATTTTTGCACTTGAAACACTTATATTAGATTTTGGCAGACGTATTTTTATTAAGAAATGATTAATTAGTTTCTACCGCTAATCGAGATGATTTGGTTACTCCGTCAATTCTTCTTTTATTTAGAATTTTCATTTATAATTGTCTCATATTGAACTATAATAATGGATATATAAAATGTGACATGCCGCATCTTTTATTTTGCTATGAGAAAGTGTTCCAACAAAAATCAAGCAATTCTACTCATGAACATGTTCAAGGATATGGTTTTTTTTTTGTCACGCGACTACACACCAACACATTAAATACGGATTCGTACAAGTCACCAAAATAATAAGCTAGCTTCTTAGAACGGGGTCGTTTATCCAGACAATCACTCGCATCGGATTGGTCTGTCGTTTACCATCCGTTACAGTCACGTCAATCTTCCTCCTCGAATTGTCCACATCATCATCGGATGACATCGGCTTCGGATGGGGTCGTCACTATCGTATCCGACTTTTCTCGCCGAATCGGAACTGGCAGCCGCTCCCGTGGAACTTCCTCGGGACACGCAATCTCCATCTCATTTCTCCGTCTTCATGTTGCTGCGTTTCTTCGTCGATGAATCGTTGGTACGAACGCGACGATTTTCTTGATGAATTCCGATTCCGTGACGAACTATGAATTGATTAAGTAACGATTCTTCTGTAGAATCTGATATTCCGGCTTCCATTTTTTTTGCGTATTTCTTGTATTTATATTCGGTTGAAATCGAAGCCGGAAAGGGTAGGGTTTCAGTTTGAGATTTTTGATTAGGCAAGCAAATTGCGGAGATTGTTCGGGCTGTGTAACTTCGTATCGATTTGGTGCTTTTGAACAAGGTGGTTAAATTGGATTTAGAGGTGTTGCATTCGTTTCGTTGAATAAGGATGTCCTTGCCGGTGGGTTCGGGATATTCGGATTCGCTGTCTGCGCCGCGGACTAAAATTACCTACTTCAGCAATGGGTACGTTCTAGGTCTGACTGTCGTAGCTGGGATTGGAGGATTGCTCTTTGGCTACGATACAGGTTTGAATTCGCTAGTCTTGTCTTTCCAGGTTTTGAAGCCCTGATTCTGAGTTTGTTTTTTGATTTCATAAATTGGGGGGTTTGTCTGTTGGTCAATTAAGATGGCCACAATAGCTCACAGTAATATGCTTGAATTCAAAGATTCCACATGAGAAGAGTGAGCAAAAATATTAGCGGGCACTAGTGCAGTTATACTGTGATAGTGCTCTTATCAGTTTCTTAGTTTATATGTAAAAATATTACCACTGTCCTTAAATCTGTTTCTTTTGTGGTGGTACCTTTGACAGGCATTTCGGCCTGTATATTATGTTTGTTAGTAGTGTATTTTGGCTGGTGAAACTTCCTAATCATGGGAATAATGAACAATCCTTACTTGGGTCTGAATTGGCCAGTCTTCTTATTCTATTATGTTTGATAATTTTTCTGTATTTCGATTTTTATATGTATAAAACTGATATCCAGGCATTTGATGTCAACCTTGCAATTATGGTTACTCTCTTTAGTTTTAGCAAGTGATTTTAGTCTCAACAATGTAACCCATATTCAGTACCTCATAGTGGATATTCCTTTTTTGTTGCATTTTCTATTTGCAGGTGTCATATCAGGGGCACTTCTATATATCAAAGATGATTTCGAGTCAGTATCCCGCAGTAGTTTTTTACAGGTTCAAGCTCAATACTACTTTGCTGTTTCCCCTTGAAACTTTTTGGTAGATGAAGTTACTAATTTGTAATATAATTTATCGGCTTATTTTTATTCATCAAGTTTTTTCCTCTTCCCTTTCTTAAATTTATGGTGCATGAAATAATCGATGACCTCCCAACACTATATTGATTGGCTGAGATTATAAGCAAAACAGATCAGTATTGTCGGGACTTGGGAGGCTTTAAGACTTGTTTCTTCTCTTGTCACTTTCAGTATATTCAAAGAACATGAAAAATGTTGTGGTGAAAGTTAGTAACCATATGGGGGTGCAAAGCAAGCTGCAAGCATAATTTGTTTTTATAAATTTTCACCACTGCAGTCTAACTTATCATACATCCTTAATGGGAGGAGTTTCAAAAAAAAAAGTTCAATAATATTTGGGACGAATGATAGATATAGCTGATATTTCCGCTCATTTTCTTGAATTTCAGTGTGTCATAAGAAGAAACATAAATAAAAAGCAGGGTGATATGAACATTTCTTTAGAATTTTGAATGTTTTATTTCCAGGAAACAATTGTTAGCATGGCCCTCGTTGGTGCCATCATTGGAGCTGCAGCAGGAGGTTGGATAAACGATACCCATGGACGCAAGAAAGCAACTCTCATCGCTGATGTTGTTTTCACTCTTGGTTCAGCTGTCATGGCTTTTGCTCCTGATCCATACATTCTTATAATTGGAAGACTTCTAATTGGCGTTGGTGTAGGTGTGGCTTCTGTCACTGCTCCTGTATACATTGCAGAAGCTTCACCATCAGAAATAAGGGGAGGCCTAGTTAGTACAAATGTTCTTATGATCACTGGTGGCCAATTTCTTTCCTACCTTGTAAATCTGGCATTTACAGAGGTAAACTTTGTCACACTGTCATTCGTTTTCCGTCTTTAATGATTTTATCCCGTCTTAGTTGTCATGGTAACTTAAATGGAATATGGTACAATTCTGAAGGTTGAAATTTACTGGTACGCCATGGAAGTCAGTGTATGTCAGTTGTCTTTTGTATGTACTCAAACTACTGTAAGGTTTTTTCCAGAAATAACAAACGTTATGTCATAATTTGGTGCTGCATGATTTAGAGAATTTCGGTACAAGCTGCACACAAGAGTTGTATGATGATTATATATTTGTTTCAGCCAGACCTAAAGTCACTTCACATTCTGCTACAATAACATAGATCTCCATTTGGATTTTTTTTTTATTGTTACCCATGAAATATTTGCATTACCAGGTACCTGGGACATGGCGGTGGATGCTTGGGGTGTCAGCAGTCCCAGCTATAATTCAGTTTTTCATGATGCTCTACCTTCCAGAATCCCCTCGCTGGCTTTACATGAAGGTTTGAAAGCTTGTTTTTAGGAAGCATTTTGTGAAGAGCACAATAAGTCTTGGCTGTGTCTTTTCTATAACTAATATTCGTTATATTGCACTTTCATTGATCTTTGTCAACCTTCTGACTGGTTCAAATAGATTTCAGGATGTGATTTAATCTCTTGGATGTATTGTGTAGGATGAGAAAATCAAAGCTGTGGCAGTTCTTTCTAAAATATATGAGCCTGACCGGTTAGATGAAGAAGTCTATCAACTTTCTACCGCATTGGAGGAGGAGCGTGAAAGGCAAGTTGCTGTTGCATGGTTGGATGTTTTTAGAGTAAAAGAAATAAGGATTGCATTTCTAGCTGGAGCTGGACTTCAGGTAAGCCTACTGTCTACAGCTCACTTCATCTGTCTGTGAATCTCGAGTATAAAATAATGACGAGCAATCTGATCTGCAGGCATTCCAGCAATTTACTGGTATAAACACGGTCATGTACTACAGCCCAACAATTGTTCAGATGGCAGGCTTTCACTCGAACCAGTTAGCTCTCCTCCTTTCCTTAGCAGTAGCAGGCATGAATGCACTTGGGACAATTCTCGGGATATACCTTATCGATCATGTGGGTAGGCGTAAACTGGCACTTACAAGCTTGTTCGGTGTTATCATATCTCTCAGTATCCTCTCATGTTCCTTCTTCCTAGAGGAGTCGGGCACATCTGATGGAAAGTTCTATGGGATACTTTCAGTGGTAGGATTAGCCTTGTACATTGCATTCTTCTCCCCAGGCATGGGACCCGTACCATGGACTGTCAACTCAGAAATCTACCCCGAGGCTTACCGTGGAATATGCGGTGGCATGTCAGCCACAGTGAACTGGGTCTCAAATCTAATAGTTGCCCAGAGTTTCCTGTCTATCGCCGCAGCGGTGGGAACTGGCCCAACCTTCTCGATACTAGGAGTTATTGCTATTATTGCATTCGTGTTTGTGGCGGTGTATGTTCCCGAGACTAAAGGGAGGTCATTTGAGGAAGTTGAGCAGATATGGAAGGATAGAGCTCGTGGCAAAGGGTTTCATAGACTCGGCTAAAGTCTTAATTGCAATCAAACTATTCATCCGTCTCATTCGCATATTTTTTATTCTGGCCGAAGGAGAGTTAATATATATCGTGAAACACTCCTCTGACCTCATCCTTTGAAGGATCATAAACGTGTATTAATATCAAAGCTTCCTTTATAAACCAGGATGGCCTCTGGGCAAGGTTGCCATGCCTCAGTAACTTCAAGTGGTGTGCAGTAGTTGACTCTTGCTGACCTGGAAATGTCTTGCTTTGCCTGTTGAAATCGGTACGTGCCATTATCTGAAATACAGTCATAGGTAATACAACGGTTTTATGTTTCGTGTTTAATAGTTTTTTCATTATCAATTTTTTCTTCAATTCAATAAAATAACAGGGTTCCATTGAAAAAAATGTGATCATGACATTGAGCCTCACAAATTCTAATCATTGACTATATTATTCCCTATGTGCAAAGTTGATGCTCCTAGATTATATATAATTTATCATCAGAGTTTAAGATAGATATATATATATATATATACATTATCACATATCAAACATTAAGAACATAGTTGTCAGAATATTTTATCAACTTGCTATGCGGTCGAGTTAGCGGGTTGTGGTGGTGGGTGTTTGTATTTAAATTTATTGATTATAAAAATAGGAGCACCGATTCAATTAAAATTGAAATAAATTAAAAGTAAATATATTGTAACGATAATTGGGGTGCAATTATTGGGGAGATGGAGGCTCGTGGGCTGTGTGGTTGAACTGTCTTATAGTGAGTGAATGAGACAAAAAAGTATCCCAATAGTTGCTCCGACCTCATCTTCTCCACCGATTTTTGATTGAAAAAATGCGTCCACTGGCAACTAACAAAATCCTTACTGAGATTTTCAGGGAATTATTCTCTCAAGATGCTAAATGTAAGAAAACTCCAATTCTTGTATCTTACAAAGATTTCATGATCAAGATATAAGTTTCACTTTATTTAAGTTCAATATTATTGAATTGTCAACTTTGAAATTGTTTTGAATCCATCGGACATTGAACCCTAGTGCCCATTATATGGATTGGATTGTCACCAGTTCACGCCCTGATTGAAAAAGTATAGCATGGATTGTATTCAAAACATGAGATCTTAAAGTCTCATTTTCCGTAAAATAATTTATTGAATAAGTTAAAACATTTTGTTACAAATTCCAGAACATTATATTTTATCATTGTCCCTTTCATATCTTCTTCATTTTGTTTCTAACGGGTAAAATCTGGTGGATCAATTATTAACCAGAAAGATATAAACCTTTGAACAAAATGACAAGAGTTTAACTAGGCTACATATCCAACTGGGTCTGGCTCAAACCTAGTCCGGCCCATCTATGGCCCACAACCTCACCAATCAACGATCTAGATCGCGTCACGTGTCATGAATAGTTCCTTCTTCTCCAATCGACTGCTCTCTCTTCCTGCACCGCTGTCGATGCTCGTCTGTCACCACACAATTATTTTGTTCATATCCACCATACCATAATGCTACGTGTGTGTATGAATGAATGTGTGAAACCAGCGAGCATATTCCAGTGGAGAAAGTCGCCACCTTTATAAACCGTCTCTTCCGATTTACAGGAAGCACAAATCTGTGAGAGGGAGAGGAGGATAGAGAGGGAGAGAAGAAGTAGTTGCAGAAAAAATGTGTGGCTTATCAGACAATTTGGAATCTGGGGTTTCGCCGGCGAGGCCCAATTTGACCGTGGAGGCGGCGGAGTTACTAACTCCTGAATTGGGGTCTGATTCGGAAACCCTAGAACTTGCTTTCTCGAAAATCATGTCAGTTAGGGAAGGGGATTTGGGGTTCGGAGACCGGCGCAGTGTGGCGCACGGGTTTAAGCAGCAGAAGGAGGGGTTTTCGCTCAGGAAGAACGGGAGCTGTAATACTACTACGAAGAAAAAGATGAAGAAGAAGAAGCAGGTGTGTCTAGAAGGGTATGACGAGGATGATTTGACGAGGACGAGGAGCTTGACGGATGAGGATCTGGATGAGTTGAAAGGGTGTGTAGATTTGGGGTTTGGGTTCAGTTACGATGAAATTCCCGAGCTGTGTAATACTCTGCCTGCTTTGGAGTTGTGTTATTCGATGAGCCAGAAGTTTCTAGATGAGCAGCAGAAGTCTCCTGATGCTTCTTCGGAGGGTGGGTCGTCGCCATCTGGGCCGCTTGCGAACTGGAAGATTTCTAGTCCTGGTGAGTTTTGAGGATCTGGGTTTGCTTCAAATTTGGAACTTTGCTGTTTTTGTGTAGTGATTGTTACAGATGCCAGTTGGATGGATTAGGTTTAGATGTGTTTGTTGTTGAATTTGGTTTGATTTCAGCTGGCCTAATTCGTCTTTGTTTTATTGTTGTTGTTTAAGGTGATCATCCGGAGGAAGTGAAAGCGAGGCTCAAGTTCTGGGCGCAGGCCGTGGCTTGCACAGTTAAATTGTGCAGCTGAGCTCTATGAGGATTTGCTCGAAGCAGGATTAAATGCTTGCAGAAAATGAAGCAGCCCAGTGATCAATGCATCTGAATTCCTTGGCAAGAAGGCCTTGCTTGGACGTAAGTTCTTGCAAGGCCTCGGCTGAAGAGTATTGGTGATTCTTGACAACAAGTGTATATCTATTTTTGTGTACTCACTTAGCAATGGTGCGGGAAGTTGGAAAATTTTGAGATCCGGCCAAGTCCAATTATGGACCGGATTGATGGATTGGGAGGGCGACGATGCTGATCTTTAAATTTCTGCTCTTGATATACTGATGTTATGCTGTTACTGATGATATTGAATTTCGATACACATGAATAAAGCTCATACTGCATGCTCAAATTGGTTCATCTCCGTATTCTTAAGTTCTTTTTTTTTCTGTCGCGTTATGGATTGAGAAGTCACCAGGCCTGCGTTTTTACGGCTGGTGCTACTGTTGAACACAGTTGGTTTAGAGAACTAACTGAATCAACGCTGACACAGTAACCTATTTATCTTCTTCGCAGCTTTTGATAGTTACTTTGTTGTTATCTTTCCAGTTCTTAATTTCTATTACTGACTGTACGCATCATTTGATTGAGATGTTCTGAAGTTAACCAAATCATAGCTGTAAGATATCGATTTGCATTCATATTATTTATATGATCCGAATCTGAACAACATTATGTTAATGGTCTAATTATCCTTGTTTATTTCAGAGTATCGTGGTAAGCGTTCAGATCAGCAGACGAGGCAAGTCGTCTACCAGTTTGAATGTTAAAAACAATGAAAGAAGCATAGGCTGCGTGTTCAGATTACTTTGAAGTTTATTTCCGAGGTTTGGTTAAGTGACAATGTAAGTATTTTAATTGCATTCACATAGCTGGTTCCACTGTGTAATACCGATTTTCTGCAAAGTAACGTCACGCATTTGGCATTAATTTCCAGCTTTACGTCATAGATAATTTTTTTAGTTTAAGAATTGACCTCGCACCGAATTTAAAAAGGCAGAAAGTGCATCAGAACAAAACAAAACTTTCACTGTCAAAGTCTGGTTCCGCTTGCCTAATCTATCAATTAATCAAATTGGTCACATTTGCAGGAAGGTTGATCCAACTGCAAGATTTGTCGGCTCAAATTGTGATCATCGGCACGAGCACATCCAATCATCCAAGATCTGCAATAAGTAAATTCAGATTATATGGCTGTTCCTGTTCTGCTAGAAGACAGATAAAATAGTGCAGTTTCTGTCAAGGAAGATTTCTCCGCAATCTCTACAGTGATACAGTGAGCTATTTATCGAAAAATGATATGACTAAAAATTAGTGAAGAGGGCATTTGGCCCGGAGAATTATCATCATAGGTGTATGAGCTGAACCCAGAATTACCGAAGAGGGCATTTGGAATTTCAGGTGACAAATTTGTGGTCCATCCAGATATCTCGTACTTAGATGAGAAATGGTCTGACATGATAGCGGAGAGGCGGTCAGCTTAGCCAGGATGACGGCCTGACATCCAGCAAATGAGACCATACAAGGCCTCGAGATGAGTCCACATTTTTAAAGGATTACAGGCAAGTCATCCTTGGCTACCGAACTAAGAGCCTCATCAGCTTCATGCAAGGCTCTCCTCCCTCTTTGATTCCTCTGATGAATACCTCAACACGGTTGAAATATATGCAGTGAAGTCCAATGCAGCCTAGGAAGTAATGCTGCAGGGAAAGTAAGCGCATTCTGCGTGGATATAGTTGCAACGAATTATCTAAGAAGACTGCCTGTGAGCCCAAGCAGCATATGCTTATTACTCGAGCTTAGGAGCACCAAGGGAAAGTCTTCTTCATCCACGAATGCGATGAAATACCAGAGGTTCACAACCACAACCTATTTATATAGCGTTCTGCTTTGATTCGTGTTTAAAACATATCATGAAGATTTAATTCCTTTTCGTCAGGTGCATATAGCGCGAGAGATTGTTGCTCTAGACTATCATGGCCACCGTTAACAAGAAATCATTGAGATGATTTTATCTATATTCATGTGCATAAAAATGCGGATATAATCGTTTTAAAGGAAGACCGAGTTGGAAGCATATGTTCAATGAGAACTGAAAAGACTTGCCCTTCAATCCCATCTACCAGTCCATGAACACAACTTGCCCACAAGCGAAATCTGAAGGCTACAGAGTCTGCAGAGAATCCATATCACAACAAATATGCGCAGATTGGGACATATGGAATAACAAAGACGGCGTTAACAAGTTTCTAAGCTGGTTATCAAATCTGAAAGGAATTAGACAGTAACTGAGGCAGCAATGCAAAGTTGCAGGAATGTTAAGATTTTCAGTAATCTGCTGCTGGATATGTTCTTAGAAATGCTCATTCAGCTGCAAAACGACAAGGTGAATAAAGCGCAGGTACACATCCATATATTCACTTGGAGTAGTCATATTCAAGCTTGGCACAATCTGATTAACATTATGTGGTAGCATAAAATTTATTATTTTGAGTATGTCGACGAGTCAGATCTTCCTGTTATCCAACGACACTTGGTTCATTCTGGGACAGGAGAACATAAGGGAATCCATTTTTGCTCAGTGTTTTGCCAGACTGTTTTTGGATGTGTACTGTCATAGACCATATTCCCAGAGTAATGAAGTCTTGTTTTGAAATTTCATCCTACAGAAGAGTTTTGAGGTTTTACAGTTTTGATTATTTGGCAAGTTACACACATTTTATGTAGATGAGTCCTCTGGGTTTATGGTTGGAAGATCAG